>CANSNZ010001138.1:600000-1112887 GCA_947646795.1 Beta lomatogona
ATCTCATTTAAAAGTTCATGTTTCATTGAACACCATGACTTCCAAACCTCAATTTTCGAAGAGGAATAATGGTGGGAGCAGAGTAATGAAAATAACTTTGCAATGGAAATAGCTAATAGCCTAAGTATTTATAACTAAAAATGGGGAGCAGATTCAAAGTTAGCATAATTATTTTTTGAATTATTTTTTAACTAAAAAGGGGAGCAGATTCAAAGTTAACAGCAAAGCGTGAGTTTGGTCACGGTGAGGAAAAATCCTAGACTAGAGTGCCACAATAGAGAATGTAAAATTTGGCTTTCCTCCACATAGAATTTCCCAAAGTACAGGGCCACCACATAGAATTTCCCATTTTTATTTTGTATTGGAAATTTTGAAATTTGTCCCAACTATAAAGGTCCCAACTTTTATTAGAGTGGTTTTATCTTAAGGAGATGTCTTATTAAAATGGTCATTCAACTTAATTAAACTCTTAAATTGGTTTATTATGACCCATTAGACTACTACATAAGTTGTTGAATAGTATCATATGTCTCAATTAACTTTTTTAATAGTTGAAGTGAGATAAAATACCATTTTGGGAAGAGACTCCCAAAAATCGGAACTACTCTAAAATAATAAAAAGTTGAGACTTTTTTAAGTGAATGGGTCATGGTTAGGACCAATGATGCCTTCTGCATAAATTTGAAACTTCAATTTTACAAATTACAACAATATATTTCATGTAAACTCGAACAAAGCAAGTTTTTTTTAAAAAGGTAGCGACTCTACCTTAATATCGCTAATCATCGTAGCGATTTGCCTCATCAAAGTCGCTACTCTGAGTTACAACATTTTTTAATGAGATTGTTGCTGATAGTAGGGACTTTGCACCTATATATTTCTTCTCCTTCAACCCACAAATCAGTGACTAAAAGCAACAAAAAAAAAAAACAACAGGCAAAATCGCTATCACTACCTGAGTAGCGATCATTTTTTGAACTAAGAAAATGCACGAAATTTTTTCCCGAACCTATGTGGACGATAATGTTGTAAATCAAGTTATTTTCGAGATAAAACGGAAAATTATATTTTAGGAGGCATTATTTACGAAAAGTGTCCTAGTGGTAGAAACTACTAAATTATAATTGGGAAATTGGCAACTAGTAATTTAAAGACTTCATGATAGTAAATGATTAATACCTCGTCACCTAACCAAGATACCAAAATAACCCATAATGGACAATTGTTATAAAAGCTACAAACATCAATATGGTAAGCATTGTGCGCACGGGATAAAAAGAGGTCAAAGAATAACAAAACACGCGTGCGTATATAAGAGTAACACATAAGTGAACATCCAGACTCTTCCAATCAAAAGAACACTAATTAAATTCTATCAAAATTATTATTATTATTTTAGAAAATGGGGCCTAATCCTAATGTTTTTTCAAGTTATTCAATATGTTTAATCCCTAATACAAAATGTACATTTATCATTTAACTCACCAAAATAAACAACTTAAAATGAAATGTATATTTACACAAATCACCAAATAAAATGTTTAATACTTGATATAGATATACATTTGCAATTAAACTCATGAAACAAAAACTATCTAACATAGTAACCGGCACAAAAACATATGTTATGCATTTATATATTACACAATTTTCAATAACTAACATGAGAATGTATATATACACATATCACCAAATAAAACAGCTTACTACAACATCTTTTATTTTTTACATAAGACACAATGTTTAGTTACTAAGATGAAATGTACAATATTTACAATTGTGCAACTAAATCAAGTATGAGCGCTTTTCATTTTTTCAAGTTGGATTTTTGCTCCTTTAACAATTTTGTATATTCATACTTTTGTGAGAAATTTTGGTTTTGTATTTTGCATTGACTTCGAGTATATTTTAGCATCAACATACTGTAACACCCCCAAATTCCATACACGTCTAAGCTACGTTGCATCGACTTTGGGAGTGTTACCGCCGCGGTAAAACGCAAGGCATAATAAAATCAAAACGTTACAACTCCTTATTAAGAAAACTATATTGCAGCGGAAATAAAATGTTTACTTTAACTACAACTCGAGAATCACCAAGGACCCCTTTTTATTCAAATCACAAACTAATTAAGTAAATCATAAAAGTCTCATAATGCTTAATTTAAAACACTTTAAAGTTTCAAGAATAAGATCTATCCCCCGTATGCTCAACATCATGCAGCAACACCAGCACACCTAGTCTGCTCCCCATTGTAGCATCAATGGTTCATCACAGGTCAACAAACACACAATAACACACAATCAGCTATGCTGAGTACATAGTAAAGCATTGAGTGCATACAAAGCATAAACAGAACAATAAGGATCACTCCTAGACATAATACCACCATAGCATTATATTCTTTACTTTTTATTTAGTTGGCAGCGAACGGGCACCGTCATCTTACTAGAATCATACGGGTTACTTAATTCTTAATAGACAACTTAGTCTATTAGATGGAATGTAAATATGGTTTCGTTCCGTTCCACATCCATCACCTTAGTATGCATACCTCCAAGATCGTACGGAACCTTCCGTCTACTTGAGTTATCAAAATTTATAAGGACACTACTGTCGTCACAGTAGGCCTGCGTAGGAGTATAGAGCAAGTCTCACACTCCCCCCATTGTTCATCACTTGTAGGGAGTCCAACTACAAGTTTATCGCCAAAATCCTTTCTTAGTATTTATCATTCATACCACATTAAACATGTAATCATTTTAATATTCCTTCTTAGATACAATACTCAAATCTTTATTCTTGTAACATCCTTGTCACACCATAGATCAAATAATACAAATCCAAAACTTTCATGCTTATGATACGATAGAATTACGCATAACAATGCTACATACCGCAATCATGCTACCAAACAATCTCAGCAATCACAATCATACAATCGTTCTCTATCATGATTCTAGGTTCCAATAGAATAATTCTCAACCTAACATGATACTAGTAATTGCAACTGAATTAGTACGCGTACGTACCTTGTAACGGAGAATCTTTGATGATTACTTAAAACGTTCCGCTTATGAAATTGGGATCTAATCGAATAATAGAAATACTTCAGTGCTAAGTCCTTGATATTATTAAAGTAAAAACCAGCTTATCCAACTATGTAAGATATGGTGTTTTGAATATTAAAATTAACCAATCTTATTGTTTTAAATTTCTTTTCATGAAATCTATTAAAACTAACATTTTTAGAAACTAGTTAATATGCTTGTAAATCTGATTTCTCTTTAACTTTATTTTATACTCTGTTTACAACAACAAACTTAAACAATTATATATACAAGCATTATGAAAAATCAGATTTGAGACATAAGCTACCCAGAGAACTAAAACATAACTATAATCTGATTTCTTTTACTAATTCTATACTATAATTATAATTATAGAATTTCATCAAGGATACATAAGAATACCAAAATCAGATTTGATAATTTAATTTAAAGAAGAAAAGAATGAAATATATATATATGTATACATATACATATATATGTATACATATACATATATATGTATACATATACATATACATATATACATATACATATACATATATATATACATATACATATATATATATATTTTAAAGCATACCGGAGACCACCGACGACCACCACAACTGGCGGACGCGCGACTGAACCACCGGCGAGCCAACGAACCTCTGACTACGCGGCACGACCTCGAACCCCTCGAGTCTCGCGCGCGACACTTCCAGCAGCAACGCGATAAACTCGCGCGACAGGACCCACGACCAAACGCTGAATCTTCGGCAGAATTTGCACAACCACGCGAGGCTCGACCCACCTTCGCGCTACCCTCCACAAGCACTCGAACCACCAGACGCGACGCGAACGAACCGCAGCCTTGCGCGAAACCTCCGGCAGCGTCTACGAACAGCCGGCGACTTTTGTCACTACCCGAACGCCGGCGAGGGGAGGTTCCCAGATGCAAGGGAAAAGGAAGAAAGGTAGAGAAGAGAAGGAAGAAAGAACGCAGGAGAGAAGAAGGAAGGAGGAGAGAGAAAAAGATCTTGAGTAAAAAAACGGCTGATGACAAAGTGAATAGGGTTTTCTAATTAATTTTTTTTTCTCTTCCTTTTCTTATTTATAGTATGAGAAACCTTAGTTTATTAGGATTTGTTTCCAAATCGAATTCTGATTTATTATTTAACAAAAACCGAATTAACATATAATTAGGTACGAAAGTAGGTTGTATATTTAAATTATAACTGCAGGCTTACCTAAACTATATTATAAAATACTTTCACTTTTACTTTATATTTTCTTATTTATAGCAAAATAACTCCCAAAAATACGGAGTATTACACATACCATCAAGGTTTAAAGTGACGAGCATAAATAAAATCTACTTGAAAGTTTGATTTCTTTCTATTGCATGCAATGATAAATAAGAACATCATGAAGAGATTTAAAATAATTCTCTACTATATCATAAGAAAAAACAAAAGAGATTGGCAAACTAAAATCATTGGCACATGAAAATCAAGGACTAGACTGGACCATAAGTTCTAACTTTGACCTACTTTAATTTTTATATAATATTCTAACCTATTGCTACCAGCAATAGGTTATTTTTCGAATTCTTTTTTATAATGCAGTTTATTGTAGCATATTAGATAGTTACAATTGGAAAAAAAAATCACATTCAACAATATAAATTTCTTTACACAAATCTAGATCTGGCGACTGGCGACCATTATTGTTAACACTCAAGGCTTCATTCAATATTGAACGATGATTCATCAAGTCATGAATTCGCCTTTCTGCTTCTCGAACGATCTCCTGCAAGAATCATATTACAATATCACCATTAAAATTCATCATATTAATTAAATAAGATGAAGAATTGAATTAAAGAGGTGTACCTTGCAACGGTTTTCATGATAATCCGAGGATCTAAACAATCTTTTGCAAACAGAATAAGATGGAGAATCTGATCAAATTGTAGTTATTTTGTAGCAATAGGAAAAAAGGAGAGAAAGACTTATTTGAGTTAAATTCACCTCCACCATCGTCCCTAGAAATTCTAGCCACCTAGAACCTCCGAAATCACACCACCCTGCCGTCATAACCCCCACCCGGCCAAACCACTGTCAACTGCCCCCAAACCTCCCCCTCGAAAAACCCAAAAATCCACCCAAACCATCACCCATGCATATAAACCTCCACCCCGAAATTTTCTGTTCACCCAACACCGACATCCACAGGAGCCCACTCCCAACCATTGCTAGAATCCATCGGAGCCCACTGCCATCAAGACTAGAAATTTACATTATGCCTAGAATCCAAATGAAGGTTGATTTTGGAGAAAATCAAATTCAATTGCTTGAATTTCATTAATTACAAGTGGGGAGAGAATTTTTTTTCGAGCAGCAAAATAAGATATTCATGAGATAGGTGAGAAAGAGGATAGATTTTCTTTACGCAAGGGAGGCAGTTGGGTGAAGATAGTGGAGTTGGTGAAAGAGGAAAGAGAAATGAATCAATACCAAAGAGAACCATGGTTTATATTATTGGTAATCTTTTACTATTTCAAAATTAAATGAAGAAAATCATATATGGAATGAAAGAAAAGAGAACTGTCAAGTGATGTAGAAGTTCTTTTTCCTCCTTTTTAAGAGAACTCTTCATATTTTTAGAAGTTTTATCTCTTTTAAGAAAATTCTTCAATAAATTATTTGTTCTCTTAAGCGAGTTCTCTTTGCCCAATTATGTAGTAGTGATGGTGATATGTAAGAGGTTCTTATGAGGCCTTGAATACCACTCATACATGATAATACTTTTTGCATGTAAGGCTTATGAGACCAAACCAAGGGAAACTTCATTCCTATTTCCCCGTTTACCCATCTTTTTGTTGTGTTAGTTTGTGCCAAAATCCGTCAACTTGAATAATATGTGAAGTTGCACCAACCAAAGGAGGAGGGTTCATTTATGGAGTTACAAGTCATGTATGGCTGATCTGGTTGTTGAAAGTAGTCTGTTGCATTAGAGTATGTTGTACGTAGTAGGCTAGTAGCCCATATATGGTCCTAAAATCAGGATGAGCATTTCAAAAACTTTGTCATTATGGTGCGGTGAGAAATTGAATATTTACACAATAAGCTATATACAAGAAGCTACAATTTCCTTAACGTTTGAGAAGACTTCTAAAGTTTAGCATTAAGGTGCCTATTATATTTCGATAAATTAAAATGCAAGTTTGAATTTGATGGAACAATGTCTATGTGCTATCTAAACACTGGTAATTGTGATTTTTCCAATCAACTTCTAAAGTTTCCGAACTCTTTTAGCTTGCATTAATTAATATCTCTTAGCACGCACCTAAATTTCTTCACTAACAAACCCCTATCCCACCATACAATGGCAAAAAATATTTTTATGAGTTTCATCTATTTACCGTGCAAGGTTGCAACAACTAACAACTATTAATCTCGTGTTAACTTTAGAGACAATGATTACAGAACTACTTTCAATTAAATATTATTTGAATCTCCAATCTAACATATTGTGTCTAATGGATGAATCCCTTGCATATCGTTGAAAAGTGGGGTTATTTGTATATAGGCTTAAGTTAATGTAAGTAACAAATCATTTTCAAGGGAAGATAGCAGTTGTTTTCATCTCAGCTTCTTGTACATCGATGGCAAATCCCTTTCCCGATTGCTTCCAGTGATCCGCATATGAAATCAAATTTTCTAACGGCGTAATATCAGCCCTTAATGAAATCAAACTCTGAGTTGATATTTGGTATCTCTCATCCCTCTTTTTAACCAATTCTGTGCTCACTGTGCTCTCAGATTGAGGGGACATCATTATCGATGGTACACCTAGTGGTAGCTTATCTCCTTCATATATTAAAATAAAAACCATTAGTTAATACAATGAAAAATTTATATTTCAGCAAATAAGTGCAACAATTGTTTTTTAAAGTAGATTTCAACAAACTTCGACTATATATAGACACACACACACGCACACACACACAACACACAACACACAACACACAACACACAACACACAACACACAACACACCCCAGTCGATAAGAGAACAAACATACTCATTTAATTTGAGATTTTTTTTTCATGGTTTTTTCACAATATCGAGTGTATATAAATTTTAGTAATACATAATTAAAGATATTATACTAACAATCAATTTTTGTGATGAAAATCATGGAGCATCATGTATTATAATCTTGTATTTAATTGGAATTAGATGAATTGATGGTAGTTTTTCTATTAGCTTGGAGTAGTAATATTCTTGTTTCATTTTTTTATTACTTATAATCAAAATTTAGAAATTTAAATATAAATGTTTGTGGTATTTATTACTCCTTCCATTTTATTTCTATTGTTGTTCCTATATTCCCTATAAGGAAATTTCAATATGTTGTTCCTATTTTAAATCTTCCACACATAGAGTAAATTTATGGCTTACATTTCCCATTTGTTTTAAATTGCAATAAATATATTCACACTATTCATTAGTCATATCTTATTCTTTTACCCCTTAAACTTTTTTCTCATTGGTTGCCTTACATAAAGTAACTCAATGGACTAGAATATTTACTTTTAATTTAATTTAATTTATTTTATTTTATTTAAAGTAGTGTGGAATCTTGCTCATTTTTTAAATTGTATTTGTTTCTTTCCCGATCCCAAATATGAACAACAAAAGAGAAAAGAGGGAGTATTATATAACCAAAGATATTAATGGTCAAAGTTGCCTATAAAGAATCATAGATAGTCACATATAGTTAATCTATCTCTAATCTTTGTTAACCCCTTCCCATGGCAATTAATAGAATAAAAAAAACTTTAATAAACGTTACAACTAATAAAAGGCGACGTAAGAATAGAATGCAATTACAATTTTGAAGTTACTTATACCTCGGTCAACTTGCCATGTGCACCAAAACTTGCCATAAGTCTTGGCCAATGTTTGGAGCTCTGGGTTTTGAATCATCCCTGGAACTTTAGGGTTTATCCACAACCCTGCTTTAATCTGTAAACACTTGTACATTGTTTTAGTTTCTCTTTGAAGCATATGTCACATTTAGCTAATGATTAAATACATCAAAGGCTTTAACTACCAAGAAACTCAATCCCTCCATTTCTTTCTATATGGCATCCACTATATTTGAGGAAAAATTATCACCATTAGTTACTCTCAACTCATATTTTAAAAATTATAAGAAAATAATATTGTGAAATTATTTTTTAAGATATATCTAATGGTGTAATTTTATTTATCACACTATAAAAGGTGGTTACTTAAAAAAATACTTGTGATTAAAGTAAATTTTCAAAAAATATGTGTGCAGTATAAAAAGAATGGGAGGGAGTACATTTTTTCGTAGGGTTGTGAAATTTGCTCCAAGCATATATGGGTGACACTGAAAGACATCTGCAGAAGTAAAGTACTTTGGCTTTTCCATTTTTTTTGACATCTGTAAAATTTGCAAAAGAGTCTACAAAATACAAGTTGAAAGCAAACAACTAAAACGAGCTTTTAGAACTCTTACATTACAGTCTAGCTAAGCAGAAAAACCCGATGATCGTGCCCTTTTGTCACCGATACCTACCTTGAGAAAGGAAATATACTTGAGGTTTTTCCTTTTCTTGCGTAGCATGGATAAAGTAGCTCGAGATGGGGTTGAGATATGGGTTATAGACTTATAGTATACATACGAACTCGTCATAGTGTTGAGAAAAAAAAGGGGGTGATTGCAGCTGACTTCTGTACCAATCTAGTAGAAGAGTGTGTAATGTCACTACTCTTGACATCGACATCCATGATGAGTCCTTGCTCATCAGTTCCTTCCACGTCGATCATAACCTCTTCGGTGGATCTAGCCGCTCCAATATCATAATCCATAGTCACTGAGCTACCTACGTTCAGATTAGTAGGTAGATTATCGGATTGTCCTAGGCTTACCAGCTTTGGTGCATCATTTTCCTTCTCTGATATGCATCAAATTCTTTCTTTGGTGCAATACACACAGACATCCAGGACTATTCACTAGGTTTATGAATCATAACTTGCCTTCCTAGGATCACGTTATAGTAGGTAGAAGAAGAAAGGTGTAGTGTATATGAATTCTTATGCTTGTTTGTAAACCCAAACTTGGTAGATGTTGTTCTTGAGAAAGTGTTCGATCTTGACTCTCAAAAACCGCTTTAGAATTTTCTAGTATTATCTTCTTAGTCACACACTCATTGTCGTGTAAAATGGAACCTCCATTGCTGCCCGAGTAATGTAAATTGTCTGCCTTGCCATTTGTGGTGTAGGTAGACACTAATGGAACAATTGAAAAAGCCTTCAAACTTTATATGTTCTTAGCTATCGGATATATCCATCATCCAAAGGTCGCTTCCCTCCTAAAGGGACAACCTTGTTAAGTACATGACCAAAAGTCCCAATTGTTTGACTCTTATTAGTCAAATAGCAGATTGGTTAAATAGACAGGTTCATCATCAACGCCTTTGGTAGAAACCACTTGCTCATGTTGGTTTTTTTTTTTTTGCGTTTTACGAAGGTATGAAAGTTCTACATTGATGGCTTTGTCAAAAGGTTCCAAGGTTGATGCTTTTTCAAGATCGAAAAAAGAGCTTCCCGAATTTTACCTAACCTAGCATACGCTTGGCCTCTCCTGTAGAGGCTTTAATTTGGTGTTATTACGGTCCATAGCCAAGATGACAAAGCATAGAGAAATGACTTTGATTGTTGTAGTTGTGAAACTTGAGTTCACAAGCTGAGAGGTTCGAAAAACAACTCAGAATCAGAACGGAGGTTTTAGGTTCTTGCAAAGCCTCCGATGAAAGTTCTCCCATAACAGAATCCAGATCTATTTCATAAGTCAAGGTGGCGGCACCAAATTCCTCTTTTTGAAGTAGCAATTACCCACATTCTAATGACAAACCTAGAGGAAGAATCATCAAAACGCCCCAATTTCATTACATGCAGTTCAAAATACATACACAATTTTTGAAACCTGAGTTTCCAATATTCCGACTCCTTAAAATCAGAATCCATGATGAGACTAACAAGCACAAACACAAATAAGCAGCACTGACTTCCCAAAAGGAAACAAACAACACAAAGTAGGACAACTAACTACTAGAACAAATAACTCGGGATAATCAAAAGCATAACGAACTGCAAGAACAGACAACCAAAAAAAATTGAATCTATAGAGGGAACCTAAGACATAGCTCGAAGCGAGTAAAGTTGCTTTCCATCTTCAACCAGTCATCTACAGTGCTGACGAATTTTGGCGCGACGAAATCGAAAAAACGGATGGGGAAGATGATCGGCGTACAGAACGTCGGTTGTGAAGGGGCATAAATTTTGCAGCACTTGGTGGCGGAGAGACTAACACTAGAGTGAAGTAAAACAAGTGGTTTATGGAAGGATAACGGCTGGCCATTCAAGTCTGGGAAACAAACGGTGTCTGAAGCTCGCCGGCTACCGGAAGGAGAGCGCTGCCACCGATAAGCTTCATGGGAGAGGGGGGAGGTGAGAAAGCTGATAGTGCATTTTATTGGGAGTAGTTAGCTTGAGGGCTTTTCCAATAGATGTTGTAAGAACATGTCAAAAAATAATTTAGAGAAATAAATAGCTATATGCATGTTTTACTCTCTACTTACTCAAAACTCTACAATACTACAAGCATAAATTATACAACATAATAAAGAAACTACAAGTATTGTGCTTCATTAGCAATTACATATGAATATAAAGGCGAAGGGCTTTCAATTTCCTTCCAAATCTTTGACATTATACCGTGGAAGTTTTTACTTTTATAGGTTCCCTTAATCCATATCCAATTAAGAAAAAGTAGATAGTTTACTCTATTTAGTCTTTTACCTTCATTCCCCGCCTTATGATTTCATGATTAAACACTATTTGTTATTATTACTTGCTGTGTAATTCTATATGATTGTACAAAACCTGCCAATGATGATCAAATAGCATACTTTGAAACACGTACCACGTATGTGTGGGAATGCCACAATTTTTGCTCATCTGGTGGGAGTGACTCAAATATTTTGTCAGATATTATATACTCAATTCCTGTTGAAAAGGATAATTGTTAGATTTAAATAATCACTAAAATAGAAGTTCAATGAATAATTTTTCATGTAACATCTATGAGGCTTTAAGTTCAATCAGGTCACATTATTAGCTTATTTTGCCTATGTAAATTACATTAGCCTAACCTTTTTTTTTTTTTTGAGAGGAACATTAGCCTAACCTTGAATTGGTAAGAAAAGTGGTTCATGTGCAGGCTCATGTGGAGGATTATATATATATATATATATATATATAGGATGACATGAAAAAGGCGGCTACACTAGCGCCATTACGTCTTTTGCTATATACTAATAATACTACATATTTAGACAAAATAATGTTGACATAAATTTAAAGATAACTTGTATAGTTCTTAATTACAAACACCTCATCATCTATGTGACACATTTCACCATTAATTGGTGGTGAAATACGTACAAATTATCAGTATTTAGGGGTAATTTATCATGTGTGTTATTAAGAAGTTACTTACCATACTATTTTTATTAAAGGGTTACTTAGCATATTATACCACCCTGATACTTGGGTATCATGCAATACATTTTTTAATTCAGGGGTGACTTATTACATTTTAATCGAATAACCTACTTCTCATATAATTTGAGGTTTACTTACAACATTTCCAAAGGGGTACTTAACCCACTATTATATATTTGCGGGTTACTAAACATAATTATTTGTTTGAGGGTTACTTCACATTTTACATCACCGACTTTACTTATCATACTCCCTCCATCCCAAAAAGATCTGAACACTTGTTGGGACACGTTTAAGGTGATAAGTTGTAGTGTAGTTATCAAATGTTATTTTATTTTAAAAGTAGATGTGATAGGATTATAGGAATTGGTGGGGTATTTTTTATTAGAGGAGAGAGAAAGTTGGGTTAATTTTTATTGATAAAAGGTAGAGTGTGGACTAAAGATGTGTAAAAGAAATAATATATTAATAGTGGGACCATGCCAAAAATAAAAATGTTCAAATTAATTTGGGACAAACATATAAAAGGAAAGTGTTCACTATTCTAGGACGGAGGGAGTATTATGTAACGTTTAGTTGAATAGGTGGCAAAGGAATGAAGGATCTTTGAATCCGTGCAGATCAAGAGAGAGGAGCCAAGAGAACAAACCAATGAGACGAGCAGAGGGAAGATCGGAGTCATAAACAGCGCACTGGCAAAAATCCTGATTAATTCTCGAAACAAAGTGATGAGTCTCAATTTGTCGAGACATGTCATGGCTGTAAAGCGCAAACGTGTTAACATGCTGGCTAATTTGGTTGATAGGCTTCAACGACTGCATCAACTTCGCCCCTTTGTCTAGTACTTGTTGCCCCACAGTCAATGCCTTCCCCGGCGTCGTCCCATCTTCCCGCCCCGGCGGCATCGGTCCTGGCTTTTCGTCACTCGACGCCATCCTCTCGCTCTCTTTCTCGCTAATAAATGTTTCCAACAATATGGGGATGAAGGGAAGGAGTAGTTTTGATTAAGGTTGTCTTGGATTTTTAAGTAAACAGATAATGGACAAGCTAGGCTCAAGGAAAGGGAGATGAAACTCTCAGGTGGAATATGCTGCTTCTTTTTAGGACTAGTGGTGCACTCTTTAATTCATAGTTGGTTGATTGCGCTACTATAAACTTGGGAGATGTCATTATTTTGCGGATCTCTGCCTTGTTTTAACCATAAATATATAGAGAAACTCTCAGTTTCTAAAACAAATTTTTGTTTGGTGTAAATATTGTAATTTTTCTTTCAAATGTAGGTTTTTACACTTGTAATGCAACTAAATTGTATTTTTATAATATACAAGACATTTCCTCAGTAACAGTTTTCCTAGATAATTGGTAATTTTTGCTTTTGAATGATATCCAATACTAACATTTGATTTCATTCGTTTATTATTGAACATTAACGGACCTTTTCAAGGATAATATATGTTTTCGCTTATGAATGAAAATTATGTGTAAGTTAAAATTAAAATGCACATTGATACAAATCAATGATCTCACATCAATTTTTTTCCCCATGTACTTGTGCAAAAAAGCATTTAAAGTTTAAGAACCTAGGCTTGAAAGAAAGGAATGTAGCATGTAAAAAAGTATAATTGCAGAACAACTATTGAACAACAAAGACCACTTATGCACTATCCATAACTTTACGTGGACACCAAATTTTATATAAAACTATCTAAGTTAGTATAAGATATTATCCTCTATTCTGTCTCCAAGACGTCCCTAAGTTAGTATAAGATATTATTCTTTATTCAGTCTTCAAGACGTCCCTTCAACCCTTAATAATATCTTCAATTGTACTTAATAAAGTTTATGGAAAAGTAGTAACTCAAATCTACATATTGAAATAAATCTAACCAAATCACATTTATGAAATTTAGTATTATACAATCAAAATTAACAAACTTTGACTTTGAAAAAGCAAAGGACAATCTAATAAAGAAAAGGAAAAATTGATAGGATTAGTCCTAACCATGGGCTGCTCCGCCATTTTCGATCCAACTAAAGATTATTTCCGAAAAGCCCCAACTATATATCATTTTGCCAAAATTGGTTCAGGGTGACTTATTACCCGTTTAACAGGTTAAATTTTTTTTTAAAAAATTTCTTAAATCAGTTTCCTTCTTCCTTCTTCTCTCTCCTATCTCCTTCATTCCCATCCCACCCCTCCCCATCCCCTGCTACCCCCCTCCCCTGCCACCCCCACCCCCTCCCAGCCACCCCCAAAATCCCAATGCTCATGTTTCCGACCTCAGCAGCAACATGAAGAGGGGTGTTTTCTTTTGCAATTCCTTTCACAAAATAGCTCATCATTAACGGGAAATCTCCTTAGAGATGCGTCTATGAAATCATGTTGCTCGTGGCGAATTGCTATGTGAATGATATTGTTTTTCCAATGGGTTTTCTTACGTAAATATTCATCGCTTTGAGCTTCAGCTTGAAGAATCTCTACATTGCCTTTCATGGAGGCAGCATAGAGTTCCTTCTCCATTTCTACTGCCTGATTTGGATTTTCTATGCTTCCAATATCTCAGACTTTGACTTATCTTGCTCTTTATTTTTATGGTTAAGAGTAGAGTTATAAATTTACAGAAGACAATTTATAGAATCAAATCTAAAAGGAGTACACGATGTAATTGTTGTACTTAAAAAACAGAAGACTCCAAGTCCAAATATATATGTATCTCTGAATTATTAGAAGTTAAATTATGATCTCTCTTAAATATCATAAGCTAAACCATGTTACTAGTGGTGTTTTTGTTCTGGGTACCTTGTTGATTAATTAGTACTAATATTATATTGAGTAGGTACTACAGTAATAGTATTAGATAAGTTAGTAAATCTGGTCAACCCCAAACTCCTAAATTTTTTTCTTGTCTTCTAATTTTACTTGTGTCAAGCCAGCTGTTGTAAGGGGCTATCTAATTTTTTTGGTTTCATACAAGAGTATTCAAGATACTTATACCTCCGTTTTCAGTAAACTGCAACATTGTCATTTGTCAATGTGAATATATTAGAAGCTAAGATAAATACAAACTAACATGAGCTTTAGTTTTGTGTTAGACGATCCTGACTTATTTGGTCAGACCACTTAAACTTTTAACTATTTTTCTGAACTTTCAAGCATTTTTTTTGTAACTACCTACTAATTTAAAAAAATTTATGGATAGTGAGAAGGGGAGGGGGGTGGCTGGGAGGGGGTGGGGTGGGAGGGGATGAAGGAGATGGGAGAGAGAAAAAGGTTGTGGCGAAAAAAAAAAAAAAAAAACGTGTTTTACCTCCATCAGTAGCAGGTTATTAACCCGCAGGGTCCAATTAGGCAAAATGATATATAGTTGGGACCGCTCGTAAATAATCTTTAGTTGAGGCCCGAAAATGGCGTAACGCCCATAGCGAATGTTCCTATCAATTTTTCTTAAAGAAAATGAAAGTAATACTTCATCAGTTCATCTCGCAATCAAGTATTTGTTTTGGGATAGATAGGGGCAGTTCTTGGCCCATGCAATTAGGACGATGGAACGGAACCCTCAAGATATAAGAGCCCCAAAATATATTAGTTTTAATTGCTTAAACAAAATACAAAATAAAAACATTTGAATCAATAGTAAATTGTTAGGAAAGGAACAATGAGAACATAAGTTTAATTCTTAATATCCGCAAAATTCATTATTTTTTTCGCGCCCTTTCGGGAAACCGTGATAAGAAGAATTTCCTCTCGCGCTACCCTTACACAGGGTCAGGGCCACCCCAGAGGCCCAACAAGCCCCCAAACCCCTCCCTCCAACAATATTGAAATTTTACTTCCATCAAGATTTGAACCTCGATCTCCTATGTAGGAGATAGGTTGTCATACCATTAAACCCAAAGATCCTCGATTTACAGTTTTGTTGTTTATCCCCATTAACCAGTTGTAAATACAAATATAATATCTTTTTTAAACTATTAAAAAAAACCCAACTTCAAGAAAGTATACAATTATATAGGGCCCCGATATATTTGATTATTTGCCCCACCCCCTAGACGGATGAGATATACTTTCGATAAAAACACAAACAGCAACATTTTTACTATTTTGTCAAAAAAACTTCTTCAAAAATCCAAACTCTAAAACACACGTGTATTTATTAGTCCCTATTCTTTGTGGTGGAAATCTACATAGGTGCATAATACAAAACACTGCGTAAATAGTTCGAGTAGGAATTTGTCGGTTTGGTTAATGAACCGTTGGTTAACTAAAACAACCGAAATTTAAACCGAATTAAACCGAACTGGGGAATCAGAATCGAAATCAATCGAAAAATGCCGAATCGAAATCGAAATAAAATGTAAATGAAAAACCAAAACCGAATCGCAATCGAACCAAAACAAATCAGAATCGAAAATAATCGTGAAAACCGAAAAGTTGATCGATTAATCGAATCGAATATTTAATCGAATTAAATGAACCGGTTCAAACCGAAACTGAATCAAAACCGATTTAAACCGAACCGGTTCTATAAGAATTGCTTAATTTCCTGGCTGAAATGCTTGCTTCTGAAAGTAAATTAGCATAGCATTAAGCAATCAAACAAAACATAAACCAAAGATATAAACAATAATACACATATTAGTAACATGAAGGCATTAAAAAAACAGATTAAAGAACACATCTGACATTTCCACAGCTATGAACAACAATCCAAATGGAAAGTCAAGTACAGTATAAAGATATGAAGTGCAACTCAATTGTTTGAATAAATGCCCTAAACAAAGACAAGTAACTAAAAATTGTACTCAATTCCTCCAAGTTTGCTCTACCCAAACACAAACGCAAGAAATAAAGAGGCTTTCAACATCTGCTGAAAATTACAAAAGCCAAATCAAAATAGCAGACTGTAGTTACCTCCTTTAACTATACGAATACCACTCGAATTGTGAAAATGATATGTACATGCATTGTTGGGGTAAATAATAAAACTGAATTATAGAAAATATACTTAAAATCATCCAAATCCAAAAAAGACAAACAATTCAGGTGATATCTAGAGAGTAATACGTACCTACGGATCCGAGAATCGAAAGTTGGGAGACATATATCTATATAAGAAAGCAAAATTCAAAAGTGACATAATAAGTGAATCCGTAATTTGAATGAAAATTAGAAACAGAAAACATACAAGAAAGAAACAAGATCAAAATGAAATTAGTTGGTAAATTAAGGGAAAGAAAGTCAATATAAAGATCTTACCCCATAGAAACCATTGATCTGTTGTGAACGACACTTAAGCAAAATTCGGATAGATCGAGGAAAGTCAGCAAAGAGATGAGGGAAGTTAGGTTTTTTTATCTTGAGGTGGGGGAAGAAGGGAGCACAGAGGTTAACGTGATATTGGGAAAAGTGAGTTCCAAGATTAGAATTCAAATTTGGTAAATTTTCACTTTTTTGGTAGCCGCGTAATATTTTTTTGGTAGCCCACGTAATATTTTTTGAGCGACGCTTTACTTAACCGCTTCAATTACCTGAAAGCTATTATGGTATTATGAAGGGCCCAACACTTTTTTTAAGATGCGATCTATCAAAGCGCTCCAATAAGTCATTTTTCTAGTAGTGATTGTTAGAAATTAATAGAAAGTAATAGGAAGTAATTAAATTAAATACTTTTGTTACAAAATTAATTCTGCATGGAGACGATTAATTTAAATGGTGTTTTGAATTATTTAATTAAACTATTGGCTTACATTAATGAATTGATCTTTTCTAATAACAGTTTGTTCATTTCAATTATATATCTTTAATTAGTTCATTGACTTAAAACGATCAACTTATATGGAGTGTTGTTATGTTCAATAGAAAATACAAAATATATCAGAATACAAAGTATCTTTAAATAAACGGTCCACGTAAACCATATACACCAATTAGCTTATCGACTTATATCAATTAATTGATCTGATCCAATATCAGCATACATTAGTCTTATGCAATAACAAATTGTTTCAATTTGTTTATGTGTTTAGATGTATTCACATATATCACATCTAATCGAATAAGTTAATGACAACTTCACTGTTCAACTTGTTTTGCTTTAGTAATATGTTTTGTATTTACAATAGATAAAGCTTAATCAAGGTTCATTTGGATAGATCATTGCTATTTCCAATTACCTTGTCAACTTACATTGATATATTATATAATCTAGTATTACATTGATACAATATCAAATGATCTGATACTGACTTGTTTCACTTCAATATTATGGAGCAATGTTATAATCAATTATCATACCAGCTTATATTGATATATTCATCTAGCCTAATATCAATGTCTTTCAGTTTGGCTTAGATGTATGAGTCTAGGGAAATGATTATAACTTAACTTAAATATAATATTCTTATCTTGATTTAGCTTATCGGTTTACATTGATACGATCTTACTTTAAATTGAGCACAATTATTTTCAATTACTTTACCGACACACATAGATACCTTGATCTAATCCAATATTAACTTATTTTACGTTGATTATATGTTTTTAGTTTTCAGATGCATATAGCCTTAATGACTAGTATATTTATAGTAAGCCATTATAGTTAGAGTAAGACATTGATCTAATCGGCTTTTAAAAAATGTCTAATTCGTCTTTCGTAGAAGTTTAAGATTTTATACTGATATGAGACGTCCTTTTTAACCAACAATGATGTGATTTGCATACAACTAAAAGTTTGAATATCGACTTATATAAATTTGTCTTATTCCAAATTATCGAATATATCTGTAAGATACACATTAACTGATGTCACTTTCATACACGATTTTATGAAGTACAACCGATTTTTTTCGAGACAAGTCCCGACTACACTTATCCGATGCATTAATTTTACCCGGGCCCGAAAAACACTTGGCCAAACCCGACATGAAGTTCCATTTTTCCCGAACAAATACAAGAATGTGACTAAATTCTACCCAAATTGCTGCGTGTATTGTCGAACTTATGTGATTTTCGTCAACAACTGACATAAACTGAAACGAAACTGAAAATAACAGCAACGTATTTTAACTGCTATGAATTCAATCGTTGGTTGGTTTAACTGTTTGGATAAAACTGGTTTAAACTGCAACTGAACTGAACTGAAAATGGAAAGGGAAAAAACTGAATTAAACTGAACTGAAAAGTTTGTTAACTGAACTGAACTGTTGATAATTTTAACTGTTGTAAACTGAACTGATATGAACTGAACTGTTTGGATATAACCATAACTGAACTGTTAAACTGAATTGACACCTCTACTTACAACCGACACAAAAAAATTTGTAAAACCAAACAAAACCAAAAAAAAAAAAAACATGTGTCAGGTAATAATAGTAGTAGAATAACTATAACTAGCCAACTTTTCTTTTTGTAAACATACAAGGATTTCTGCATATACCGGTGACCAGTGGCGGATCCAGGAATTTCCTATTGGTGGTTCACCACCAATTACCGTTCACTAAACCAAAATATTTTTTAATAAAAAATATTCCAAACTAAATTTCAATCGAAAAGAAATAATATATATAACCAATAATTATACAAAATACAACGAAATAGTACTAGAAAAACCAAATATCCAAATAATACTACAAAATACAATCAAATACTAGTAAAAATGATTACAATTGTTCGCGACGAGTTTTCATGTTTTGATATCGATTTACAATATCATTCATGCTAACTTTTAAAAACAAATCATTCTCTAAATAAGTAATCAAACAATCATTCAACATTTGATCTCCCATACTATTACGCAATTTGTCTTTCACTTGCGTCATTCCAGAAAATACCCTTTCCACACTTGCCGTTGCAACGGGGAGAAGCAACACCAATTTTAAAAGCAAATAGACCCTATCGTGAGTTTCAGACAATCCCGTCTCCACAAGTTTCATTGAAAGCTCACTAAGAGTCTTCAAATTCCAAAACCTTTCATCTTCTCTCATAGCAACAATAAAATTCTCAAGTGTATGGTCAAAGAATATCAATTCGAACTTGAAAATTCATTTGGATAGAATTTTGCAAGTTCAATCAATTTTACTTTATCAAAAGAAGCAAACCGATTAGTTGGATTCAAACAAGACATACACACAAGTAAATCTTTACTTATCTCGGGGAATCGATTATCAAGTTCTTGCAACTGAAGATCAATGACACTGAAGTAAACTTCCACTCGAAAATGATGTAGATTTGACACTTGTGGGCTCTTACCTCTAAACAACCTTCTCCCCGGGACAACATATTTCCCCTCCATGCTAGGAACCTCAATGCCATACTTAGCCATAAAAGAAATAACCTTCTCCATGTGAGAATCCCATCCTTCATCTCTCATCTCTTGCAAATTAATCTTGGTTACATTAACCATTCTCATTGCATTTACAATGTCTTGATCACGTTTTTGTAATGCCACATTCAAGTTATTTGTTATCCCAAAGATACCAACCATCAAATGCGCCACAAACACAAAATCAAAAGACATCAACAAATTTGTAATAGTTTGTGCTTTGTTAGAATCAAGTGCATCGAGACTTCGCAATGTCATCAAGCGACCCAAGGATTGAAGGATATAAATCAAGCACATTCAATATTGTTTTGAAATGAGATCCCCAACGAGTGTCACAAGGTCTACCTAACCCACGTTCTTGATTCAAACCCGACCCCCTGTTTCAAGTTCACCTAAGGACAATGCTTCCACAATTCTTTGAGCTTGTTTTTCACGAAGAAATTCTTTCCTCTTCGGTGAACCTCCCACAAAGTTCAAGAGAGGTGCAAGTACATCAGCAAATAACCAAGCACAATCGAGTTTTTTTAGCAAGTGCAACTTGAGTCGATGAAGCCGGTGAGCAAAGCAGTGGACAAAGTATGCTTGTTTACATTCATTTTGTATTAGAGTCTTAAGACCATTAATTGAACCTTGCATATTACTTGCCCCATCATAACCCTGACCTCGTACTTGAGAGAAAGACAAAGAATACTCCATCAACAATGACTCTATAGCAGGTTTTAAGAGTCAAAGAAGTAGTATCGAAAACATGCACAATACCAAGTAAACGCTCCCAAACTTCTCCCTTTTTGTTCACATATCTCAAACAAAGAGCCATTTGCTCCTTATCGAAACATCAAGCAGACTCATCGCCCAAGATAGTAAAGAAACCACCATCAAGATCTTTAATTATTGCTTTAGTTGTCTCTTTTGCACATGCATTTATGATATCTTTTTGGACAATTGGAGAAGTAAGTTGACAATTACCAGGAGCATTTTTAAAAACAACTTTAGAATATTCAGGATCTTTTTTTGAAAGAAGAGTCAACAACGAAATAAAGTTACCTCTTCTCAAGGAACTTTCTTTTTCATCGTGACCACGGAAAGACAATCCTTGGAGTAGAAGCCATTGTATAGTTTCAATCGAAGCTTCAAGTCGCTTCCTATAAGCACTCATAGTTTCCTTTGTTTGTTTTGACAAGGCAAGAGGAGATACTTGACTTTTGTTTCTTAAATAAATTCATGGCTAACACTGCTTTGTTGTGAGCACTCGTGTGTTTCCCGACATGATTTTTTATCGTATCTAATCTATTCCAAGATTTAAAACCCCCACTAACAAAAGCATCACCTCCAATTGCATTTTCTTCCTTGAATAAATAACAAATGAAACAATAGGCGGCATCCTTTTCCACACTATACTCAAGCCAACTCCATGTTTCAAACCAATTGGCAACAAATCGACGGTTTTTTTGTGCAATAAGTGTTTGAGGAAATAAAAAGTCCTTGGGTTGACAAGGTTTTCTCTCAATGTAAGTTCTCCTCACTAAATCTCTATCATTTTTATGAAAATCACTCATCTTTCTCCTTAATCCCGGGTCTTGTGGAAGATTAGCGCAATCAATTTCCCTTAGTCTTTCACCAAAGACCGGAGCACTAGGAGGATTATGAGGGGAATTATGAGGGGAATTGTGAGGAGAATTTTGAGGGGAATTGTGAGGAGAATTTTGAGGGGAATTTTGAGGAGCATTTTCAATTGAATTGTGTGATGGAGAGGAATGTTGTTCGCTTGCTAGTTGAGGAGACAAAATTTGTTCATTTTGTGTTGAATGTGGGGGAGAATTTGGAGTTGGATTTTTCTTAGTGAAGAAACTAGCAATATTTTGCATTTTATTTGGAGTACGTTTTCTCTTCATTATCAAATCTGAAAATCAAGTAACAATTGAACTAAATGATAATGTATCAAATCTGAAAACATGTGCCAAATTTTGCATACACCATAAAATATAATCAACAAACTCAACATTAACAGTGAATCAGTGATTACACGGTTTACACCCAATTCTATATTGTCATTTCAATTCTCAAACACCATTACACCAACCAATAACACTCAAATCAAAGTACAACAACAAAATCAACATTTGTAATTATATAATCTGATATATAAACACCCATAACAAGTGAAATTGCAATTTATTTTCCAATTCTCATGAAATTGATAAACCCTAATCTATAAACTAAAATAAGAAATCAAGAAAATTGAGCAAATTAATACATACCTAGCCACGAGTCACGACTTTGGAGGTTATTTGTCCACCGTCGTCCACCGTCGTCCAATTCCGCGGCTGGAGTTAGTGGCCACAGTGGGTAACTCACGCTGCTCGAGTCCAACCGTGAACAGGAGGTCCGAGACTTCGACCCTTCGAGTCTGAGATTTCACGACCGTCACGCACTCACGCTGCTCGCGCCGCCGACTCACTCGCAAATTCCGGTGAGGGAGAAATTTTTTCTCAGATTTCTATGAGAGAGAAAGGAAGAAATGAGGAGTGAGAGAAAGGAGAATTGAGACTTGCGAGTTGCGAAGCAGCAAAGGAGTGAAATGTGAGAAGCACGTGATTTGGTTGAAAATTGAATTTTTTAATTTTTTTTTTTTTTTTTTTTTTGTATTGCTGGTGCACGTGCACCAGCGTGGTATTAACTAAATCCGCCACTGCCGGTGACACTATGTACGATGCCAGAAAAACTAAGGGAATGGGGCAATTTTCTTCATCTCAGCAGTGACAACATCAATGGCAATCCCCTTTTTGTGCTTAATCCAGTAATCTGCATTCGGGTTTATAAAAGTCGGGCCAGTTATATCCACCCTCAGATCACCGAGTTTCGCAGTTGATACACCGTATTTTTCATCTCTTTGTTGTACAAGAGACGGCTTCACCATCCCTGGAAGCTCCCCTTGTGGTGACATCATTAGAGCTGGTTCTCCCACCGGAAGTAGGTCACCTGTAAATTAGGCACTCACTAAATTTTCTTCCTTTGGTGATGATAATCAAAAGTAATTTATCACAAACAATGGCCTTTGGTGATGATAATCAAAAGTAATTTATCACAAACAATGGTTGAGTTATTGAACAATTAAATCATTGCAATTAATTTGTTCAATTGTCGATCTTTGTTCCTAAAACTAGGAGCCAGGGAGCTTGGTTGCAAAGTATAAAAAGAAAAAGGAAGTATAATTCTTTTATATAAAACTTAGTGCCCACGTAAAGTAGCAAAAATCATCCAAAAAAAACGAAAACTCAACTTTATGTAGCACAATTTAGCTTTATTTTTGTTTTCACAGACTAGTATTACTCAACCATTGCCAGAATCCATCGGAGCCCACTGCCATCAAGACTAGAAATTTACATTATGCCTAGAATCCAAATGAAGGTTGATTTTGGAGAAAATCAAATTCAATTGCTTGAATTTCATTAATTACAAGTGGGGAGAGAATTTTTTTTCGAGCAGCAAAATAAGATATTCATGAGATAGGTGAGAAAGAGGATAGATTTTCTTTACGCAAGGGAGGCAGTTGGGTGAAGATAGTGGAGTTGGTGAAAGAGGAAAGAGAAATGAATCAATACCAAAGAGAACCATGGTTTATATTATTGGTAATCTTTTACTATTTCAAAATTAAATGAGCAAAATCATATATGGAATGAAAGAAAAGAGAACTGTCAAGTGATGTAGAAGTTCTTTTTCCTCCTTTTTAAGAGAACTCTTCATATTTTTAGAAGTTTTATCTCTTTTAAGAAAATTCTTCAATAAATTATTTGTTCTCTTAAGCGAGTTCTCTTTGCCCAATTATGTAGTAGTGATGGTGATATGTAAGAGGTTCTTATGAGGCCTTGAATACCACTCATACATGATAATACTTTTTGCATGTAAGGCTTATGAGACCAAACCAAGGGAAACTTCATTCCTATTTCCCCGTTTACCCATCTTTTTGTTGTGTTAGTTTGTGCCAAAATCCGTCAACTTGAATAATATGTGAAGTTGCACCAACCAAAGGAGGAGGGTTCATTTATGGAGTTACAAGTCATGTACGGCTGATCTGGTTGTTGAAAGTAGTCTGTTGCATTAGAGTATGTTGTACGTAGTAGGCTAGTAGCCCATATATGGTCCTAAATTCAGGATGAGCATTTCAAAAACTTTGTCATTATGGTGCGGTGAGAAATTGAATATTTACACAATAAGCTATATACAAGAAGCTACAATTTCCTTAACGTTTGAGAAGACTTCTAAAGTTTAGCATTAAGGTGCCTATTATATTTCGATAAATTAAAATGCAAGTTTGAATTTGATGGAACAATGTCTATGTGCTATCTAAACACTGGTAATTGTGATTTTTCCAATCAACTTCTAAAGTTTCCGAACTCTTTTAGCTTGCATTAATTAATATCTCTTAGCACGCACCTAAATTTCTTCACTAACAAACCCCTATCCCACCATACAATGGCAAAAAATATTTTTATGAGTTTCATCTATTTACCGTGCAAGGTTGCAACAACTAACAACTATTAATCTCGTGCTAACTTTAGAGACAATGATTACAGAACTACTTTCAATTAAATATTATTTGAATCTCCAATCTAACATATTGTGTCTAATGGATGAATCCCTTGCATATCGTTGAAAAGTGGGGTTATTTGTATATAGGCTTAAGTTAATGTAAGTAACAAATCATTTTCAAGGGAAGATAGCAGTTGTTTTCATCTCAGCTTCTTGTACATCGATGGCAAATCCCTTTCCCGATTGCTTCCAGTGATCCGCATATGAAATCAAATTTTCTGACGGCGTAATATCAGCCCTTAATGAAATCAAACTCTGAGTTGATATTTGGTATCTCTCATCCCTCTTTTTAACCAATTCTGTGCTCACTGTGCTCTCAGATTGAGGGGACATCATAAGCGATGGTACACCTAGTGGTAGCTTATCTCCTTCATATATTAAAATAAAAACCATTAGTTAATACAATGAAAAATTTATATTTCAGCAAATAAGTGCAACAATTGTTTTTTAAAGTAGATTTCAACAAACTTCGACTATATATAGACACACACACACGCACACGCACACACACACAACACACAACACACAACACACAACACACAACACACCCCAGTCGATAAGAGAACAAGCATACTCGTTTAATTTGAGATTTTTTTTTCATGGTTTTTTCACAATATCGAGTGTATATAAATTTTAGTAATACATAATTAAAGATATTATACTAACAATCAATTTTTGTGATGAAAATCATGGAACATCATGTATTATAATCTTGTATTTAATTGGAATTAGATGAATTGATGGTAGTTTTTCTATTAGCTTGGAGTAGTAATATTCTTGTTTCATTTTTTTATTACTTATAATCAAAATTTAGAAATTTAAATATAAATGTTTGTGGTATTTATTACTCCTTCCATTTTATTTCTATTGTTGTTCCTATATTCCCTATAAGGAAATTTCAATATGTTGTTCCTATTTTAAATCTTCCACACATAGAGTAAATTTATGGCTTACATTTCCCATTGGTTTTAAATTGCAATAAATATATTCACACTATTCATTAGTCATATCTTATTCTTTTACCCCTTAAACTTTTTTCTCATTGGTTGCCTTACATAAAGTAACTCAATGGACTAGAATATTTACTTTTAATTTAATTTAATTTATTTTATTTTATATAAAGTAGTGTGGAATCTTGCTCATTTTTTAAATTGTATTTGTTTCTTTCCCGATCCCAAATATGAACAACAAAAGAGAAAAGAGGGAGTATTATATAACCAAAGATATTTATGGTCAAAGTTGCCTATAAAGAATCATAGATAGTCACATATAGTTAATCTATCTCTAATCTTTGTTAACCCCTTCCCATGGCAATTAATAGAATAAAAAAAAGTTTAATAAACGTTACAACTAATAAAAGGCGACGTAAGGATAGAATGCAATTACAATTTTGAAGTTACTTATACCTCGGTCAACTTGCCATGTGCACCAAAACTTGCCATAAGTCTTGGCCAATGTTTGGAGCTCTGGGTTTTGAATCATCCCTGGAACTTTAGGGTTTATCCACAGCACTGCTTTAATCTGTAAACACTTGTACATTGTTTTAGTTTCTCTTTGAAGCATATGTCATATTTAGCTAATGATTAAATACATCAAAGGCTTTAACTACCAAGAAACTCAATCCCTCCATTTCTTTCTATATGGCATCCACTATATTTGAGGAAAATTATCACCATTAGTTACTCTCAACTCATATTTTAAAAATTATAAGAAAATAATATTGTGAAATTATTTTTTAAGATATATCTAATGGGGTAATTTTATTTATCATACTATAAAAGGTGGTTACTTAAAAAAATACTTGTGATTAAAGTAAATTTTCAAAAAATATGTGTGCAGTATAAAAAGAATGGGAGGGAGTACATTTTTTCGTAGGGTTGTGAAATTTGCTCCAAGCATATATGGGTGACACTCGAAAGACATCTCAGTAAGTAAAGTACTTTGGCTTTTCCATTTTTTTTGACATCTGTAAAATTTGCAAAAGAGTCTACAAAATACAAGTTGAAAGCAAACAACTAAAACGAGCTTTTAGAACTCTTACATTACAGTCTAGCTAAGCAGAAAAACCCGATGATCGTGCCCTTTTGTCACCGATACCTACCTTGAGAAAGGAAATATACTTGAGGTTTTTCCTTTTCTTGCGTAGCATGGATAAAGTAGCTCGAGATGGGGTTGAGACATGGGTTATAGACTTATAGTATACATACGAACTCGTCATAGTGTTGGAAAAAAAGGGGGTGATTGCGGTGACTTCGTACCAATCTAGTAGAAGAGTGTGTAATGTCACTACTCTTGACATCGACATCCATGATGAGTCCTTGCTCATCAGTTCCTTCCACGTCGATCATAACCTCTTCGGTGGATCTAGCCGCTCCAATATCATAATCCATAGTCACTGAGCTACCTACGTTCAGATTAGTAGGTAGATTATCGGATTGTCCTAGGCTTACCAGCTTTGGTGCATCATTTTCCTTCTCTGATATGCATCAAATTCTTTCTTTGGTGCAATACACACAGACATCCAGGACTATTCACTAGGTTTATGAATCATAACTTGCCTTCCTAGGATCACGTTATAGTAGTTAGAAGAAGAAAGGTGTAGTGTATATGAATTCTTATGCTTGTTTGTAAACCCAAACTTGGTAGATGTTGTTCTTGAGAAAGTGTTCGATCTTGACTCTCAAAAACCGCTTTAGAATTTTCTAGTATTATCTTCTTAGTCACACACTCATTGTCGTGTAAAATGGAACCTCCATTGCTGCCCGAGTAATGTAAATTGTCTGCCTTGCCATTTGTGGTGTAGGTAGACACTAATGGAACAATTGAAAAAGCCTTCAAACTTTATATGTTCTTAGCTATCGGATATATCCATCATCCAAAGGTCGCTTCCCTCCTAAAGGGACAACCTTGTTAAGTACATGACCAAAAGTCCCAATTGTTTGACTCTTATTAGTCAAATAGCAGATTGGTTAAATAGACAGGTTCATCATCAACGCCTTTGGTAGAAACCACTTGCTCATGTTGGTTTTTTTTTTTTGCGTTTTACGAAGGTATGAAAGTTCTACATTGATGGCTTTGTCAAAAGGTTCCAAGGTTGATGCTTTTTCAAGATCGAAAAAAGAGCTTCCCGAATTTTACCTAACCTAGCATACGCTTGGCCTCTCCTGTAGAGGCTTTTGGTGTTATTACGGTCCATAGCCAAGATGACAAAGCATAGAGAAATGACTTTGATTGTTGTAGTTGTGAAACTTGAGTTCACAAGCTGAGAGGTTCGAAAAACAACTCAGAATCAGAACGGAGGTTTTAGGTTCTTGCAAAGCCTCCGATGAAAGTTCTCCCATAACAGAATCCAGATCTATTTCATAAGTCAAGGTGGCGGCACCAAATTCCTCTTTTTGAAGTAGCAATTACCCATTTCCTTTGGGTAAGAATCCCATTCTAATGACAAACCTAGAGGAAGAATCATCAAAACACCCCAATTTCATTACATGCAATTCAAAATACATACACAATTTTTGAAACCTGAGTTTCCAATATTCCGACTCCTTAAAATCAGAATCCATGATGAGACTAACAAGCACAAACACAAATAAGCAGCACTGACTTCCCAAAAGGAAACAAACAACACAAAGTAGGACAACTAACTACTAGAACAAATAACTCGGGATAATCAAAAGCATAACGAACTGCAAGAACAGACAACCAAAAAAAATTGAATCTATAGAGGGAACCTAAGACATAGCTCGAAGCGAGTAAAGTTGCTTTCCATCTTCAACCAGTCATCTACAGTGCTGACGAATTTTGGCGCGACGAAATCGAAAAAACGGATGGGGAAGATGATCGGCGTACAGAACGTCGGTTGTGAAGGGGCATAAATTTTGCAGCACTTGGTGGCGGAGAGACTAACACTAGAGTGAAGTAAAACAAGTGGTTTATGGAAGGATAACGGCTGGCCATTCAAGTCTGGGAAACAAACGGTGTCTGAAGCTCGCCGGCTACCGGAAGGAGAGCGCTGCCACCGATAAGCTTCATGGGAGAGGGGGGAGGTGAGAGAAGCTGTCGCTAGGGTTTTGGTTTTCGCTAGAGGCGTTTCTAAGAGAAAGCTGATAGTGTATTTTATTGGGAGTAGTTAGCTTGAGGGCTTTTCCAATAGATGTTGTAAGAACATGTCAAAAAATAATTTAGAGAAATAAATAGCTATATGCATGTTTTACTCTCTACTTACTCAAAACTCTACAATACTACAAGCATAAATTATACAACATAATAAAGAAACTACAAGTATTGTGCTTCATTAGCAATTACATATGAATATAAAGGCGAAGGGCTTTCAATTTCCTTCCAAATCTTTGACATTATACCGTGGAAGTTTTTACTTTTATAGGTTCCCTTAATCCATATCCAATTAAGAAAAAGTAGATAGTTTACTCTATTTAGTCTATTACCTTCATTCCCCGCCTTATGATTTCATGATTAAACACTATTTGTTATTATTACTTGCTGTGTAATTCTATATGATTGTACAAAACCTGCCAATGATGATCAAATAGCATACTTTGAAACACGTACCACGTATGTGTGGGAATGCCACAATTTTTGCTCATCTGGTGGGAGTGACTCAAATATTTTGTCAGATATTATATACTCAATTCCTGTTGAAAAGGATAATTGTTAGATTTAAATAATCACTAAAATAGAAGTTCAATGAATAATTTTTCATGTAACATCTATGAGGCTTTAAGTTCAATCAGGTCACATTATTAGCTTATTTTGCCTATGTAAATTACATTAGCCTAACCTTTTTTTTTTTTTTGAGAGGAACATTAGCCTAACCTTGAATTGGTAAGAAAAGTGGTTCATGTGCAGGCTCATGTGGAGGATTATATATATATATATATATATATATATATATATATAGGATGACATGAAAAAGGCGGCTACACTAGCGCCATTACGTCTTTTGCTATATACTAATAATACTACATATTT
The DNA here is from genome assembly GCA_947646795.1 of Beta lomatogona. NCBI lineage: Eukaryota > Viridiplantae > Streptophyta > Magnoliopsida > Caryophyllales > Amaranthaceae > Beta > Beta lomatogona. The sequence goes on from CANSNZ010001138.1 coordinate 629,554, forward strand.
AGACAAAATAATGTTGACATAAATTTAAAGATAACTTGTATAGTTCTTAATTACAAACACCTCATCATCTATGTGACACATTTCACCATTAATTGGTGGTGAAATACGTACAAATTATCAGTATTTAGGGGTAATTTATCATGTGTGTTATTAAGAAGTTACTTACCATACTATTTTTATTAAAGGGTTACTTAGCATATTATACCACCCTGATACTTGGGTATCATGCAATACATTTTTTAATTCAGGGGTGACTTATTACATTTTAATCGAATAACCTACTTCTCATATAATTTGAGGTTTACTTACAACATTTCCAAAGGGGTACTTAACCCACTATTATATATTTGCGGGTTACTAAACATAATTATTTGTTTGAGGGTTACTTCACATTTTACATCACCGACTTTACTTATCATACTCCCTCCATCCCAAAAAGATCTGAACACTTGTTGGGACACGTTTAAGGTGATAAGTTGTAGTGTAGTTATCAAATGTTATTTTATTTTAAAAGTAGATGTGATAGGATTATAGGAATTGGTGGGGTATTTTTTATTAGAGGAGAGAGAAAGTTGGGTTAATTTTTATTGATAAAAGGTAGAGTGTGGACTAAAGATGTGTAAAAGAAATAATATATTAATAGTGGGACCATGCCAAAAATAAAAATGTTCAAATTAATTTGGGACAAACATATAAAAGGAAAGTGTTCACTATTCTAGGACGGAGGGAGTATTATGTAACGTTTAGTTGAATAGGTGGCAAAGGAATGAAGGATCTTTGAATCCGTGCAGATCAAGAGAGAGGAGCCAAGAGAACAAACCAATGAGACGAGCAGAGGGAAGATCGGAGTCATAAACAGCGCACTGGCAAAAATCCTGATTAATTCTCGAAACAAAGTGATGAGTCTCAATTTGTCGAGACATGTCATGGCTGTAAAGCGCAAACGTGTTAACATGCTGGCTAATTTGGTTGATAGGCTTCAACGACTGCATCAACTTCGCCCCTTTGTCTAGTACTTGTTGCCCCACAGTCAATGCCTTCCCCGGCGTCGTCCCATCTTCCCGCCCCGGCGGCATCGGTCCTGGCTTTTCGTCACTCGACGCCATCCTCTCGCTCTCTTTCTCGCTAATAAATGTTTCCAACAATATGGGGATGAAGGGAAGGAGTAGTTTTGATTAAGGTTGTCTTGGATTTTTAAGTAAACAGATAATGGACAAGCTAGGCTCAAGGAAAGGGAGATGAAACTCTCAGGTGGAATATGCTGCTTCTTTTTAGGACTAGTGGTGCACTCTTTAATTCATAGTTGGTTGATTGCGCTACTATAAACTTGGGAGATGTCATTATTTTGCGGATCTCTGCCTTGTTTTAACCATAAATATATAGAGAAACTCTCAGTTTCTAAAACAAATTTTTGTTTGGTGTAAATATTGTAATTTTTCTTTCAAATGTAGGTTTTTACACTTGTAATGCAACTAAATTGTATTTTTATAATATACAAGACATTTCCTCAGTAACAGTTTTCCTAGATAATTGGTAATTTTTGCTTTTGAATGATATCCAATACTAACATTTGATTTCATTCGTTTATTATTGAACATTAACGGACCTTTTCAAGGATAATATATGTTTTCGCTTATGAATGAAAATTATGTGTAAGTTAAAATTAAAATGCACATTGATACAAATCAATGATCTCACATCAATTTTTTTCCCCATGTACTTGTGCAAAAAAGCATTTAAAGTTTAAGAACCTAGGCTTGAAAGAAAGGAATGTAGCATGTAAAAAAGTATAATTGCAGAACAACTATTGAACAACAAAGACCACTTATGCACTATCCATAACTTTACGTGGACACCAAATTTTATATAAAACTATCTAAGTTAGTATAAGATATTATCCTCTATTCTGTCTCCAAGACGTCCCTAAGTTAGTATAAGATATTATCCTCTATTCAGTCTTCAAGACGTCCCTTCAACCCTTAATAATATCTTCAATTGTACTTAATAAAATTTATAGAAAAGTAGTAACTCAAATCTACATATTGAAATAAATCTAACCAAATCACATTTATGAAATTTAGTATTATACAATCAAAATTAACAAACTTTGACTTTGAAAAAGCAAAGGACAATCTAATAAAGAAAAGGAAAAATTGATAGGATTAGTCCTAACCATGGGCGTTCCGCCATTTTCAGCCCCAACTAAAGATTATTTCTGAGCAGTCCCAACTATATATCATTTTTGTCAAAATTGGTTCCAGGTGACTTATTACCTGTTTAACAGGTTAAATTTTTTTTTAAAAAATTTCTTAAATCAGTTTCCTTCTTCCTTCTTCTCTCTCCTATCTCCTTCATTCCCATCCCACCCCTCCCCATCCCCTGCTACCCCCCTCCCCTGCCACCCCCACCCCCTCCCAGCCACCCCCAAAATCCCAATGCTCATGTTTCCGACCTCAGCAGCAACATGAAGAGGGGTGTTTTCTTTTGCAATTCCTTTCACAAAATAGCTCATCATTAACGGGAAATCTCCTTAGAGATGCGTCTATGAAATCATGTTGCTCGTGGCGAATTGCTATGTGAATGATATTGTTTTTCCAATGGGTTTTCTTACGTAAATATTCATCGCTTTGAGCTTCAGCTTGAAGAATCTCTACATTGCCTTTCATGGAGGCAGCATAGAGTTCCTTCTCCATTTCTACTGCCTGATTTGGATTTTCTATGCTTCCAATATCTCAAACTTTGACTTATCTTGCTCTTTATTTTTATGGTTAAGAGTAGAGTTATAAATTTACAGAAGACAATTTATAGAATCAAATCTAAAAGGAGTACACGATGTAATTGTTGTACTTAAAAAACAGAAGACTCCAAGTCCAAATATATATGTATCTCTGAATTATTAGAAGTTAAATTATGATCTCTCTTAAATATCATAAGCTAAACCATGTTACTAGTGGTGTTTTTGTTCTGGGTACCTTGTTGATTAATTAGTACTAATATTATATTGAGTAGGTACTACAGTAATAGTATTAGATAAGTTAGTAAATCTGGTCAACCCCAAACTCCTAAATTTTTTCTTGTCTTCTAATTTTACTTGTGTCAAGCCAGCTGTTGTAAGGGGCTATCTAATTTTTTTGGTTTCATACAAGAGTATTCAAGATACTTATACCTCCGTTTTCAGTAAACTGCAACATTGTCATTTGTCAATGTGAATATATTAGAAGCTAAGATAAATACAAACTAACATGAGCTAGTTTTGTGTTAGACGATCTGACTTATTTGGTCAGACCACTTAAACTTTTAACTATTTTTCTGAACTTTCAAGCATTTTTTTTGTAACTACCTACTAATTTAAAAAAATTTATGGATAGTGAGAAGGGGAGGGGGGTGGCTGGGAGGGGGTGGGGTGGGAGGGGATGAAGGAGATGGGAGAGAGAAAAAGGTTGTGGCGAAAAAAAAAAAAAAAAACGTGTTTTACCTACTGTAGCAGGTTATTAACCTGCAGGGTCCAATTAGGCAAAATGATATATAGTTGGGACCGCTCAGAAATAATCTTTAGTTGAGACTGAAAATGGCAGAACGCCCATAGTTGGGAATGTTCCTATCAATTTTTCTTAAAGAAAATGAAAGTAATACTTCATCAGTTCATCTCGCAATCAAGTATTTGTTTTGGGATAGATAGGGGCAGTTCTTGGCCCATGCAATTAGGACGATGGAACAGAACCCTCAAGATATAAGAGCCCCAAAATATATTAGTTTTAATTGCTTAAACAAAATACAAAATAAAAACATTTGAATCAATAGTAAATTGTTAGGAAAGGAACAATGAGAACATAAGTTTAATTCTTAATATCCGCAAAATTCATTATTTTTTTTCGCGCCCTTTCGGGAAACCGTGATAAGAAGAATTTCCTCTGCGCTACCCTTACACAGGGTCAGTCACCCAGAGGCCCAACAAGCCCCAAACCCCTCCCTCCAACAATATTGAAATTTTACTTCCATCAAGATTTGAACCTTGATCTCCTATGTAGGAGATAGGTTGTCATACCATTAAACCCAAAGATCCTCGATTTACAGTTTTGTTGTTTATCCCCATTAACCAGTTGTAAATACAAATATAATATCTTTTTTAAACTATTAAAAAAAACCCAACTTCAAGAAAGTATACAATTATATAGGGCCCCGATATATTTGATTATTTGCCCCACCCCCCTAGACGGATGAGATATACTTTCGATAAAAACACAAACAGCAACATTTTTACTATTTTGTCAAAAAAACTTCTTCAAAAATCCAAACTCTAAAACACACGTGTATTTATTAGTCCCTATTCTTTGTGGTGGAAATCTACATAGGTGCATAATACAAAACACTGCGTAAATAGTTCGAGTAGAGCTGTCAGTTTGGTTAATGAACTGTTGGTTGAACTAAAACAACTGAAATTTAAACTGAATTAAACTGAACTGGGGGTAACTGTAACTGAAATCAACTGAAAAATGCTGAACTGAAACTGAAATAAAATGTAAATGAAAAACCAAAACTGAACTGCAACTGAACTGAAACAAACTGTAACTGAAAATAACTGTGAAAAACTGAAAAGTTGATCGATTAACTGAACTGAATATTTAACTGAATTAAATGAACTGGTTCAAACTGAAACTGAACTGAAACCGATTTAAACTGAACTGGTTCTATAAGAATTGCTTAATTTCCTGGCTGAAATGCTTGCTTCTGAAAGTAAATTAGCATAGCATTAAGCAATCAAACAAAACATAAACCAAAGATATAAACAATAATACACATATTAGTAACATGAAGGCATTAAAAAAACAGATTAAAGAACACATCTGACATTTCCACAGCTATGAACAACAATCCAAATGGAAAGTCAAGTACAGTATAAAGATATGAAGTGCAACTCAATTGTTTGAATAAATGCCCTAAACAAAGACAAGTAACTAAAAATTGTACTCAATTCCTCCAAGTTTGCTCTACCCAAACACAAACGCAAGAAATAAAGAGGCTTTCAACATCTGCTGAAAATTACAAAAGCCAAATCAAAATAGCAGACTGTAGTTACCTCCTTTAACTATACGAATACCACTCGAATTGTGAAAATGATATGTACATGCATTGTTGGGGTAAATAATAAAACTGAATTATAGAAAATATACTTAAAATCATCCAAATCCAAAAAAGACAAACAATTCAGGTGATATCTAGAGAGTAATACGTACCTACAGATCTGAGAATCGAAAGTTGGGAGACATATATCTATATAAGAAAGCAAAATTCAAAAGTGACATAATAAGTGAATCTGTAATTTGAATGAAAATTAGAAACAGAAAACATACAAGAAAGAAACAAGATCAAAATGAAATTAGTTGGTAAATTAAGGGAAAGAAAGTCAATATAAAGATCTTACCCCATAGAAACCATTGATCTGTTGTGAACGACACTTAAGCAAAATTCGGATAGATCGAGGAAAGTCAGCAAAGAGATGAGGGAAGTTAGGTTTTTTTATCTTGAGGTGGGGGAAGAAGGGAGCACAGAGGTTAACGTGATATTGGGAAAAGTGAGTTCCAGTATTAGAATTCAAATTTGGTAAATTTTCACTTTTTTGGTAGCCGCGTAATATTTTTTTGGTAGCCCACGTAATATTTTTGAGCGACGCTTTACTTAACCGCTTCAATTACCTGAAAGCTATTATGGTATTATGAAGGGCCCAACACTTTTTTTAAGATGCGATCTATCAAAGCGCTCCAATAAGTCATTTTTCTAGTAGTGATTGTTAGAAATTAATAGAAAGTAATAGGAAGTAATTAAATTAAATACTTTTGTTACAAAATTAATTCTGCATGGAGACGATTAATTTAAATGGTGTTTTGAATTATTTAATTAAACTATTGGCTTACATTAATGAATTGATCTTTTCTAATAACAGTTTGTTCATTTCAATTATATATCTTTAATTAGTTCATTGACTTAAAACGATCAACTTATATGGAGTGTTGTTATGTTCAATAGAAAATACAAAATATATCAGAATACAAAGTATCTTTAAATAAACGGTCCACGTAAACCATATACACCAATTAGCTTATCGACTTATATCAATTAATTGATCTGATCCAATATCAGCATACATTAGTCTTATGCAATAACAAATTGTTTCAATTTGTTTATGTGTTTAGATGTATTCACATATATCACATCTAATCGAATAAGTTAATGACAACTTCACTGTTCAACTTGTTTTGCTTTAGTAATATGTTTTGTATTTACAATAGATAAAGCTTAATCAAGGTTCATTTGGATAGATCATTGCTATTTCCAATTACCTTGTCAACTTACATTGATATATTATATAATCTAGTATTACATTGATACAATATCAAATAATCTGATACTGACTTGTTTCACTTCAATATTATGGAGCAATGTTATAATCAATTATCATACCAGCTTATATTGATATATTCATCTAGCCTAATATCAATGTCTTTTAGTTTGGCTTAGATGTATGAGTCTAGGGAAATGATTATAACTTAACTTAAATATAATATTCTTATCTTGATTTAGCTTATCGGTTTACATTGATACGATCTTACTTTAAATTGAGCACAGTTATTTTCAATTACTTTACCGACACACATAGATACCTTGATCTAATCCAATATTAACTTATTTTACGTTGATTATATGTTTTTAGTTTTCAGATGCATATAGCCTTAATGACTAGTATATTTATAGTAAGCCATTATAGTTAGAGTAAGACATTGATCTAATCGGCTTTTAAAAAATGTCTAATTCGTCTTTCGTAGAAGTTTAAGATTTTATACTGATATGAGACGTCCTTTTTAACCAACAATGATGTGATTTGCATACAACTAAAAGTTTGAATATCGACTTATATAAATTTGTCTTATTCCAAATTATCGAATATATCTGTAAGATACACATTAACTGATGTCACTTTCATACACGATTTTATGAAGTACAACCGATTTTTTTTTGAGACAAGTCCCGACTACACTTATCCGATGCATTAATTTTACCCGGGCCCGAAAAACACTTGGCCAAACCCGACACGAAGTTCCATTTTTCCCGAACAAATACAAGAATGTGACTAAATTCTACCCAAATTGCTGCGTGTATTGTCGAACTTATGTGATTTTCGTCAACAACTGACATAAACTGAAACGAAACTGAAAATAACAGCAACGTATTTTAACTGCTATGAATTCAACCGTTGGTTGGTTTAACTGTTTGGATAAATCTGGTTTAAACTGCAACTGAACTGAAAATGGAAAGGGAAAAAACTGAATTAAACTGAACTGAAAAGTTTGTTAACTGAACTGTTGATAATTTTAACTGTTGTAAACTGAATTGATATGAACTGAACTGTTTGGATATAACCATAACTGAACTGTTAAACTAAATTGACACCTCTACTTACAACCGACACAAAAAAATTTGTAAAACCAAACAAAACCAAAAAAAAAAAAAAACATGTTTCAGGTAATAATAGTAGTAGAATAACTATAACTAGCCAACTTTTCTTTTTGTAAACATACAAGGATTTCTGCATATACCGGTGACACTATGTACGATGCCAGAAAAACTAAGGGAATGGGGCAATTTTCTTCATCTCAGCAGTGACAACATCAATGGCAATCCCCTTTTTGTGCTTAATCCAGTAATCTGCATTCGGGTTTATAAAAGTCGGGCCAGTTATATCCACCCTCAGATCACCGAGTTTCGCAGTTGATACACCGTATTTTTCATCTCTTTGTTGTACAAGAGACGGCTTCACCATCCCTAGAAGCTCCCCTTGTGGTGACATCATTAGAGCTGGTTCTCCCACCGGAAGTAGGTCACCTGTAAATTAGGCACTCACTAAATTTTCTTCCTTTGGTGATGATAATCAAAAGTAATTTATCACAAACAATGGTCTTTGGTGATGATAATCAAAAGTAATTTATCACAAACAATGGTTGAGTTATTGAACAATTAAATCATTGCAATTAATTTGTTCAATTGTCGATCTTTGTTCCTAAAACTATGAGCCATGGAGCTTGGTTGCAAAGTATAAAAAGAAAAAGGAAGTATAATTCTTTTATATAAAACTTAGTGCCCACGTAAAGTAGCAAAAATTATCCAAAAAAAACGAAAACTCAACTTTATGTAGCACAATTTAGCTTTATTTTTGTTTTCACAGACTAGTATTACTCAACTAGCACTTCATTACTATAATTTTAGTAGGCCTTGTTCACATCACTTCAAGTTATGTAGATTTCATACTACCTCCATGCAGAGATTTAGGAGGGAATTGGTAGTAGGATATGTGTTAGTATTTATGTTGCACTAAGGAAAGATAAGTGTTTCAGGTATCTCATTTTCAATTTATAGAAGTTCTGCAATAATTATGGAACAAAGAATTAAGGTTAACCTGATTGGTTAGAAGTCATCCTTCTACTCTTATGACAAAGGTTCGATTCATACCCTTTATAAAGTAGGATTTAGAATCCCCATATTCCTCCAACTTGTACACAAGGGATTTTCAAGTTACCAAAAAAAAATTAAAAAACCACCTAAAAAGACTGAGTGTTGCATTAATTTTAAAGCGGAGAAAATATAGAACTAAAATTGTTCATATTTATACTACTCGTGTTCATTTCAAAACTGAATTGGAAACTACTTTTTTTAGGCTTCCGTATTTCTGTTTGAAAACTTGAGCAGTTGAGCTTGGCTTTGTTAGGCATGCATGTAAATTTACTAAAATTTTGCAGCTTGGTATTTCTATATATTCTTCAACTTAGATATTCCAACAGAAATCAAAGCTTTTCCAATTTAGAAAAAGACAAGGCTTTTGAGTTTTGACCGAAATACTAGTGGACATGAATGTTACCTCGATCAGTTTGCCATGTGCACCAAAACTTCCCATATGTCTTGGCTAACCTGTCAAGATCCGGCTTAGCCATTGCTTCTGGGACCCGAGGAGTCATCATCAACCCCGATTTTATCTGGCAAAACATTAAATTACTTACTTATACTAGTGTTTTTGAGTTATACAAACGCATATAAAAATGAATTAATTAGCTTCATAACACACAAAAACTCATACTATTAGCTTGGTAGTTAGTACAGAACCTCAAAGTAATGGGAGTGCCAAAGCTTCTGCTCTTCAAGGGGAAGCGCCTCGAAAAGCCGGTCAGAGATGATATACTCGACACCGATAAGACGGCCACTCCGATTATCGGTGTCATAAACAGCACACTGACAGAAGTCTTGGTTGAGACGATGAACAAAGTGGTGAGTCTCAATCTGACGGTTCATGTCATGACTATAAAGAGCAAAGGTGCACATATGCTTGTGGAACTGCTTGATAGGCTTAAAAGACTGCATCATCTCCGCCCCTTTCTCAATAACATGCTGCGTCATTGACATGGGTTCGCCTGCTGTCTTTCCCTCCCTTCCCTCTGTTGATGCCATATTTTCTCTTTCTCAATGAAAATGAAATATGGTTGTCTTTTTTTCTCTTTTTCTGTGGTCTTTTTTCGTGTGTTTAGTTTGATGTTGAGGGATTTACTGAAGAGATGAACGTTTTTAAAGGGGAGATTTTGGCTAGGTGGTGTACACGTGTGGATGTTGCATGTAGATGAAGAGGTTGAGTTTAGGTGGTTTCAAGAATTTGGGCCATTTTGCAATCTTTTTTATGACACATGGACCTTGCTTGTTGTAAGCCCTTTCTTTTTATACTTTGTTTGCAATTCTCGTGTCCATCTTTCATATCATGTCACTCATGCAAAATGGGTTATATGCATTTTAGAAAGGAAAAATTGATAAGGGCGGTCTCAACTATGGCCGCCCTTCCATAAAAGGTCTCAACTTTCGATTATTCCACACCAGTCCCAACTTTGGGGGGGTGGTTTACAATAACACTTATCGGACTGATTTATTTTGAACCCACTAGACAAAATGACCTCATCAAATTTTTGTCTAGTGGGTTTTCGAAGCAGAGCAGAGATGGAAGTTTTCGAATGTTCGAAGCAGAGAAGGGGAAAGAAGTGGGTTTTGCGGGGCCGAGAGAGGGAGGGGCTGCGGAGGTTGGGGGAAGGGGGGAGCCGGCTGCGTGGGGTGGGGGTGAGGGAGGGGGAGGGCTGCGGGGTTGGGGGGCAAGGCGGAGCCGCTGCGGGGGGTGGGGGTGAGGGAGGGGGGAGGGGGCTGCGGGGGTTGTGGGGAAGGGGGAGCCGCTGCGGGGAGTGGGGGTGAGGGAGGGGGGAGGCTGGCGATGGGGTGGGGGGGTAGGGGTGGGGGAAGAGGGAGGGGGGCTGTGGGGGGTGAGGGAGGGGGAGCATTGCGGAGGCGGAGGGTGGGGGGTGGGGGAGTTACGGGGGGTGGTGGTTGGGTGGTGGTGGGTGATGGTGGTTAGGTGGTGGTGGGGTCAGAGTTTGAAGTTAGGGGGTTAGTGTTAGGGTAAGGTTAAAAGTTAGGGTGTAGTTAGTTAATTAAGGCTAATTAGGGTTTAGGAAGTTAGGGGTTAGGATTAGGGCTTAAAGATGGCAAAATGGTAAATAAAGCTAACGGAAATTTGACGCCGTTAATCATTAAGGGTGTCTGGTGCATTTTATGTAAACCACAAGGGCATCTGGTGCATTTTCGAAACAACGAGGGTACCTGGTGCATTTCGTGAAACCTCAGGGGTACCTGGTGAAAAAACCATATCTTTAAATATGTGCTAAAGAATATATTTTTGGAAATTTTTTTTCTAAAGATTATATATAAATGCGCAAATTTTAAATTAAATATATTATTAAATTATTATATTTAATGCTCATATGTAAACAATATTTCAAGCATGACTAGTGCAAAAGACTATTGTTACTGTGTTTTATGTGAAGAAAAATATCATTAATAATAAGCCATACATCAAATACAATGATAAATAAGATCTGAAATATATAGATTAAGCAAATCACAAATAATTTTCACAATGAAACCAATTAATTTTAAGCATACTCGAGCATAGCTCCAACTCCACCGCTTCAAGCTTGACACAAGTAGTGTATTTCGATGTCTTTGCATCTTTCAAAGAGTAGAGACCTTCACAACCTAAACCTTCATGCATCTAGATCATCTTCCAAATTATTCACACCATGAAAACAAGAAAACTCATACAAGGATGAGATACAACCCACCAAAAAGGGGGAGAAAAACTCTCAAAATCGGAGAAAACAAAATAAAAGAAAGCAGTAAAGAAGATAATGATCCTAAAAACGAAGGAAAAGGTCGGATATAGTCTAATTTCCGGCCTAGAAGTTAGAAACCCTAGAAAGAGAATTGAAGAGGGAGAGGAGGCGACTCAAATTTTCTTTGTTGCAGTGCGTGTTATTCTGCTACTAGTCGTATATGCACGCGATGAGCGCGTCAACAACCTTATGTAGCTATATGTACGAGTGGACATATTTTTTAAATCTAAAATTATTTTAGTACTGATGTAAATTATTGAGGTTATTTTGTATATGTTATTATCTGTTTAAATTGAAGGTGATCGATTTTTAACTGTTTAATACCATCACTGAAAAAATTGGTTGATGATTTAATAATTCCTTGTCAGCGGCTTTATCTTTAACGATTGTATATGTTAATAAACCATATTGTTTGAACTTTGTAAATACGAAATATTATGTTGTCAAGATATATCACTAGCTTTTTTGATTGAATATTCTAATTAATTATGTGAATTGATTGTGCCAATCTATTTTGTCAAGTTATTAATGGTGATTGTATATTCCATTTTGACTTATTCCATATGGCAAGTTGCATTGATTCTAATTTTTTAATTTTTCATAAAAAGAAAACATTGTTTTAAATTATTATAGGGTATTCTAGTCATTTCAGAGGGGGACACTACACCTCCCCCTGGCCCCTTGGCTTATATAATAGAGATGATTGTGTCTGTCATTTTGACTATTGTTACTGTTGGACATTATTAAGGGTTAGGTAGTCTTGGTAAAAACCATTCTTGAGTGGAGAACACAAAGTAGTAATCCTCTTGAACCAACAAATAATCCATTTTGGATAAATATATGATCATTTTTCCCTAATAGAAGGGGATCACTAAAAAGAGATAGAAAAGTTGGAATGTGACACGTGATATATCATATATTTCTTATTACAGAAGATTACCTGGCCTTTGTTTCTCAAAAACACTTAATAAATAAACGGTTCACAATAACTTTAATACTTACATCTTTATGTCTTGTCTATTTTTCTTTCTTATCACGTGAGTCATATATACATATATGTGTGTGTTTTTTTGTAGGTTGAGACGGTCTTTCACTCATTTGATAGTCAATTTGACTAAATATTTGGGTCAGACTATTTGACAAAACGTTTTTTAAACCATTAACATTAGACCCATTGAAAAGTCATTTACGTATTTTATTTTGTGTTACTCTCATTTGCCAAAAGATTGTGGAACTTTTTGTAATGAAGAAACAGCAGTAATGATTGACTAGATTGCTGTCCCTAGTCCCGACCCTTCGTCCATGTCGCAAGTGCCTATAAAATATAAATACAGGTGGAGTCTTGCTCTATTAATACCATTCATATACAAGCTTTACAGTTAGTTAAGAAATGGCCTTCTCAAAGAGTTTTCTTGGCATTCTATTTACCGTTCTTTTTCTCGTATCCTCTAAGGTGTATGCTCGTCAGTTCGCTCACCCTATCTCAACTAAGCAGACGCGTGAGTTTCTTAAATCTTACCTTACCCAATAATTTTGCTTTTTTATTTACTAAGGTTTTTTATTTTTTGAAGGAAAATTTGTCACATCGAGGAGGGGGGCCTGCGTTGGGCTGCGGAGAACATCGAGGAGGGGGCTGCGTGGAGGCTGCGGAGGAGGGGGAGGGGGCTGGTGGGGCTGGGGTTGGGGGGCTGGTGGGTTGGGCGGGACTTGGGTTGGGCTAGGGAGAGAGAGAGTTAGGGTTACTTAGGGCTTTTAGGGTTAATTGGGGGAGAGGTGGGGGAGCTGCTGGGGTGGGGAGGTGGTGGTGGTTGACTGGTTGTTAGGGAGTTAGACTTAGGGTTAGAGTTATAGTTAGGGTTATGGGTTAGGGTTAGGGTTAGAGTTAGGAGTTAATTAGGGTCTAAAACAAAAAATTAGGGTTAATGACTAACGGAGTTAACCACCGTTAGTCATTAAGCTCATTCTGATGTATTTTCTCGAAAGTCGGTGGTATATGGTGAATTTTGAAAAAAGTTGGGGTATTTGGTGAATAAAAAAACTTGTCAAGGGTATTTTGTGAAAAAAACGTAATACTTATCTACCTTTCAAATATCATTTACTCTCATAAAATATATTATTATACTAAATGTCACTTTCTATAAATCTCATACCCTTTTTTATAGTGATATTTAACACTACCTTAATTTTTTAAAAGTAATGAAATTTTATGATGAAAAACACATGCTCAAATAAGAACTTTCATTATAATGGACACTCCTGTATTTTTCTTTCAATATTTTACCAAAATAAAAAATATCTCCAAAAACATTTTACATATTTTTTTATTAAAATGGGACATTGCTATTTGACGATAAGAAAAGTGTGAAAAGAGGAGAGTGGATTATTTGTAAAATTAGAGAAATATGATGAAGCGCCTATTCAGCATTCCTATTAGTATTCAGTTTTTGGCTTTAAGTTTTTTATGGTCGTATGATACTTTTTTTTTTGAGGGAATAGTCGTATGATCCATTTAGTATAACGAAACTAATCAAAATTAATCATACTTCTACTAATCGCCCTTCAATTTAACAACTGACAACATCAAAGTAGAAACTACTTTTTTGGGCCCTGATCTTTTCAACTTATTTTGGCTGAACTGAACTGAACTTATTTTTGCTGAACTGAACTTATTTTTGCTAAATAATAATAAAAAATAAAAAATAAAAAATAAAAAATAATAAATAATAAATAATAAATAATAAATAATAAATAATAAATAATAAATAATAAATAATAAATAATAAATAATAAATAATAAATAATAAATAATAAATAATAAATAATAAATAATAAATAATAAATAACAAATAACAAATAATAAATAATGAATAATGAATAATAAATAATAAATGATAAATGATAATAATAATAAATAATAAATAATAATAATAAAAAATAAATAATAAGTAAATAATATATAATAAATAATAAATATTAAATATTAAATAATATATAATAAATAATAAATAATAATAAATAATAAATAATCAATAATAAATAATAATAATAAAAGGATAGGAGTTAGCTCAAGCGGATAGAGCACTCCCCCTTGGCCCCTGAGGTCAGGGGTTCGATCCTTACCCCCAGCATTATGCTGGGGTGTTTTCTTAGCATGCTATGCATGCCTTACCAACCAATGTGTTCGTATTTCCTACATGCTAGTAGCCTTGTAGGGGTTAGCCCTTGGGCTGACTTAATTTCCTAATAAAAAAAATAAATAATAAATAAAAAATAATAATAATTAATAATAATAATAATAATAAATAATAAATAATAAATAATAAATAATAAATAATAAATAATAAGTAATAAGTAATAAGTAATAAGTAATAAGTAATAAGTAATAAGTAATAAGTAATAAGTAATAAGTAATAAGTAATAAATAATAAGTAATAAGTAATAAGTAATAAGTAATAAGTAATAAGTAATAAGTAATAAGTAATAAGTAATAAGTAATAAGTAATAAGTAATTAATAAGTAATAAGTAATAAGTAATAAGTAATAAGTAATAAGTAATAAGTAATAAGTAATAAGTAATAAGTAATAAGTAATTAATAAGTAATAAGTAATAAGTAATTAATAAGTAATAAGTAATAAGTAATAAGTAATAAATAATAAATAATAAATAATAAATAATAAATAATAAATAATAAATAATAAAGAATGAGTAATAAATAATAAATAATAATTACTAAATAATCATAATAATAATATTAATAATAAATAATAAATAATAATTACTAAATAATAAATAATAATTACTAAGTAAAAAATAAAAAAATTATATAAAATAAAAAAGTAAAATAAAATAAGAAAATAAAAAATAAAAAAAAACTACAAATTCATCATTATTATAATTATAATATTAATAATAATAACAATATTAATAGTAATATTGAAAACAAAAATAATAATTACAACATTAATAGTAATAATGAACTTATTTTTGTTGAACTGAACTTATTTTTGCTGAACTGAGCTTATTTTTACATATATTTTTGCTGAACTGAACTTATTTTTACTTATTTTTGCTGAACTGAACTTATTTTTACTTATTTTTGCTGACTGAACTTCTTTTTGCTGAACTGAACTTATTTTTACTTATTTTTTGCTGAAAATAAGTCCAAAAGAACAGGGCCTTGGTTTCCATATATTTTTATTAGTTTTTATTAGAAAACTGGAAACTAGAAACAAAAAACGACAACAAACATTATGCCCATTAAATATATTGTTGTTTGTTAATTAATCAAGTGAATAACCTTATTCACCAAAAATGAGTCAAATACACCAACTTTAATAATAACCCATTAACCAAAATGTCCAGATGATCGATCAAGGAAAAAAAGGGAGGGATAGGTATCATTGTTATCATTTATTAACGATTACCAAAAAAAAATTAACACCTACCAAACCTATTGTATATAGATATATTGTTGATATTTGATGCAAAACACACCTTTAAGTAACAAAATTATAACAATGAAATTGCTTTTTCTCTTCCATTTACGAAATATTTCTATCATTCTATGCCAGACTGACAACGAATACATATAAAACTTTTCCAACTGATAAGATTGGTATGTTTGGTAACACTAGTTATAAAAAAGCTGAAATTGATAGAGTAGGTGAAATTGGTGAGGCAAGAACAAAAGCTGATAAGGTATTGAAACTGATAAGGTAGTTGATTGCATTAATTTATTGGTAAACTAGGTGTTGAAGTTGATTATATTTTGATATTGTAACTAATGTACTTTGTATATTCCAATGTTAATTTTTTCAAAATTAATCAACTCCTAATGGTTCAGAATGCAATCGAATAACTCATTATCCAAATAAACCCGAGGGGATCCAAGTCAAACCCAATCTAGGCGATCTAACTGCTTACACACAATAAACTGACGCTCACAAGTAACAAGTTACACTATCATATCATGAAGTAAGAACAATAGGCCATATATAATTATAAATAGGATAATTTGTCAAAATATATCTTTTATATAAGACTTTTTACGACAAATAATCGTTTATACTTTTTTTGTGGAAATTTAAAACCTTAAAAATTTATTTTTTTGCTACCTTATTTCTGGGAGTTGACCCATCGATTTTCGGGTTTTAATATACCACCTTTTCTATTGATATCCCATGTGCGTCTGGTTTCTCCTTTTTTTTACCACTTGTGCCCTCATATTTTCCTCAAAAGAATGTGAAAACCTGACGCTGCGACGCACTTGTAGAACACAAGGTGGATTTAAGTGGATCAACTCCGAAAAATAGAATAATGGCCTTTTTTGCACAAATATGAAATTTTTAGGTATTTTTTTCATCTATAAATTGTTAATGAACCCGTCTCGTTCGTCGACTTTATGCGATCTAATATTTCTATCAAACATGAATTTTATTCCAATGGATCGAATCCATGAATCTTTTTTTTTTTTTGTGATTTAATAATTAGTCCTTGAATCTTGAAAGAATATAAAAATATACAAAAAAACAAAAATTGTAAAAGCTTGTTTCTCCCAAAATGTGGAATATAAAAGATCTATTGTGACAAATTTTCCTTCAAAAAATAAAAAACCTTAGTAAAAAAAAAAAGCAAAATTATTGGGTAAGGTAAGATTTAAGAAACTCACGCGTCTGCTTAGTTGAGATAGGGTGAGCGAACTGACGAGCATACACCTTAGAGGATACGAGAAAAAGAACGGTAAATAGAATGCCAAGAAAACTCTTTGAGAAGGCCATTTCTTAACTAACTGTAAAGCTTGTATATGAATGGTATTAATAGAGCAAGACTCCACCTGTATTTATATTTTATAGGCACTTGCGACATGGACGAAGGGTCGGGACTAGGGACAGCAATCTAGTCAATCATTACTGCTGTTTCTTCATTACAAAAAGTTCCACAATCTTTTGGCAAATGAGAGTAACACAAAATAAAATACGTAAATGACTTTTCAATGGGTCTAATGTTAATGGTTTAAAAAACGTTTTGTCAAATAGTTTGACCCAAATATTTAGTCAAATTGACTATCAAATGAGTGAAAGACCGTCTCAACCTACAAAAAAACACACACACATATATGTATATATGACTCACGTGATAAGAAAGAAAAATAGACAAGACATAAAGATGTAAGTATTAAAGTTATTGTGAACCGTTTATTTATTAAGTGTTTTTGAGAAACAAAGGCCAGGTAATCTTCTGTAATAAGAAATATATGATATATCACGTGTCACATTCCAACTTTTCTATCTCTTTTTAGTGATCCCCTTCTATTAGGGAAAAATGATCATATATTTATCCAAAATGGATTATTTGTTGGTTCAAGAGGATTACTACTTTGTGTTCTCCACTCAAGAATGGTTTTTACCAAGACTACCTAACCCTTAATAATGTCCAACAGTAACAATAGTCAAAATGACAGACACAATCATCTCTATTATATAAGCCAAGGGGCTAGGGGGAGGTGTAGTGTCCCCCTCTGAAATGACTAGAATACCCTATAATAATTTAAAACAATGTTTTCTTTTTATGAAAAATTAAAAAATTAGAATCAATGCAACTTGCCATATGGAATAAGTCAAAATGGAATATACAATCACCATTAATAACTTGACAAAATAGATTGACACAATCAATTCACATAATTAATTAGAATATTCAATCAAAAAAGCTAGTGATATATCTTGACAACATAATATTTCGTATTTACAAAGTTCAAACAATATGGTTTATTAACATATACAATCGTTAAAGATAAAGCCGCTGACAAGGAATTATTAAATCATCAACCAATTTTTTCAGTGATGGTATTAAACAGTTAAAAATCGATCACCTTCAATTTAAACAGATAATAACATATACAAAATAACCTCAATAATTTACATCAGTACTAAAATAATTTTAGATTTAAAAAATATGTCCACTCGTACATATAGCTACATAAGGTTGTTGACGTGCTCATCGCGTGCATATACGACTAGTAGCAGAATAACGCACTGCAACAAAGAAAATTTGAGTCGCCTCCTCTCCCTCTTCAATTCTCTTTCTAGGGTTTCTAACTTCTAGGCCGGAAATTAGACTATATCCGACCTTTTCCTTCGTTTTTAGGATCATTATCTTCTTTACTGCTTTCTTTTATTTTGTTTTCTCCGATTTTGAGAGTTTTTCTCCCCCTTTTTGGTGGGTTGTATCTCATCCTTGTATGAGTTTTCTTGTTTTCATGGTGTGAATAATTTGGAAGATGATCTAGATGCATGAAGGTTTAGGTTGTGAAGGTCTCTACTCTTTGAAAGATGCAAAGACATCGAAATACACTACTTGTGTCAAGCTTGAAGCGGTGGAGTTGGAGCTATGCTCGAGTATGCTTAAAATTAATTGGTTTCATTGTGAAAATTATTTGTGATTTGCTTAATCTATATATTTCAGATCTTATTTATCATTGTATTTGATGTATGGCTTATTATTACTGATATTTTTCTTCACATAAAACACAGTAACAATAGTCTTTTGCACTAGTCATGCTTGAAATATTGTTTACATATGAGCATTAAATATAATAATTTAATAATATATTTAATTTAAAATTTGCGCATCTATATATAATCTTTAGAAAAAAAATTTCCAAAAATATATTCTTTAGCACATATTTAAAGATACGGTTTTTTCACCAGGTACCCCTGAGGTTTCACGAAATGCACCAGGTACCCTCGTTGTTTCGAAAATGCACCAGGTGCCCTTGTGGTTTACATAAAATGCACCAGACACCCTTAATGATTAACGGCGTTAAATTTCCGTTAGCTTTATTTACCGTTTTGCCATCTTTAAGCCCTAATCCTAACCCCTAACTTCCTAAACCCTAATTAGCCTTAATTAACTAACTACACCCTAACTTCTAACCCTACCCTAACACTAACCCCCTAACTTCAAACTCTGACCCCACCACCACCTAACCACCATCATCCACCACCACCCAACCACCACCCCCCGTAATGCCTCTCCCCCCCCCCACCCTCCGCAACAGCTCCCTCTCCCTCACCCCCACCCCCTCCCTCTTCCCCCACCCCTACCCCGGCCCCATCAGCCGGCTCCCCCTCCCCTCACCCCCACTCCCCGCAGCAGCTCCCCCTTCCCCACAACCCCGCAGCCCCCCCCCCTCCCTCACCCCCACCCCCGCAGCAGCTCCGCCTTGCCCCCCAACCCCCGCAGCCCCCTCCCCCTCCCTCACCCCCACCCCACGCAGCCAGCTCCCCCTTCCCCCAACCCCCGCAACCCTTCCCCCTCTCGGCCCCGTAAAACCCACTTCTTTCCCCTTCTCTGCTTCGAACATTCGAAAACTTCCATCTCTGCTCTGCTTCGAAAACCCAATTCGAAAAGTTATGTCTCTCTCTCTTGCTTCTTTCGCTGGTGTTGGTTTTTCCGAGTCATCTTATCTCAAATCACCCATGCTCTACAATGGTTTTACAAAATACCTTCTCCCTCTCTCGTGCTTATGTTTCTCTTATCGCTAGTAGGCCCCAACACCTAAGGGCAAATTTAAAATTTTGAATTTAGGATCCTATCTAAACCAATAGACCAATCAAGCACATGATGACTCTAATACACATTGGACGTTAATTTTGTTACACATACTAATGGTGAGAAGTTGAATTTAATGACGTCAAATCCAAACTTTATATTGTTTAAGTAATTTATTCGAGACACTTCGTTATTCTTATTTAGTTTTTTTTTTTTGGCAATAAGATAGAAAAGAAGGAAAAGAAAATTACAACCTAATACCCGCCTTCCTTACTTTGACAGCAATGGAGTGGGCTTTTTCAACTTTTTCCCTACTAACATTAATAATTCTAATGGAGTTGAAACTTCTAGCTAACCGTATGATATCTAATATAATAGTTTTTCTTGAAGGTAATGCTTTTTTTGTGTCACAAAGACCATCCACCAGTAATTTTGAATCAGTCCAAATGTCCAGATTTAGAATCTGCCGACTGATGCTTTCCTTAATGCTGAGAAAGATGGCTAAGACTTCTACTTGGGCAGCCGAGTTTGCGCTGATGACTTGCCCTCCCTTGGCTACTTCTCCATTTTTATCTTGCAGCACCCATCCATAAGCTGCTACCCCTGGGTCGTCTAACACTCTTGTGTTGTCCTTCCAAGCTCCATCTACTAACAAGGTAGAATTTTCTATCTGATCAGACCAGCTAATGCTCCAGCAATGAATCTTCTTCTCTTTAACTCTATAGATGGGTTGGCCCTCGTCCTCAACCTTCTCTAAGTCCAATACAAATTTATTTCCCCTTTTTTTCCACAGATTGAGAATTTCAAACACATCTTTTGGCACTATCTTTAAACGGGGATTAAAGATTATCTTGTTTCTGAATAGCCATATGCTCCAGAGGATCCCCACAAATTCAAAAGTTCTTTCATCATTCTTTGACCCTTCCTTCATAAAGTACCACAACCAATTTCTAGACCACGTCACAATAGACAAGTTGTGAGTTTGCTGTGAATTGATGTCAAGGTCAGAGCAGGCCCAAATTCTCCTTGTTATCACACAATCTTTGAATAGATGAGTATCCGACTCCTCTTTATACCCACAAAGTGGGCAAGGACATTCGCTCAAGATTTTTCTTTTCCTAAGGTTTACCCCAGTGGCTAATGCACCATTAGCTAGCTTCCAATAGAAGAATTTCCATTTTGGCCAGAATTTTTGACTCAAGAATCTCTTCCAGAAAATGGAAGGCTTAGTAATCTCACTCTCATTGTTCAGGCTGAACCAGTAACCAGATTTTAGTATATAATTTCCATGCCTTGAACCATTCCAAACGAATTCATCTTCTAACTCATATGTAGGGATATGAATTGTTTTGATTATTTTTGCTGTTTTAGGGTATAGCCAAGAGTTGAGGGTATAATCATCCCATTTATTGTTTTCACCTAGCAAGTCACTAACCCATATAGGCGCTGACCCCTGAGAATTAGAGTCACTATGTTTGAATGTAACCTTCTTACCTCCAACCCAATTGTTTTCCCCACACCTGAAGCCATAAAATTCACGCTTTTCATGATGCTTCTACCCCCCCACGAGCTGGTAGCAGGGATTTTACCATAGAGGTTGTTAGCGAACCAGGAATCTGAGTATTTGGCTTAGAAAATTTGGCTAACAAGTAGGTTTGGGTTATTCTGAATTCTCCAGGCTTGCTTAAAGAGGGTGGCTCTGTTTAGAGCTAACAAGTTTCTCATACCTATTCCTCCTTCACACTTGTGTTTTTCCAGGAGACTACGCTTCCTCCAGTAGATTGGTTTTTTTTACCATGGTTAGAGCTCCACCAAAAGTTTAGTAAAGCCGAGGTAGTTTTTTTCAGAGCCTTTTTTGGGAACAAGTAAGTGGACATTATGTGAGAAGCATAAGCAATAAGAATGCTATTAATGAGTAAAAGTTTACCTGCTTGGTTTAAGGAGGAATAGATTGGTTTTTTTTACCATGGTTAGAGCTCCACCAAAAGTTTAGTAAAGCCGAGGTAGTTTTTTTCAGAGCCTTTTTTGGGAACAAGTAAGTGGACATTATGTGAGAAGCATAAGCAATAAGAATGCTATTAATGAGTAAAAGTTTACCTGCTTGGTTTAAGGAGGAGAAGTTCCAGGAGGTAATGGTAGCATTTACTTTCTCCGGAAGGTCCTGGAACACATGAAGAGAGTGCCCCGTAACATCCATAGGACAACCCAAATATTTTCCTAGCTTTTCCTTGTTTCCCACTTTAAGCCCTTTATTTAGTAACCTGATGAATTTTCTAGGGGTATTTTTGCTAAAAACAATGTAGGATTTCTGGATGTTGATCATCTCCCCCGAGATTTTACAAAATTTGTTTAAAATATTTCTCAGATTCCAAATGTTATCCAGGTTTCCTTTCAGAAAGAACAAAGCATCCTCCGCAAAGAAAAGATGAGAGAGCTCCGGGGCTCTCCGGTGAACCTTAAGGCTTTTGATAAGACCTTGATTTTGCTGTTGAAGGATTTTCCTGGACAAAACTTTCATGCACAGAATAAAGAGATACGGAGACAACGGATCCCCTTGTCTCAGCCCTGCTTTTGGTTTGATCAAACCTGCATGCTCCCCATTTACTAGAACCGAGTATGAGACTGTAGTCACTCATTCCATTATAAGATGAATCCATAGGTTAGGGAACCCAATAGAAGTTAGAACCTCTCTGATGAACTCCCAACTCACTCTATCATAAGCCTTATTGAGGTCAAGGTTAAGAATCATACTATAGTTAGAGCCTTTCCTTGATTTTTTGACCTGATTGAGCATCTCATGTGCTATGATGCCGTTATCATTTATGGAACGCCCCGGGACAAAAGCATTTTGGTTTTGGCCTATAAGAGAGTTCATGAGAGGCTGCAGTCAACTCACAAGGCATTTGGAGATAATATTATAGGAAGTGTTGCACAGACTAATAGGACGGAATTGGCTTACCTGCTCTGGTCTAACGACTTTCGGTATGAGAGCAATGAAAGTTTTGTTGGTTTCTTTGAGCATATGACCCCCTTGTAGAAAGTTTTTTGCAGCTTGACTTAAATCCTCTCCCACAATATCCCACTTCTTTTGGAGAAACACTGGAGGGATCTCATCAGGACCTGGAGATTTGATAGGTTTCATACTAAACATAGCTTCCTTTATTTCTTTACAGGAGAAAGGCTCTTCAAGGTAAGCAACTTGAGGACCTGAGAGTGTTGGCATGGACTCCACCCAATCTCTACAAGTGAGGCTAAATCATCTTGACTAGTGGGGTTAAAAAGATCCGTGAAATAAGAGACAAACTCTCCCTTAATTTCAATTTGGTTTGAAGTCCAGGTACCATTCTTGTTTTTTATAGCTCTAATATCATTTCTCCCTTGTCTTGATTTCAAGCTCTTATAGAAGAAACTTGTTGGTTGATCACCCAAAGCATCCCATTTTGATCTTGCTCGTTGTTTCCAATACTCGAGTTTAATATTTGTCGAAACTCGGATTTTTTTTCCTATTTTCACTCTCTTTTATGCAGAAATCCTCTGAGTTAACATCCTCCTGACCGTTAGAAAGATCTTCATTGATTGAATCCCATTTGATATTATGCTCGATTTTGAAATCAAGGCACCAGTGTTTGCAATGATTTGCTGCTACTTGAAGCTTCCTTTGGATTCTATACAATGCGGACCGACCACAACAGTTTGCCATGTGCTTTTTATTAACCTATCAATATCCTCAAAGTCAAGACACCAGGCTTCGATCTTATAAGGACGCTTTTTCTTATATGTCGAAGGATGACAATCCACTATAATTGAACCATGATCAGAGATAAAAATGGGGAAATTTATGACAAAAGCATATGGGAATTCACTTTTCCAAGAGTCATTACAATAAGCTCTGTCCAATCTTTCAAAGATAGTTTGGTCCCCTTGTCTATTGTTTGTCCAAGTAAATTGTACTCCATGAAAGGGCAAGTCCAATAGCTTACAGTCCACTTTCCAAATGGTGAAAACATTCGTCGCTTTTATTAGAGTATTTCCCCCAACTTTTTGGTCACCAAATTCCACTTGGTTAAAGTCTCCTAAGAGAAGGTGTATGCCCGGATGAGACTAAAGAAAAGCCTTTATTGTGTCCCACACATGTTTACGATCCTCCACAATTGGGGCACCATAGGCACATACAACGTAAAAAGCTAAATTGCATTCATCTTTAACTTCGCAACATACATAGTTTGCAGAAATAAAAAGGACGGACACCTCTAAAGAACTAGCCCAGCTCAAAATTAGCCCTCCGGAGAGGTCACGAGAGTCATGCCCGACCCAACTACTAAAACCAAGACTAGAAATAATAGGTTCTAGCTCCTTTACTAAGCTATTTAGTTGTTATATCCGTGCAAAAATGCACGAGACGTTTATGTAGATTATATATTTTGGTACTTTTTTTTCATCAAATCAAATAATACAGATTTTATGAGGCTCCAACTACTGCTAGTTGGGCTTGGAAGTATGAATGCAAAGCTAAAAATGAAATGTATGTGCATGCAAATGCAGAGTGATTTATGGTTGAGGAGTAATAGCTTTAACATTAAAGAGTTGTACAACACATTGCATGGGGTAATCACTTAAGTCCAATAATGCAAGAGTGTGTGGAATATATACACATAACCAAAGCATAGAGTGATCATGTGGATTTCTATGCAAGATAGATTGAAGAGCAGAACTAAATTGATGCAAATGAGTATATGTGATGATTATCTCTGCTTACTGCACCAACGACATGCTGAGACAATCACTCATTTGTTCTTTAGGTGTACTTTCATTGAGCAGTGCAAAAAAGAGGTGATGCAATGGTTGGGAGTTAGCTGAAATGGTAGAGGGCTGTTGCAAATATGCAGATTGGTGAGAAGCAGGTACAATGGTTCTACGTTCAAAAGACAAGTGGTCTTAGGTGCTATTGCTGTTATGGGTTGTTATACGATTTGGAGAAATAGAAACAAGGCTTCCTGGGAGCAGTTTATCATGACAGTAGGGAAAACCGTATAGGAGATTAATGTAAAAACATAGAATTGTACAGATAATTAGGACAAAGGTATAATATAGTGATAGAAGATGGCCTGAGGATTTGTATTACTTTGTTCTGATGCTAGGTTTGTCCAGTTAGGTGTGGTGAGCTAGGCATGTCTAGCTATCTTATAGTTTGTAAATTGCTTGGTTGGTTAATGTTACTCACTTACTTACAAGAAGAAAAAAATTATTTCATAATTAATACTCAATTTACTTTAGAGATAAAACTCAATATTCTCCAAAATGATTCTAGAAAAATTATTAGTAACTTAATAAATCTAATAAAGTATAATTAACTTTTAAATTGAAGAAACTTAACTCAGGGGTATTACAGCCACAATCAAACAGAATTCTCATAATTAACTTTGGAGTTTGTTACTTTCATTTGGATGACTAATGGGTCATCGTAGGGTGTGTAAATGGACCGACTAGACTTCCCGAAAATCACAACGGGGCAGTTTGCATATGCTGGTTGGACTTCCAGTATTTGGTGCTTCAGTGCTTGAAGGTAGGCTTTGCGGGAAGGGTTGTTAGGCCACCCAAGGCAAAGCCTCCTGCTATCACCTCGAGATACCCATGTGTCTGGTCATTATCCCCTCGGGTTTCTTTTTGCTTGCCTTTGTCATCTCGAGAGTCTATACAATATTTGTTTAATTTCCTTGATCGGCTCTGTGATCCAAGTCTTTCTTCAATTGCCGACAGTCCTTAGTGGTGTGCCCGCACACTTTTTATGGTATTCACACCATAGTATCTTGTCCCACGATCGTTTGAGTTTCTGAGTGGGGGATGGGTGGGCAAGATTGATTTACCTTTGGGATTGAGGTAGATCTCTCTTCAGTTTTTGTCGAACCAAGGATCATTTCCATGATCCGATGGCCTATGCTAAGGGGGGTTGCTATGGTTGTTCTTGTTGGACTTCCTATAAAGGGCTACTTCCTTTCTCTTCCGTCATTTTTCGCCGACAGGCTTACAAATATCTGACACTTGAATGAATATGTATGCTCGGGTCATAGCCTTAGTGAAGGTCGTTACTTCACTTTCTATAAGGGACCATCTAAATTTGTCAGGCCAAAATCTCGACATTAGGGTGGTAAATGCTACTCCATCTTGAAGATATGAGATTTTCAAGAATTCATCGTTAAAACGCTTGATGTAGTCGGCTAGACTTTCATTTTCTTGCTGCTTGATGAACATGACATGGATACTTGTTTCTTGTGCCGACTCCCAACAATGAAGTGTTTGTGAAATAAGACCTCGAATACCGAGAAGTTCGTAATGATACCCAGAGAGAGTCTCAAGAACCAGCTGAGTGACATCCCTTTGAATGTTGACGGAAAGTACCTGCACCAAGCTGCTTCACACCCGATTTGTAGACTCGTTTGAGCCTTATAATTAAGGTGCCATGTGATCATTAGGACTCGTTGTGCTAGTGTGCTACTCGATAAGAGGGACCTTTATTTACTTTGCTCGGATTTGCGATTGCCATGATCTCCCAACTGAAAGGGCTCATAATATTAACGACCTCTCAATTGACCAAGGCCGGTTCACTTTGTTCTCTGTTATGCGAGGATCCTGAGTCGCCCTTTCCCTAATTTTCCCTGTTCGAATCGAGGGGGGTCCCTTCACTGTCCCTTTGGTGAGGGGCTCATGAAGCACGGGGATCCACCCTACGAGATCCTTCTCGCTGACTTGCTTCCCAACAACGAACTGTTCGGGCATTCTGTTCTTTCCGAGGCTGCCGACTTTCCTAAATGATTTATTTGTCGAGCATCAGCCTCCCTTCGTTGCCGTGGGATGTCTTCTACGGCCTCTCCTCCCCTTGTTTGTCGAGTGTTCTAGCGAGGGACATCAGAGCAGGGTTATTCTCGAGTACCCTCCTTTCCTCAATTTTGTCAAGCCTTCCTTTGAGGGTTCTCGGAGTGGGGTTGGGGAGTCAATTGGGAGCGAGTTGAGGTTGCCCCTGGTTAAATGGGGGTAGACCCGCGATGAGTTCTTAAAGGCTTCGTGTCCTCTCTAGGTCAACCATAGTGATTATCTGAGGTGTTTGGAGGAAACTGATTTTGAGGCTGAGGTTGTTATGCCTCATCACAAGGGGTGGATTCCTCTTCCTCATGATGAATTGATTCCATGATATGATTATGGTGTGACTACAGGATGGGAGCTCTTTGTCCCAGCTGTGGAACTCTTGTAATCCTTTCTCGGGCAGGTGCCATGTTGCTCTCGGTATGGGACTTTGAGATGTGGTGTCCCCACAACGGTACCAAATCGTTTTTGCCTAGAAAGTCAAAGATGAGATCGGTGCTGAGAGTCTAAATTCCAAGGGTGTCCAAGATTCTGGTGACGAAATCTCCGAAGATCCTGCAAAACACAGTAAAAACTAGAGCGGGGTGCTCCTAGGAAAGGCCCTCCGACGCTCAAGTCAGTGATGATTGAGGTATAGAGAGAAAGTGAGTACATGTAGAGAGAGATGCTCTAACTTTTGTAGATGAGAATTGAAAACCTGTTCGTTGATGAGACTGTTGCCTTTTATACTGAGGGGATTTCCTAAACAAGAAAATCTAATAAGGAACATCCCACCTTTTAGGAATGTTGTATGCCTTTTTGGACAAGTGTTTCATACCTTTTTTGGATGTGGGCTTACACTGATTAGATGGGTTCACTATCCAGTGGCCCAAACACAAACACAAAAAAATATTACAAAAAGAATTGTTCATAAAACCATGAACAAGGCATCACTTTTAAATTATAAAAGGTTCAGAAGTACAAAGAGCAACTGTTGGATGTCTCTACTCTCATATAACTTTCAGCATTATAACTTAATAGTATAATTCTTGCATATTTGCAAGCAGAGGTAGTAATTCATGAAATCACTTATAGCTTCCATGACAAACCAATCTTACTATATAACTAGCTTATAGAGTAGATTATTTATATTCATCATCAATAATCAAGCTCAAACAAGCTACCATGCACAACTCCACAAAAAGAAAATGACAAAATGTTAAACAATCTAGAGATACATTTCACTACTTGTATCTTGATTTTCTAAGCATGCGATATACATTGAGTCTGTAGTGCTCGTTGTTGTTGTCGAAAGCTGACCGAACCTTGACACAAAAGATGATTGTATACTAGTATTATAGAAGGATCGAGCGCATTCGGGTGCTGGCATTGTGTTAGTAGTAGAGTCGTCATTGAGCATCAAAACAACTGTTGACATGGTTGGTCTCTCATTCGTGTTCTCTTGCGCACACCATAAGCCTATTTGAATGCATCTCAAGACTTCAATGCTTGAATATGACTCTTTTAATGTCGAGTCCATGAACTCCAAGGGCTTTTGTTCTGTCAAACTTTTCCACGCCTAAGAAAACACATGCCATATAGATTAATGATTCTTTATATTATCATGCTTGATATAAAGTTCACTAATGGATATGTAAGCATATATGATTAGCTTAGACTCACATGGGTCAAGAGGTCTCCACCTCCAGATGGGTTGAATCTAGCACTAATCTTCTTGCCGCTCACAATCTCCAAAAGCAACACACCAAAACTATATACATCTGATTTTATAGAAAATTTTCCATGCATTGCATATTCAGGAGCCATGTAACCACTACAACACATCAAAAAATTACACAAACTCAGAAATCCTTAAAAATTAAATTAGAATTTGATTAAAAAAATCTCAACTATGGGTTCTCTATTTTTAATAATCACAACTATGCATTATTTCAAATAATCCCGGCTATTGGGTTTATCTTTCCAGTACTCTAGTTGTTAAACATTATGCTGAAGAACAAATAGCTCAAGTTGAGTTTGTTACAACTAACTTTGTAACTAACACCCAGATATAACTAACTTACTGCTGTAACTAATTGAGGTCAAGTAGTTTAGCTTAGCTGCACTATAAATAGTTAATATTTGCTAGCTTTTATTTCTTTATGCAATTATTTCATTTCCTTACATAGATTAGTTCTGTAATTTTCTCTCTCATATAATAAGTCTTAGTTCTAAGTCCTGAGCTCAAAAGATAGAGCAGTGATGGAGAAAATCTACTGCGTCTTCCATTGATTCTTCTTCAGTTTTTCTCCATGAAACAATTCTAAGAATTGTAACATGGTATCAGAGCTCCTCGTTGTGATTCTGGAATTTGCAGATTCGTTTGATTGCAGATTCGTTTGATTCGATTGATCCAAGATTTCAAAGGTATTCTTCGAACATTACTTCGATTTTTCCGCTGCGAATTCTTTTCTTATTTTTAGCTCAACTCATCCATTTCTAGCTTTCGTCTTCAATTGATTCATCAATTTTAGCTCATTTTTAATTTAATTCATCTATTTCTAGCTTACACCTTCAATCGATTCATCTTCTTTGTTTCTCCGAATTCAATCAATACTCATTTAGATTCAATTTAATAAAATTCTTGAAATCATTTCAATCTTCCATCATTCAATTTCATCATCTTCATTGAATCGAAGAACTCTCAATCAAAAATGACTTCGTCGACTGATTCTTCTCAAAATCCTACTTCGCCTTATTACTTGCATCCTTTCGATAATCCTGGCATGAAACTTGTTTCTATGCAATTTGATGGAACATGTTATGGAGATTGGAAAAGGTCAATGTTAATCGGATTGTCTGCTAAAAAAAAAAACTAGAATTCGTTGATGGCACAATCACTAAACCTAGTTCTGATAATAATAATCACAATGCCTAGGAGTGCTGCAACAGTATGTTGATTTCATGGCTTTTAGGAGTGTTAAATCAAAACATTGCTCGAAGTGTCCTCTATTTTAGTACAGCGCATGAAATCTGGACAAATCTAGAGGAGAGGTATGGACAATCATCTGGAACTCAATTATACACATTAAAACATGCTTTGAATGATGCAAAGCAAGACAATGATGATATCTCTGGTTTTTACACAAGACTGAAGATGCTGTGGGATCAATTTGATTCCGTTGAGCCCCTGCCAATCTGTGAATGCAAAAGTTGTAGCTGTAGCATCACAAAGAAGCTGTTGAAATCTCAACAAGATATGAGACTTATAGAATTTTGATGAAGTTGAATGAAGGATATGAAATAGTAAGAGGTAGTATTTTGATGATGAAGCCTTTGCCAAACATTTCCCATGCATATAGGCTTTTGATGCAGGAAGAAAGGCATAAACAAGTGTCTAAACTGAATCAAAGTCATGAACAGACCATGGCATTTGCAGCAAAGAGAAGGTTCACTGAATACTCTGACAGAGACAAGCTTGAATATTATGACAAAAGTAAACCTTCCTTTCAAAATCCTTCACAAAGAACCTTTTTCTGGATCAGATACAAAGAAGTGGAATAATTACTACTGTGATCATTGCCAAATGCCTGGTCACAGCAAGCAAAGATGTTACAGAATTATTGGTTTTCCAGCTCACTACAAAGGCAAGAAAGTTGCCATAACTACTTTTGAAGCTACTCTACCTGAGGAGACTGTTTCTATTCCTGCTGCTCAGTATCAACAGTTCCTCCAGGCTATAAATAACAACAACTCAACTGCAAACACAACCTCTGATACAGGACAACATGTTGCCAATGTTGCAGGTATATCATGTTTTCTATCTTCATTCGATGCACATGGGATTGTTGATAGTGGAGCAAGTGACCATATGTGTCATGATTTATCTCTTTTTGCTTCCTATCATGTTGTGAAAGATAATCATCATTCTATTACTATTCCTAATGGGAACCAAGTCCAAGTTAATCACATAGGGACTATACAACTACAACATGGCATAATTCTTCAAAATGTTCTATTTGTGCCTGATTTCAAGTTTCACTTGATCTCTATTCCTAAATTTTGCAGTGATTTGGGATGTTCAGCTACCTTCACTGACAGTAATTGTTTTATACAGGGCCCTTCTCTGAGGCCACTGCATCTTGGTAAACTCAGGAATGGGTTATACTACTTGGGTTCTTCCTTGCTACCACATGTTTCATCTACTGAGTCTACTGCTTCTGCATGTTCTGCTAATGCTGCTAGTTTTGTAGTCAATAAAGCCAAACTTTGGCACCTTAGATTTGGACATTTACCTGTCAAACAATTACATCATGTGCTTCCTTTCTTTGACGGTAGCACTACTCTTGATTACATTTGCCAAATATGTCCTGTATCAAGACAATCTAGATGTTCTTTTCCCAACAGTACTATTCATACTAATAATTACATCTTGATACATGGGATCCTTACAAGGACATGACTCATAATGGTTGTAAGTTCTTTCTTACAATTGTAGATGACTTCATTCGCATGGCATGGGTTTTCTTATTGAAAAACAAGTCTGATGTTATTACAATTTTTCCTCATTTTGTATCATACATTCACACTCAATTTCAGTGTTCTGTCAAGATAGTCAGGACAGATAATGCCCTTGAATTATGTGAAGGTTCACTTAAGCAATTCTATCTAGCTAAAGGCATTCTCCATCATAAGAGTTGTGTTAACACACCCCAACAAAATGGGGTGGTTGAACGCAAACATAGGCACCTCTTAGAAGTTGCCAGAGCTCACTTTTTCCAAGCTAAGCTTCCATCTTCCTTTTGGGGTGAATGTGTGTTATGTGTTGCTCACTTAATAAATAGAATGCCTTTACCTGCTTTACATCATATCAGTCCTTATGGAAAATTATTTGAGCACAAACCTTCCACTGATCATCTAAGAATATTTAGGTGTCTTTGCTTTGTTTCTACTCCCTCTCACAATAGATCCAAATTCTCTCCTAGAGCTACACCACATGTTTTTATTGGCTATCCTACAGGTCAAAAAGCCTACAAACTTCTCAACCTTGATACTTGTCAACTTGTTATCTCTAGGGATGTAGAATTTCATGAACACCATTTTCCTTTTCATCATTCTCCACAAGATTCATCCACTTCTTTTCAATTTTTTCTTCCTACCTCAACCACTTATACTCCTCCTTCCTTCATTGATATACCTGATGTTTTTCTTTTCACATCCACTCCTACTGATACTAGCCCTCCACCATCCAATTCTCCAGTCTCCCCACAATCTAATCATACTCTACTTTCTACACCTTTGACTACACCTTCTTTTACAGCTACATCTACACCCATATCTACACCTTCTGTCACACCCACACCAACACCTATACCTTCTTCTACAACTATTTCATCTTCACAATCTTCTACTCCTTCTTTTCCATCATATTCACATGATGATATTATTGACATTACAACTCTTCCTGTTAGAAGAAGTTCCAGACCTTCTGTCCCTCCTTCCCATTTATCAGAATATATCTGTGGTTCTGTTTCTTCCACAACACCTAAATGGTGCTCACTCTTGTCCTTTTCTGACCTTCCTTCTTCCTACATTGCTTCTATAGCTTCTACAGAATCTCTTATTGAGCCTGTCACATATCAAGAGGCTAAACAAGACCACAGATGAGTGGCAGCCATGGATAAAGAAATTACTACATTACAACATAATAATACTTGGTTATTAGTCGATCTTCCTCCTAACAAGAAGCCTATTGGATCTAGATGGGTATATAAGATCAAGTTGAAATCAGATGGTTCTGTAGAGAGATTCAAAGCCAGACTTGTGGCTAAAGGTTTCAATCAAAAATGGGGGATAAACTTTGAGGAAACTTTTTCTCTAGTCATAAAAATGACTACTGTCAGATGCATTCTTGATGTGGCTGCTAGTAAGAGTTGGGATCTCTTTCAGTTAGATGTTAACAATGCATTCTTGCATGGGAATTTACATGAAGAGGTCTACATGAAGGTTCCTGAGGGTGTTCCTAATCCTTCTAACAAGGTTTGCAAACTTGTCAAATCTCTCTATGGCTTGAAACAAGCCTCTAAGCAATGGTTTGCCAAGTTAGTGGGGAAATTACTTCACAAAGGATTTGTTCAATCCAAAAATGACTATTCTCTCTTCATTAAACATTCTTCTAATGATCTTATTTGCATCTTGGCTGTTTATGTTGATGACATAATACTCACAGGGAATGATTTACATGCCATTTTAGACATCAAAAATCACTTAGATGCTATTTTCAGCATCAAAGACTTAGGTAAACTGAGTTTCTTCTTGGGCATGGAAATTGGCTACTTGCCGACTGGTATTTCACTCACTCAGAAGAAATTCACCAAGGAACTTCTCTTGGATGCTGGTGTTTCTGTTACAAAAACTATTGCTACACCTCTCCCTATCAATTTAAAGTTATATGCTACAGAAGGGGACTTGTATTCTGATCCTACTAAGTATAGATGCTTGGTAGGTAAGTTGAATTTTCTCACACACACTCGTCCTGATCTCTCCTATACTGTCCAGCACTTAAGTCAATTCCTTCAAGCTCCTAGAGTACCACATTATAAAGCATTGATTCATGTCTTAAAGTATGTGGATTCTACAATTGGACAAGGGATTTTTCAATGTGCTTCCGCTCAGTTAACCTTACAAGCTTACTCAGATTCTGACTGGGGAGCCTGTGTTTACACTAGAAGATCCATATCTGGATATGTGCTTCTTTTGGGTTTCTAAAGTTCCTTTGAGGCTGAATATCGAGCCATGTCTGCTGCTGCAGCAGAAGTTACATGGTTAGTAAGATTACTTGGTGATCTTGGGGTTTCTAACCTTGCTCCTGTGACCCTCCATTGTGATATCAAAGCTCTATTCATATTGCCAAGAACCCTATACATCATGAGCGTACAAAGCACATTGAAATAGATGTACACTTCACAAGGGATAAATTTCTAGAAGGACTTCTTCAGCTGACATATCTGCCTACTTCTTCTCAACTTGTAGATGTTTTTACCAAGATACTTCCTTCTACACAGTTCAACAATCTCTTATCCAAACTTGGCATGGTTAACACCTTGCCTAGTTTGAGGGACGGTGTTAAACATTATGCTGAAGAAGAAATAGCTCCAGCTGGGTTTGTTACAGCTAACTTTGTAACTAACACCCAGATATAACTAACCTACTGCTGTAACTAATTGAGGTCAAGTAGTTTAGCTTAGCTGCACTATAAATAGTCAATATTTGCTACCTTTTATTTCTTTATGCAATCATTTCATTTCCTTACATAGATTAGTTCTGTAATTTTCTCTCTCATATAATAAGTCTTAGTTCTAATTCCTGAGCTCAAAAGATAGAGCAGTGATGGAGAAAATCTACTGCGTCTTCCATTGATTATTCTTCAGTTTTTCTCCATGAAACAATTCTAAGAATTGTAACACTAGTAACCTATATTAACCCTACTAAAGAAGTTATAGCACTTTATAATTGGTTGTCCAATTTTTCCCCAAAAATAGTAATCCACACTTCTCGTCCCCATACCTCTCCTCCCATAGCTTCAATAACGAATTATTTACAAAAGGTTAATATATATAATTGCCCTTATAATTATATTTGGGGAATCGCCCAAGATCGGATACTCGTATTTAGGGCTGTTCAAAGATCAGAATCGGACCGGACCGGAATTTGGACCGGACCGAAGATTCCCGTCCGGTCCTCGATCCGAAGAAAATCCCGATTTCGGGTTTCTGGTCTGGTCTGGTCCGGACCGGTGGACCGGAATTTCTGATATTTTAGTAAAAAAAAAAGTTTATATGTTAAAAAGTTTATAAAGTAGTAAAAAGTTTGAAATTTAGAAACCTGCTATTTATAAACATTTTTAAATCAAATTAAAAATATATTTTTAAAAAAATAAAGATTCCGGTCCAACAGGTCCAACACCGGACCGAACCGGACCGGAATTTTTCCGGTCCGTTCCAGGTCCAAATTTTTTCCAGATTCAGGTCCACCGGTCCAACCGGTTCCGGTCCGGTCCTTGACCGGTGAACAACCCTACTCGTATTAGTTATGAAAAATGAGACTTAACCTTCTATGGCAATATCTTGTAGCGAAATGGTATGATCTCGTTATATTTATTAAGAACGACGTTCATTTTTACATAAGATATATCTTTCTTTGTCAAAATTATTATTCTAATACTTACACTTGCCTCCGAAAAAAATTAAAAGGGTGATTTCAAATAATAATATGGCAAATCCAATTAACTAGTTGCCTTTTAAATAGGTAATTTTAAAACATAATAGGGTAAACCCAATTAATTAATTACCTTTGGAGATTATTAAACATCGCCCCAAAATTTCTTAAAATAGCCGCGGGACCACTTTTAATATACTATATTACCCCTTCTCTTTTTTCCACCACCCGCCACCCCCCACCACCACCTCCACCTGCCACCACCCACCACCACCTATCTTCTCCTGCCACCCGCCACCACTTGCCACCAAGCTCGTAAAAGAATTGATTTTAATTGGGGACATGGGGTGAATGTCCAACCTGGACGTTCCACACATGGCCCGAACGTCGGACGTTCAGGCCATGTGTGGAACTTCACGGTCGGACGTTCTCCCCATGTCCCCAAAAAAATTTCAAAAGTTGGGTGGTGGAAGACGTGGCGGTAGGGGTGGAGGTGGTGGCAATCGGGGTGATGGTGGCAGGAGGTGGTGATTTGGGAATAGAAAAAAGTTGGAAATATTTAATGGGCCCGGGTGATTTTAAGAAGTTTTGGGTGATGTTTAGCATTCCAGTTACCTTTTAGATGGGTAATTTTAAAACATAGAATGAAAACTCATATATATATATATAATTTACATTAATTTATTTTTGACTTGTCCCATTAAGCAATTTCAGTTATTTTGGAGGAATGGACAAAATATTATGCTATATTTAGTTAGATGTAAACTTATCTCAAAAAAATACTTTTTATTGTGTACAATTGGCCAATTAACTAGATAGGTATTTAAGTTAACAAAACTTCGACACATTGATATTATTTTGTTAACGGCAACAAATAGGTATTAATATAAATATTAGATGGTTTATAGGTCATTTTTTATCCGAAGCTAGAGCATGATGTGTACTTTCTTTCTTCTTTTTTTCCTCGTATTCTACTTCATTTTAATAAATAACTAGTTTTTAGGTCCAAGCTATGCCCCGGGTAATCATAATTTTCATTTATTAGTATTTGATATTGAAATTATAACATCAAACATTACTTGGTTTAATGGTTAAGACTTTAGTATACAATGTTGAGGTCATGGGATCAAATCTTATACCATGCATTTTCTAATTTTGTTGTTGTATGTGAAGTACACAGTTCCTTGTTGAGGAACATATTTTAATATATTAGTATAGAATGCCTTAATTCCCTAATGATCATTCTTTCCTCCCTTTCTCACATAAGAGGAAGTGAAACTGTAGAAGCTAGAGCTTAACCCCCACTGCAAATGTACATCCGCCACACTAATTAATTGAGAGGTATATAGCGTAAAAACTGACAAGGAGAAGAATGAAATGGCAACCATAGAATATTGGATATAGCTCTATAGGATGAAAAGAAAAGGTACACATTAAACGTTATATGGGGGGCTAAAAAAGGACTTATATGTCGCCTGATGTTTATATTAACATCTATTTGTCGCCATTGACAAAATAAATATGAATGTAGTAAAGATATGTTAAGTTAAATACCTACCTAGCTAATGGCTCTTGTCTTTGACACTTTCTACCCAATTACTTTGAACTTTTTTCTTAATGGATACCTTAAAACAAATACTAAAAGGACAAACGTGTTAATATATATGTTTGGGAAATGGTATCATAATGATGTTTGTATATGTTTAGAATATCATGTTTAGACTTCTTAGTAGTAGTTAGTTAAAAATATTCCTGTTGAAAGTTGTGTGTTGAAAACTGTGAAATACAAAGTGTTTAAATAATTTATAAACTAAAGCATTTATATATTTAACTGTCAAACATCAATAATAAAATATATAGGACAAAAGAAACAAAACTTACTACGTTCCGACAACTCTGCTAGTGTCAGCCTCTGTTTGTTCAACTTTAAAGATCCTCGCCAAACCAAAATCAGAAATTTTTGGGTTCATATTTGCATCTAACAAAATATTGCCTGATTTGAGGTCACGATGGATGATTCTTGGGCGAGAGTCTTCATGAAGATAAAGTAGTCCCCTTGCAATGCCTTTTACAATATTGTAGCGCATAGGCCAATTTAATTCTCCTTGTTTTCGTGCATCTACATTATAGCTTTTGTTATATGTACAAAATAATGCATCTATAGGCTCAAGTGTAGCCAGGGCCAACCCTGGGCCGATGCAAGCTGGGTGCCCGTCTAGGGCCCATAAATAAAAAGGTTTTGCTTGAATTTTTTGTATAAAAAAAATTAGCTTTTCTGAAAGCAAGAAATCAGCAAACTAATAATCCTCAACTTGCCAAAAGAGCAACTTCATAAAATCAATTGATCAGATCCCTTGAATAGAGGTCCTTCCAAATCCTCTAGTCATTTGTTTCTCTCCTACCCCATTAATACTCATAATTGATGTATTCTCTTGTTAGCATTCCCCCAAAATCAACGAGATATATGTATGGTTAGTTTTTTTTCCCCCTTCTAATATTGATTGGGGGAGAAAATAAAGCATGCATTTCTTTATCCATATCTCACAATTCATCTGGAAAACTATTTACTCACACTCCTTTATTTCTCAAATTTGCTACAAAGGCCCTGTTCTTTTGGACTTATTTTCAGCAAAAATAAGTAAAAATAAGTTAAGTTCAGCAAAAAAAAGTTCAGTTCAGCAAAAATAAGTAAAAATAAGTTCAGTTCAACAAAAATAAGTTCAGTTCAGCAAAAATAAGTAAAAATAAGTTCATTCTTGTCTAATGTTGTGATTATTATTTTTATTTTCAATATTACTATTAATATTGTTATTATTATTAATATTATAATTATAATAACGATGAATTTCTATTTTTTATTTTTTTAATTTTTTTTACTTTTTTTATTTTTTTATTTCTTTCTTTATTTATTTATTATTTATTATTTATTTTTTTATTCTTTTATTTTTTTATTTTTTATTTGGTATTTATTAATTATTATTATTATTATTATTATTATTATTATTATTTATTATTATTATTATTATTATTATTTATTATTTATTATTTATTATTTATTATTTATTATTTATTATTTATTATTATTATTATTATTATTATTATTTATTATTTATTATTATAATTTATTATTATTAATATTTAGTATTTATTTATTATTATTAGTATTTATTATTAATAATAATTATTATTATTATTATTTATTATTATTATTATTATTATTATTATTATTATTATTATTATTATTATTATTTATTAATAATAATAATTTTATTATTATTATTATTTATTAATAATAATAATAATTATTATTATTATTTATTATTATTATTTATTATTGATTATTATTATTATTTATTATTTATAATTGATTATTTATTATTTATTATTTATTATTTTTTATTATTATTATTATTATTATTATTATTATTATTATTATTTGTTATTTATTATTTATTATTTATTATTATTATTTATTATTGTTATTATTTATTATTTATTAATTATTATTTATTATTTATTATTTATTATTTATTATTTATTATTTATTATTTATTATTTATTATTTATTATTTATTATTTATTATTTATTATTTATTATTTATTATTTATTATTTATTATTAATTATTTATTATTTTTTATTATTATTATTATTTATTATTTATTATTTATTATTTATTATTTATTATTTATTATTTATTATTTTTTATTTATTGTTACTATTATTTATTATTATTATTTATTATTTATTATTTATTATTATAAAATAATAATAAAATAATAATAATAAGTGTCGATAATATTATATTAATACAGTTTAGTTCAGCAAAAATAAGTTCCGTTCAGCAAAAATAAGTTCAGTTCAGCCAAAATAAGTTCAGTTCAGCAAAAATAAGTAAAAATAAGTTCAGTTTAGCAAAAATAAGTTCAGTTCAGCAAAATAGGTAAAAATAAGTTCAGTTCAGCAAAAATAAGTTCAGTTCAGCAAAAATAAAATAAGTTCAGTTCAGTTCAGCCAAAATAAGTTCAAAAGAACAGGGCCAAATTCACAATTGCTATGGGTATATTCCCTAAAATCAACGGATGGCTTTAATACCATGTTGTATTCGCATTCATATTTTATCGTTTCAAATTATATGGCATTTTGGTCATAAAAATTTGTTTCACAATATGAGGAGTTCTATAACATTAATGTTATATTAAATACTATCAAAATAAGATTATAGGTCGGTTTAATTTGTATTATTGATATAATATTTGATGTCAATTCTTATAATCAATGTAAAATATAACTAATGTTTACTAAATTATATATACTAATATATTAAAAGGCGTTCCTAAGCCAGGAACGATGCCACGTGGCGCCTGCGCTTGGATTATTTTATGCTATGTAATCTATATACACTAAAAAAAATAGAAAATACATTATGTAAG
The DNA here is from genome assembly GCA_947646795.1 of Beta lomatogona. Taxonomy (NCBI): domain Eukaryota; kingdom Viridiplantae; phylum Streptophyta; class Magnoliopsida; order Caryophyllales; family Amaranthaceae; genus Beta; species Beta lomatogona. The sequence goes on from CANSNZ010001138.1 coordinate 668,843, forward strand.
ATTCGATCATAAGCATATATATTAATGCCTTAACCGCTAAACTAAGTGATATTTGATGTTATTATTTCAAAGTAAAATATTAATAAATGAAAGATATAATTACCCGGGGAATAGCCCGGGCCTAAAAACTAATTAACATGTTAAAATGGTTCATGTCTTATATTTTAAAACGAAGTAGCAACAACAACTTTTCCATGTTATTTTTCTTTGTAATAGAGGCCCATATGGATCGGAAGACCTAACTATGCCTTTGATACCATGTTGTATTCGGATACAATTTGAAATTGAGTTTGGGGTACTCATGACAGTTTACTTCATTGGTAGGATTTAGGGAAGAATTAGCTGGAAAAGAGTGATTAATTAAGAGATCATAAAGGAATTATATGTAAAGCTTCCTCATGTTTAGTTTTAGAAATTATATGAGATTTCACAGGAAATGAAATTTGATAGCGGGAAGTGAATCTTATAATTTTCCAAGTTTCTTTCCTCCAAAAATTTGGAGGAATTAAGGAAAAAAAAAAAAAGACTATCCTTTCCATCACATCCATCAAATCAAACACTCACAGTGCGTATTATAGTCGTTAATAAATGGTGGTAATGGAAATGAATTTTAAGTGTAATGTTATAAGGGAAGCACTCTTAAAATCTCCATGGGAGACAATTTCAACCCCAAATTTGTGTTTTTTTTTTTTTCACAGGGAAGCAATCTCACCCCTAAGCTTGTGGTTTTTCCTCCAAGCGGAAGCAATTGTCAATACCACTCATTACCACCTACAATGTGGTATTGGATGGGAATAAAAATTTAAGAGGAAAAATAGATACTTTAGGATAAATTAGCATTACCATGGGAATAAACAATGATTTTTTTTCACAAAATTACATACAAGTTCATTCCCATTACCACTATTTATAACCAATTACCAAATGGGCCGTTAAAACTTTAATGCCTTTTAGATCTCTTTTCTTCATTTCCTATCACTTTATTTACTAAAAAAAAAATACCAAATATATTGTAAATAAGGAAAAGAGTTAGGACCACTTATAAATGCGAAGGAGGTAATCGAGTGCAATATTTGCGTTCGTTTTCTCTCGTGTTTTCTAATGTCATACAAATGATCACATGTGAATGATAACAAGGGGTTAACATTCCCATAACCTTTAATTGGCTGTTAAACATAGATAAGGACGTGTTTACCTCAAAAATCAAATTCCCTTATTTTTTTTGCAGATCTTACTAGTAAAATGCAATTTAAGAAGTTGGGAGCATATAAGACATTCTTTAAGACCTTAGGACACACTGACACTGTGAACATTTTAGAGCAAGAAAACATACTTAAAAAGAGGCTACCAAAAGATGAAGGAACATACTGAATAAGAAGTAGTTGAGGCTTTTGTTGGGAACGAATTCATACACTAGTAACATCTCCTCCCCAGCTAAGCAAAAACCCAACAACTTAACCAGATTTCTGTGTTGGAGATTGGCTATCAACACAACCTCATTCTTAAATTCCTCCACTCCTTGTCCAGAGATCTTTGATAACCTTTTAACTGCTACTTCTTGTCCATTTGGCAGAGTTCCCTAAGATACAAAGAAAATTAATTACGAGCCCAATATAAAGCTAATGAATTGTGTAAAAATATAAACAATAATCAAGCATTTTATGTAGAAAGACAACACCTTTATCCCAAAAAGTAAAGAGTTTGGTGTCCCGCATAAATCGGCACGGGATGCTAAACATATCAAGGAGATATGGAAAATATACAAAGATATGTAATTTGACCCACCAAAAATTATGTTTATTTTGGATGCAAAATTTAGATACTTCTATTAAGGCTCTCTTCTTTTGGAGTTTATCAATGAGGCAGTACTATCTTTTCTTTATGCATATCACTTAATGCATTACCTTATAAACACTGCCAAATCCGCCTTGACCGAGCTTCAGATCATCCGAAAAGTTATTAGTGGCTGCTTCAAGAACCCCCAGTTCGAACATTAAGGACTCCACAGTTGTCAAATCATGAAACACTGTATTAACATAAAATATATAAGACCAGCCACCTCATCGTAATAATTATAATGGCATATTTAATTAAATAATGATAGTGATAATGATATTTAGCATAGTAGGTATCAAAATCTATATCACTACATTTAGTCTCTCTTTAACACCAAAAACAATAATAATTGTGACTCTATTTAATTTAATTGATTTTGTCTTATTTATTTGAGCCTTTCTAGTCTCGTTGTAACTTATTATTCATGTTTTTATCGATACAAATTTTTTTAATGATAAAAGAATATTATTTAGTTACTTAATTGATGGATAGACAAAAAGTATTAAAAAAAATATGTTTTACATGACGTGAAATAATCATGTTTTTAATCAAGATTATTAATAATGATAATTGAAAAACTTTCTTGTTAGATTATCATCGTTGTGTTGTTGTTGGAACTATATAATTTATTGGAACTGAAGCCTAATCATTCGCCTGATTATTGGTAAATTGAAATTATCAAACCTAATGTAATTAAAACTTTACTGTTACTAATTAAACCAATTGTACCTAGATGTTAACCTCTTACATATTAAACTAATTCAAACTGAATTTTGAATATGTTTGCAGTAGACAGATATTATCTATTTTTCAGCCTTCTGATGTATTCATTTTATAAATATAGCCTTTCAGGCCTTCGTCCCTTAGCTTCATTGATCTTAGCTTCATTGAGGTGATTTGAACGGATCTTATTGTTTTATTGTACAGGGTTTTCGTGTTCTATGAACTTAACACTTATTTTATGTGTTTTCTTCTGTGTTCTCTTGTGCAGATTAGATGATTAGAGCATTTTTTGGCTTTGATAAACCAAGTTTAAGGAATGGAAGTGAAGTTGGGAGCTTTAAGCTGACCTTGTACGAGTTTTCGATGCTTTAAGAATTAGTAGTGTATTGATACTATAAGATTTATTATTGATATGGTCTGTGACGATGCCATGATGGCATGTCATCTCCTTACATAGCTGAATCATTGATGGAGGGTTTAAACTATATTACTACCTGTCTACCTCTATTTCATATTATATGCTACATTTTCAAAATTGCGGACTCTAAGACAATTTTTGGAGAGGATAGAGATAGAGAGAAAGAAAAGTGGGGACCCATTGTAGCATCTAATATGAATCACCCCATTATAGAAAGTGTAGCATCTAATATGAAACGTATGTAGTATTAGTTTTGTTGGGTTTGTGGCCCGAATTCCCTAAGTCCAATTTCTAGGTTGATATGGTGCAAACCAATATATAGGCTCCATCTTATTTCAAGTTCACACTCTAGTGCTTGTTTGGTTGCAATGGGAATTATTTTCCCATAGGAATTTACAATTTGTGGGAATTATTTTTCCCACTTCCTGTCAACCAAACAACTAGCCAAATACAAAAATCATGGGAATTTTTATTGCCTACATAATTTACTGTATACCAAACAACCACTAGAAATATCTATGAAGATCTTGCATTACATCATGAATTCTAGAAAAAATCATGATGATGCTGTTAGAAATGTGTATGGATATAATAGTGAGTAACCGGATAAACGATCTTCCAAGCACGTACTTATACGCTTTCCTATAAATTATTTACCGACCCACTAAGAACAACGAGTATCACGATAATACTTATGAGATACGAAGAAGAAACATTAAATCTTGGTTGTTGACAAGAAACAATCCCAACAAGAGTTTGTAGTTTGATTTTGTTTAGAGAAACACAAGAGAATTCCATTTTCTAAACAAGTATCATGTGAATGATTTCTAATGCTCACAATACATATGACACACCCCTATTTATAGTATAGGATATAGTTAGAGGAAATGTCTGAAACAAGGTGTCGCTTCACACCAAAAGACACAATTTATATCCTCTTAATTATTCATATTATACCTATACTCCACAACACCAAGTATAATAAACATCATACACATAACCTACGAACACATTTAACTATAATTATTCCAACAGATGCAACGTGGCATCTTTCACATTTTGGAAGCATGAATTTGCCGCAAGTTCTCAAGATTTCTAGAGGTATATTGCCACCTTATGTTGTCGCCATATACACACTATAAATAAGTGTTGGGCATACTTGATGGAGACCATCTACAAATCCAAGAAGCCATACATACTAAGCCTTCCTACAATATTAGCCCTCCTTGCTTAGCCCACCTTGTATTATTATTTTTTTTTTGATAATTTTGGATGCTTTTATATTAATTCAAGAGTCAAAAGATGAAGCCAACGGCCCACAAACCGAACCGAGGCCCATGAGGACAAGAACATAACAGACTCTACAATAAAAACTGCCCAAGGAAGGCAGGAAGCTTAGGCTATTACAAACATGTTTGATAAACCATCATATGCTACAACTAGGCTCAAGGTGGATGTTCAATCCATGCAAGGAACTCAGCGTCTCGGATCAAGCCTTGCTTAGCAAGCGCATCCGCGACCACGTTGGAGGATCTTCCTTTGTGACAGATTGTGAGAGAAAGATTTACAAAGGCATGACGGATGAAATTGAGAGGGAAGTTTAGGTTCCAAGGACCTCCATGACTCGCATTGCACCACGCCACAGCATTGGCTGAATCTGATTCGATTATTATATTGTGACTGCAAACATGGGGGAAAGTGAGGGATATTTTAATGGCTCGGAGTATTGCAAACACTTCGGCGGAGTTGATTTCAATGTGAGGGATAGGACTTGAGAACAAACACATGAAGTTACCATTCGAGTTTCTTAGAACTCCCCCGATGGCTGAGAGAGAGGCAAGGAGGTTAACTGAGGCATCAACATTCCATTTGGTGAAATTAGGAGGGGGAGGAGACCATGAAGGAGGGGAGATGGTGAGAGATTGCGGTAGAGGGGAATATGTGGAGGGAGGGATCCATTGAAGGCAGCTCGGGTTACGGAGGATGTCGTTTGCATTATATGGAAAGGGTTCGCCCCATCCATCAATCCACCAACTAAGGCACAAGAGAACAAGATTTTGTAATTCTGAAATTGAGCTTGAGGAGTTTTGAAAGACACGCTGATTTCTTTCCTTCCATAGAGATCAAGAGATGATGAAGAAGACTGCTATCCAAATTTTCTTAAAAAATTTCCCACGACCATGGAAATTCCACTGGTGAAAGGCGTCTTTCAAAGAGCAAGGGAATATCCACTGAAGATTCCATAGATCTAACCACCAAGTCCAAAGCGATCTGGAAAAATGACAGTGGAGGAATAGGTGATCAATGTCTTCAGGGAGTTCTTGACAGAAGGTACATAGAAAATCGGAGGCTTGAAGAAATCCGATTTTTGCAAGCTTCAATTTTGTGTTTATTTTACCCATTAGAGCCAACCACATGAAAATTTCAATTCTTGGGGGGACTAGGCCCTTCCAAATGCCATTCACAGCATCTTGATTTGCATAAGGAGAGGCTTTAGCAAGCTCTAGGTGAGAGGACTTGACTGAAAAGTACCCGGATTTGCACGGGGTCCAAGCTAGGGCATCATCATTATTCGGGTTCAAATAGGCACTTTCCAAAAGAGATAGGAGATTCTCTTTTTCAGCAGTATGAGGAGAGCGTAGAGGAACTGACTAAGAGAAACACCAGATCCAGTTAAGCCCATCCCATACACCAAGAGATGAGATTGAAGCATCTTTATTTGAGGTTATTTAGAAAAGCCTTGGAAAGAGAATTTTCAAAGGAAGGCTTCCAATCCAAATTTCATGCCAAAAAAATGTATTTGCACCATTACCCACAGTTTTCCGAATCAAAGAAGTGGTCCATGTTTTTGCAATTGGGTGGTTGAAAATGGCAGAGCAGATTCGTTTCCAAGGACCACCACTTGGTGGAGGAGAGATGTCGCTAATGATGAGGTTAGAAGAATAACCATATTTTTCTTGTATCACTTTCCTCCACAAGGCTTGAGGTTCATGAAAATACCTCCATATCCACTTGAACAAAAGGCCAGTATTGCGAGAGACAAGGCTTCCCACCCCTAGGCCTCCTAAGATTTTCGGGAGTTCAATTCGATCCCAAGGTATCAAACACATCGATTTTTTGTCCAAGGAACCACTCCAAAAGAAGGTTCTCTGAATTTTATTGATCGGATCTATCACAAATTTTGGGGCAGGATATAATGACATAAAGTATAGGGGAGATTAGATAAGGCAGCCTTTATAAGGGTTAGCCCCCCACCTATTGAAAGGAGTTTACCTTGCCAAGTTGCAAGCTTTTTACGAATTTTTTTTGAGGATTGGTTCCCAATTAGAGATCCATGATTGGGGACCCCCAATTGGGAGGCCCAAGTATGTAGTTGGTAAGACACCCGGCTTGCATTGGAGGGCTTCAGCTGCTGAACTAAGCCAAAAATCATCCATATTCATCGCGAACAAAGCACTTTTATGGAAGTTAACCTGTAGACCTGAGGCTAACTGGAAGGATATCAAAGTTTTCTTGGTGTTTTGCAAAAAATCTATCCGCGGAGGGCAGAATATAATCGTATCATCTGCATACTGTAAGTGCGTGATTTTTGCCCCATTGGGTGAAGCTGGAATTCCTTCCCAAAGAAGAAGGTTTGTAGCCTTGATGATGAGTAAATTGAGGGATTCGGCCACCAGATTGAACAAGAAGGGAGAGAGGGGGTCGCCTTGGCGCAACCCCCTTTGGAGCTTGAAAGGATGAGATAGCGAGCCATTGATCAATATAGAGGCGGAGGCCGACATCACGCAAGATTTAATCCACCCCCTCCATTTGTCAGGAAAATCCATTTGTTCTAAACCCAATCAAGAAAGGACCATGATAAGCTATCAAAAGCTTTATGAAAATCTAGTTTTAACATTGCGGCCTTCACTTTTCTTCTTTTGCAAGACTCGATCAACTCCCCGGCAATCAAAGCACCATCCAAAATTTGGCGACCCTTAATGAATGATGATTGATAGGGGCCAACAAGGGAACTCATAACTTTTTGCAATCGGAGAGCAAGGATTTTTGCGACAATTTTGTAGACTACACCCACCATACTAATGGGTCTATAGTCTTTAAAGCCTTCCGGAATTTATGATTTGGCAATAAGGGGGTTGAAAGCATTGTTACACCCCTTAGGGAGCCTGGAGGAGTGCTAAAACTCAGAGACTATGTCATAGACTTCATCCTTTATAAATTCCCAGGATGCTTTAATGAATTTGAAGTTGTAACCATCCAGTCCAGGGGCCTTTTGCCCATCACACGATGCCACTGCCAAGTCAATTTCTTCATGAGAGAAAGTCGCTATGAGTGCAGACGCTTGATCATGCGAAAGTTTGTTGAAATTTAATGAGTCAAAAGTCGGCCTCAAAGAGGCCTCTTCCTTGAAAATGTTGCTGAAAAATTTAACGGCTTCGTTTTTTATACCTGCAGGATCATTGACAACACACCCGTTTGATAAAATGGAATTTTTTTTCTTTCGAAGGGAGGCGATTGAGTGGAAGTATTTGGTATTCCGATCGCCTTCTTTCAGCCATTTAGAACGTGATTTTTGAGCCCAGAAGGCTTCCTTCCGTCGTTGCCATTCCCATAAATCTCGGTGGGCTTGGGCTCTTTCACTTAATTCACAGTCAGTGAGTTCTCGATCATTGGACTGTTGATCAAAGTGGCTAATTTTGTTTCTCAAGGCTGGAGATGTTGAAATCAATATGGCTAAAAACTTTGTGTTCCAGTCTTTTAACTCGGTTTTGACCAGTTTCAATTTCTCAACGAAATAGGATGAGGGGGATTTCAACCACTTAGACTTGATGATTTTTAAGCAATCAGGGTGTGAGAGCCAGCAGTTAAGAAACTGAAAGGGACGAGGCCCCAATTTTTGTCGTTTTTGGATATGAGGAGGGGTCTATGATCAGATAAGGAGCGATGGAGGAGGGAGACTGATAGAGGAGGGAGATAGTTTAACCATTGTGGCCCCAAAAAGCCTATCGAGTTTGCTTTTTGAGCCACCTCTAAACCAAGTGTAATGTCCATTGGAAGCTGGGAGTTCTATCATATTCAAGTTATCAATAAAATCCCTAAAGGATTCAACTCCGGTGGGAGAAACATGTAGGCTACCACGATCAGCAGCATCCAAGGTCTCATTGAAATCGCCCACTATGAGGCATGGAAGAGAGAGGGAGAGAGTGTACTCTTCAATTTGGAGCCAAGTTTCTTTTCTTTCAGATTGTACACACGAGTTGTAAATATTTACAAGGACGCAGTTGAAATCATGGGATTTGAGAGTACCCACTATCGCAATCCAGTTACGTTCTATCTTTGTTGATGAATGGGAGAAAAAATCTCTATTCCAGATAGTCAGTATGCCACCTGATTTTCCGAGGGAAGGTGAGAGGGCCCATGAAATGTTTTGAACATTCCATAAGGTTCTAAGGATTTTTTGGTTGAAGTTTTCGAGTTTTGTTTCTTGGATGAAAACAAAGTGACGATCATGGGAAGAGATGAGTTTTCTGAGAGAGGAACGTTTGATTTTTGCACCTAGGCCCCTTATGTTCCAGGATATCAATATCATTGATGATTGTTTGGGAGTGAAAAATTGAGTTCAACTGGGGGTCATTTTTGGTTATTTTGAGTCCAGTTGATTTGCTGGCTTCGAAGGATATTGTCAATTCTGCTAAGAAGAATGGATTCAGGCCCATTGAAGGAGAGTCCCAAAGATTTGGCTACTGCTAGGACGTCAGAGACATGTAAATTGCCTAGCTGTATTATTTTGGTGGGAGGGGAAGAGAGTGGGGATTGCCTCTTTCTTCTTTTCTTCTGCAGCTTTTTTTTTCTTCTTTTTTCATGGGCTAGTTTGAGATCAAGAGGTATTGTCTGTTCAAAACCTGGTGGAAACATTGGTCCAGATCATGAAGTTGAGTTAGAGGTTTGGCTTTTCGTGGATTTGGGCCCAGGGAAGGATCCGTTTAAAAAAGAGTGAGATGGCTCAACCCCATATTTAATGGGGGGGGGGTTAGAAAGGTGATTTTGGTTTTTTTGTGAGTTTAGGTAAAGGTTATTTGTGTCAGAGAAGTGGTCATCATTAGAAGGTGACTTTTGGGAATCAGACACTTCATTAAATTCCACATTTACATCACTGGCAGCCCCCATAGGAGAGTAAAGGGTTTGGGTGGGAATTCCAAGATTGAGATGACTAGGAGAGCCGTCTAAATTCCCATGACTTGATGTTGGACTCTGAGCTACTTTTTCTGCATTGTCGGGGGATGAAACCCAATCATCATCTTGGGGCCTAGGTTTAACCAAAGGGGATACTTCAGAAGGAACTTTTTCAGAAGGATTTTTGCAGGAATTGTCTCTATTGACAGAGGATGACGAAGGTTGAAAGAAGCTGTTTTCTTCCACTATTTGGACTTTATACAATCTTCCTTCAATATCCAAGTTTATTGCACCATTGATTCTGAATAATATATCAGTAAAGATGATAATTTATCCAGAGTCAAATTGTGAGTAGTTCACTGAAATTACCCTCCCAAAAACACACCCTATCTTGTACAAATTTTGATAGGAGTAGGCTTTTAATGGGACTCCATGGACACATATTATTGCCTTTCGCCATAGAGGGACACTTGAGTCTTGAACATTCCTGGAATGGACAAACCATGAATCAAGCCATTTGCTGTGGACCATGGCTTCTTTATCCTCCTTAGTTTCAAAAGTTATCAAATGATGGAAACCTCCGAGGGGTTTGATTTTAAGGCACAAAACTCCTTCAGCCATTATGATGCTTTGAATTTCCTTGGATGAAAGGGAGGAGGATGCTATACCCACTAAGCTCCTCTCGAACATTTCTTCATTTTCATAACATCTAGAACCTTTCAGGATACCGATGGTTTCCTCATCTGAACTTTCTACGACAAGTTCAGCTCTAATTCGTTCAGTGTCCTCCCCTAACAATCTATTACTCATGATCCTGTGAGGGGTTGGGTTGTAGATTAGGTTATTTGGTAAGGGTGTAGAATTTTCTTTTAAGGATGGGAAAGGTTTTTCAATGTTTTGTGGTGGATGTTGTGGAGGTTGAGATTGATGGATTGTCGGGGAAGATACTTCTCGGTATGAGCGGTGATCTCGACTTCCATAATTATGGAGACCAAAAGTATTTTTTGGAGGGAGGATGGGACTTTTTTTCTTAGGCCTGGGGTTTTGTGGTGGGGATTTGTCTGTTTTGGCTGGGTAGATTCGGAGACGGTTGGAGCCAAGTTTTCGACCATTTTCAGCACGGATAGCCATGTGAAGAGATTGAGGTATGAGGAATTGAATAAAAGCATATCTGTTGCTTCTATTGGGTCTGAGCTTTTGTGGGATGTTGATATAGGTTATGGGGCCATATTGGTTGAAGATAGCAGCTAGGTCTTGAGTTTGGATGTTGCAAGGAAGAAAATCTATAAATCCGATTTTGATGGCTGGATGAGAGGAGTTTCTCACTGGTTTTCTTCTCGTTACAGTCTGCCATTGATTTGGGTTGGAATCTCATTCAATCTCATCATTATCATTTCCTCCCTCGCGCACTTTGAACACCACTCTCTTTTGCTTTCCTTCTCTCTCTCTCTCTCTCTCTCATCATTCTCTCGCAACTTTCCAGATTAGTTTGTTCCACCTTGTATTATTATTAATCTACTATTTTTCTTTGTAATACTCCTTTGTGAGTTTATTGTATAGTGAGAGTCTTGTTGTATTACTCACCCTGATAATAGGGTTCTTGTACTCTCCTATTTTCATATAGTGGATTTTGGGTGCTCGTCGTCCGTGGGTTTTTTGCCTCTGTTTGAGGATTTTTCCCACGTTAAATTGTGTATCCAAATTTTACTACTTTTCTTGCCACATATTTCCAACTCTATTATTTTGCTCAATCTTTACATCTTTAATTTGCTTCCACTACGCACTTACAACCCTAATAAGTTTAATAATGAAAAAATAGGCTTTTGGAAGAGTATCATGCGACATAATTTACGGAATATTTAGCATGTTTAGTTTATGGTGAAAAACTGTTTATGCACTAATTTTTGTACTATATTGAACTTACGCAAACATGAATATTTCGAAACAAAGTCAAATTATTTTGAATTTCATATTTAGTTTTGTAATGTTAATTTTTTTTATTATAACTAAATATATAATTGTTATTAAACATGCATTTTTTTTCTTCATGGATTTAAATTACCATATATACTCCATCCATTTTGTAGTGTGCGATCTATTCACCTTAAAAAATGCATTTCAAGTTTAACAAGTTCAATTAAGTTCAAATAAATTACCCTAAAACTGAACTTCAATAAGTTCTGATAAGTTAAGTTAAATGCAAATAAATTCAGTTACGTTCAATTCTTATAAGTTAAGAAAAATTCAAGTGAAGAGAAGGCACTTTTAAAGATCAACTCGGTTATTGTAGATACCAACTTAAGGCAAATTGGAGAGAGGGTGTAAAAAGTTGGGTTCACTTGGGTTCTTTACTTTATTAATTAATTAATGAGGAGGACAAATATGGATTTATTATATTTTAAGGGAGATACCAAGAATGGAATGTGGGAAAAAGATAATTAAAGTATTGCTTATCCTTTGCCAAAAAAAGAAAGAAAGAAGCACAGTGTGCAAAATTTTCATGAAATGGTTGGAAAAAAAAAAAGAGTAAATACTATAAAAAAAAACAGAGGGAGTACTATATAATGACTCTTAGATGGTAATGACTACAATTTGAAGTATTTGATGAAAAAGAAAGTTTGGATAAATATGAATTGGCCTATATAATTGACTAAGATAGACCGTCTTAGTAATTGAAACTCTGCCAAATTCAGTTTATATGTATTTGTTATCAATTTAAGCATTATTATTATTAGTTTTCACATATTTGCTATCAGTTTATACATATTTTATATCAGTTAATACATGTTTCATATTAAGATTTCACTTTATACGTATTTGCTATCAGTTTGTGCATATTTCACACTCCCTTTGTCTTTAAATAGATGCTTAGTTTTGACTTTTGCACTAGTCACATACCCTATTTTGGCCATATAGTTCTAGTTGTATAAAACTCAATGTTAGCATACAAGATGTTGTTGAGTTCGTCTCGACTTATATTTGCAAAATTAACATCAATTTAACTATAATTTCTTAGTAATAGTTAAATAGATATATTATTGGTCAGTATTGTGCATTGGCAAGTACTGTGCAAGTCAAAAGGAGCATCTACTTAAAAATAGAGGGATTATCACTTTATACATATTTGGTACCAGTTTATGCATATTTCATTTGTTTATAAATTGATGTAAGGTATGTACAAGTTAATCTAAAATATGGATAATCAAAAAGCAATTTCGTTATTTTTACTATCACTGATTATCCATTATCACCTCAAATTTATGAATGACAATGGGTCTGTTCTTTTCAATTTATTTTTGCTTATCTAAACTTATTAAATCTTATACGAACTTATCTAAACTTATCTCAATTCATTAGACCTTATTTTGTGAGTGTGTCAAATGTATTTTTACTTATTTTTAATGAACTGAATTTATCTAAATTTATTAGACCTAATTAGTCCTTTTTAAACCTTATTTAAACTTATGATTTCTTATAAGGATTGAACAGATGAACATAATAGATCCAATATTAAAAGGCAGAAAGATCGGGCTGAGAGTTGGATGATTACCATTTTGAACGTCTCGTGAAGGGTACTTCTTTGCCTTTTTTTTTAAGGAGATAAATGCATGAGGCAATTAACATTCCCAAGATAGCTAAAGGCACAATGATTCCAACGACCAATATCGTTACGGATTTTTGCTTCTTTCCTACACAGGCAAATAGAATGAATTACGAGGCAAGATTTAAAGCTATCTCATTCAAGATTGAATCAGGTTTTTGGAAATTAGAATATTGATACATTTACCAAGTGGGTAAATTACTCCCTTTATCACATAATAGATTTTTATTTACTTTCATATGATTTTTACAACATACATAATTGATTGTTCGTATAATAAAAACTAGTCGTATGTGCACGCGATGCGTGCGTCAACAACTTTATGTAGCTATATGTACGAATGAACATATTTTTTTAATCTAAAATTATTTTGGTAGTGATGTAAATTATTGAGGTTCTTTTGTAAATGTTACTATTTTTAAATTAAAGATGACCGATTTTTAATTGTTTAATACTGTCACTGAAAATTTTGGTTGATGATTTAATATCCTTTGTCAGCGGCTTTAGTATAGTTCTTTAACGATTGTAAATGTTAATAAACCATATTGTTTGACCTTTGTAAATACGAAGTATTATGTTGTTAGGATATATCGCTAATTTTTTTTATTGAAGATTCTAATTAATTTCGTGAATTGATTGTGTCAATCTAATTTGTCAAGTTATTAATGTTGATTGCATATTCCATTTTTGACTTGTTCCATATGACAAGTTGCGTTTATTCTCATTTTTTAAGTTTTTATAAAAAGAAAACGTTGTTTTCAATTATTAAAGGGTATTCTAGTCATTTCAAAGAGGGACACCATACCTCATCTCTTAGCTTATATAATAGAGATTATACAAATTTGATACTTTAAAAATACAACGAATATAGTAAGATGTAAAAACGAGTAATATTTTTATTATATATTAATAAAAATTTATGATACCAAGGATGTCTTGGCCTAGTGGTTAAGATTGAGGTGTTGTGAACGATAGGTCACAGGTTCGAATACCCCCTCCCCTTCTTTGTACTTTGTACTGATAATTTTACTTTGAAAAAAACAGATAAAAATATATATTAAGAGATCGAGAGTACATACCTCCATTTGCGAAAATTGCAATATTTGGAGGAGGAGCCAAGTCTTGCAAGGTACTATTATCATAAAAGGGATACATCTCGTACCTAAGAGTACAACTAGGCATTACCACAGCTCCTCCTCTCGCAGACATGGTATAAATCCTAGATTTAGCAACACTGAAGCAATTGGCGCAATTTTCCATGCTCAAGTCGGGAGTACATTGAACCAAAGTGAACAAATTCCTGTTCATGGGTGCATACCATGCCTCTTTAGCAGCATACTTGTTGCGGGAGTTGTTCGAAACTGCCGTCGATATCACCTCATTTAACGTATCATTGAGAAACTTAATCCAACGGTTTAAGTCCGTCGCGTTGTGTATGTTGTACACCTCTTCGTGTGGAGTTTCTTGGAAGACAGAAAAAAAGGACTCATTTGAGTAACGAAGCATGCACTGTTCCTTCCACAAAATAGCTTGTATTGCCCTTGGACACATAATTGGCAACTGCCTGCTAGCCATCTGTACACAATCGCGGCAATCGACGGAATCAAGGTCGCCTTGGCACATGGCAAGGCCGAAAACAGAGTCTTGAGTTTGTGACCCTTGCTTGTGTGTAGTGAAACCATGTTTGGCTGTTGAAATTTGGGAGACTAAAGTGGAGAATAGATGGTTGAGATTGGTTTCATATGAGCTACCAAGAGGGTAAGTTGGTGAGGGGTGAGTGGATGAGTTGTAGCATCTGGATATGTTGTAGTTTAATGTTGGAGATGTAGCAATAGAAGTATGAAGCAAAAATAATTGCATAATCAAGATGGGTAACGTGATGAGATGAACATATTATTAGTATCGAAATTTGTACTCAAGGAGTTGTTTAATTTCAGTTATTGGGTTTGTGAACGGTGAACTTTGGACTTTTTCAACTCATTTATGAGAATATCTATATGGGTGAATTAAATTCCGTGGACACCATTCATGACAATGTCAAATAGGGATTGGAGGCTTAACTGTGTGATAGCTAGGGACCAAATGAAACCATTTAGGTGGATGTCAAACTCATGGAAAATTCAAAGTATCTCATGGAAAGTTAGCTTAAATGTTACTCCCTCCGTCCCAAAATATAGTTCCCATTTTCATTTTACGTGTCTCAAAATATAGTTCCCATTTTCATATTTAGTTCCACATTTTTCCGTAATTTGTCTAGAAAAACCGTGTCCCATAATTTATTTGCTTCTTGAATTTTGTTTTTTGTTTTGTTTATTCAACTCAACTCAAGTGTTACAATTAATGCTCTTTCACCAATTATTCTCCATTCTCTCTCCTAAAATCATATTTTCCCATACAACATTATTTAAATAAACAAATAATCTTTACTATCCCTCTTAGATTCTACTTGCATAAATTATCGTGAAAAAAGGAAAATGAGAACTATATTTTGGGATAGAGGGAATATTATTTTTCTTGTTTACAGTTTGACCTCACTTGTATCTAGAATCAGTTGTATTTTGGGTTTAGAGCAATAACATCTTGATTCAATATTCTATTTTCGGGTTTATAATGAGTATTTCAACATTTAGTCGAATCAGATTATTATATTATTTTTTTAAAGGTAAGATGAATGAGACTCACTTGAGGGGATCAGATTATTATGTATAAACATATGTACATAAGAGTGTATATACTAATATATACCAATATATATATATATATATATATATATATATATATATATATATATATAGGGTGGAATCCGTTGAAAACAACTCTTAATCTGAAAACTGAAAATAAGGGTAACTTATAAGACTTTTAGAGTAACTTTATATATTTTAAGAGTAACTTTCACCAGTTCTGAAAATTGAAAAAAAGGGGTAACTTTTAAGACTTTTAGGGTAACTTTATATATTGTAAAGGTAACTTTTACCAGTTTTAAGGTAACTTATATATTTCAAGGGTAACTTTTACCACCTTCTCCCTCAACCTTCATCTTCTTCCTTTTTCTTTCCCAAACTTTCTCTGTTTAAACTACAGTATACAAAACTATGTGCATACAATTACATCTCAAAATAAAGGAAAAAAGTAAAACATTTTGGGAAGATACAGTAAGAGAGAGAAAATTTCAAATTCGAACAAGAAATTCAGAGAGTTTGTCATCTTCATTCAGATCTAGAAACACATTTAATTTTTCTTTATCAACTAAGCATAATTCCAAAACCAAAATCACAAATCATCTCATAATAAAACATCATTCAAGTATAACATCTTAGATTCATTGGCAGTAGTAGACAACAGTAGTGATAAGATTGGAATCAAGAAGGTTCAAAATACAATCGCAAATATCAGAAATTTCATATTCAACTTTTCCATGGTAATCTCTAACAACAACGACATGCTCGTCGTTCTTGCGCCAAACTTAGGCTCAATCGAAGACAGGATACGCCAAGCAGTGTGAAGTGAGCCGACGACATTCTTCTATGCGACGGAGAGAAGGTTGTGCTCTTCGATCGGAGAGTTCGGCGCCGGGAAGAGTGAGTTCTGACGACGAGTTTGTCCATGTATTTCGCATTTCTTCGTAGCATTCTGCTTGTTCGGCGAGTTTCTCCATGTAAACAGGCTGTTATCTAGTTAGATTTTTAAGGATCACCATTGTTAAAGGAGGGAGAATTTGGGGTTTTTTTGGGGGGGTATTTTGGATTTTATGAGGGGAGGGAGAAAGAATTCCAGCCCTTAGATCATCTGAGTAATTTTATTTGATGGCTCATATCTTCTGTTTTCAGTTTAATAGTTGTTTTCACAATATCTTATTCTATATATATATATATGAAAATTCATAAACATATTGCTGAGGTTAATATGGGTCCGGTTCAGGTTGTTTTCAAGTTTAGGTGATTTTAGTCAGTTTGGTTCATTTGATGTTTCGGGTAAACTTCAAGCATTCATTTTAGAGTCAAACTTTAGTCTCAGATTAGATTAATTAGATCAAATTATCTTTTCTATATCTACTTTCATCAAAACAGTTGTTTTTGGCTTATAAACAATATAGTTTAATTATGCCAACTTGCTGTGGATGTGCCAAGGGAAAAGCAAGGGGTCAAACGAACCTATGGAAAATCCAAAAATAATAATAGAAACATTAGAAAGCTAGTTTTGGAATTTACTCTTTTGTTTTTAGTTTGACACCACTTGTTTTTTACTAGAAACATAGGATTACTGTTTTTCGATTTATAAAACTGACATTTACCAATTATAATTGATTTTTATCTATAAAACTAATTATCATCGATTATAAGATCCTTCAAAAATAATACTACCTCTGTTATTCTTTATTCTTCTCAATTGTGTTTTTGAAGAAATCAAGAAGAGTTTATGGTGAGTCATTGCCTCATTGGAATCATATGAGGGTAATGATTGTGAGAGAAGAAGTAGGAAAAATTAAAAAATACACCCTAAATAGGAAAGTTGGAAGAAAAGAAGAACAAAGGAAATAAACATCTAGTAAAAATTAGTCTTTATTATTGCAAGTAAAATCGTTCCAACCAATTAGTACTTCTTAGAGTGAAAAACACTACTGACAGAAACTAGGATGCTTATGTTTAAAAAAAGTTACCAATACTTTTTTTCTAATAGATAGTCAAGTTGCTCATAACTTGTTGGGTAGTTTTCTTGGAACATCATAAGTGGTTAATGATTCTTATATGCTACAATTCTGAGAAAACCAAGTTGGCATTAGTTATATCACCAACATTTACACAAGAAGTGCGACAAGTAGAGTTGAAAAAACCGTAGACAACACATACACTTACAAATTATATGTAGAAACTCCAAATCGATATGATATTTTAAACACAAAACAGCTCATCTACCTAGACTTGCAAGTCTAATTAGTTACAAGCTTGCATATGGATTTCCTGTGTACATCTTATTTACACCAACAACAGGTATTTGACAGCAATCCCCTATTCCCCTAAGAAACCCAAAACCAATAGAGATCCTAAAAAGACAGGCCCTAGGATAGTGTTGTGACTACCATCTACATGGAAACCCTAAAAATCCAAATAAATTAACTACAGAAAGCTTGACAATTGTGAAGGCAATATCACTTATTATGGATATACAATCAATCACATCCACTACATGACTACAAAAAATGCTGGAGCTCCAGTTTGAGTTTGACTAAGTAATGAACAATCAACATAACAAATAAACTGTTTCAATAATTCAAAAGGGAATATTTTGCCCTCAAAACAATCTTCCCCTTATCTACGCCGAGCTTTGCACCGGTTACTAACCAGTGACCTGGAGAATCTTGTGGCCCTTTTAACATCTCCGTTGAGTCGACTAGTTTTGCAAGCTTTGCTGCAGCACCAGTGGTGTCTAATCTCTTGTCATCTGGAGTTTGTTCAGTAGAGAAAGTCCCATCTGCTCTATGCAAAGCAGTAAAGTTTGTAGGGTTATGATCCCATACAGATCGCCTAATGGTGCAACCCGGTACCTTGGAAAACAGGAGTTTGAGATACAAAACACTTTTCGCACCAAAATCCCAAACTCCGAGCTGTGCTCCAGTTACAATATGTACACCAGAAAGATCAACTATGCAGGTCTCTCTATACTCTATTGGAGCAGTGCTTACATGAGAGAAGTGCTTCCATTTAATAGGTTCAAACCAACGGCAATCTTGCTCCTCTGGACCTTGCCATTTTTGTGCACCAATAGCCATATGGGAGTCCCAGTGTGGTTGGAGGATTTTCGGAAGTGAAACTAGGTGCTGGAGATGGATGGCTAGTCGATTTTGCTTGGCACCTTCAAGGCTAAGCCTGAGACCAGTTACTGGTTTACGCCCAACTGTCACCTGTTGAATTCAATCATGGATAGTTCACTCAGTGGAAATTTTAAAATAATAAGAGAAAGAGATGTGAAAGGAATACAAGGAACACCCAAGAGTAAACCCAATGGTCGCCCCAAAAATTTTGGCCATTTATGATTTTATTACTCTTCTCTCTTCCACCTCACTCATAACCAACTCATACTTTTCCCATGACCAAACTCACAATAGATGCCCATCAATTTTCGTTCATCACATTCTCTCTACTACATTCATTCAAGGCAAAATAAAAAATTGAAATAGTCATGAAACTCTGCCAGTCCCCTTCAACACATCAGCCAGCAGATGAAAATGCCAGTTTCATGTTGGGTCGCCGTGAAGACCAGGGCATCAGTATCTCTCCTTTATTGTTTTTGTCTGACCTAATTTTTTACTGGGTCTTATTCTACCTCTCCTCAAGCCCAAGTTCTGGAAAAAAAGCTAGCAGTACTCTTATGTTGCCATTTTTCAAGCAAAACTTTAGGAAGAATCAAGAATAAAGACTAGAGAGATGGAATGAGTTCCCCAAAAAATCACCCAAAAAAAGAGATGGAATGAGTTCACCAATAAAAAGTTCACCAAAAAAAGAGAGATGGAATGTCACTGGTCACATCTCGTTTGAAAAAAGCTATTTTACTTGGAATCAAGTACTTATGTCATGCACAGATATATGCCAAGTATGAGACTTGGATAATTATGGAAAATATGTATGATTGTGGCAAAATTGTGTCCATCTTTCATACCCATGTGGAAGTGTTGAATATCCAGCATGAGTACTTTAGGTGCAATGAAGTGTCCGAATAACATAGGACAAAAGACCTAAGCAATCAACATTTTGAATTTCATACATTCTACAGAAATACATGCTCTGTTTCTTTGGCAGTTTCAGGGAGGTCATTTTATTGTGCATTGATTTCACGATGCAGACATTGGCAACTCAACACTATTTATCCAACAGGCTATATAGCAAACTTCTTTTCATGAGTTATAAATCTAATACTCTTCTCATCACCAATAATTACAAGCAGAATACAACTAAACCCATATATCAAGCAAGCCTGAAATTTTAGTAGAATGTCGATGATAGTCACCTGCTCAGGGCTGACATAAAGCTTGGGACCCATCAAGCTGAATTGAAGAGATTGACAAACCGGCTCTTTTCGTTGTAGATTGCTGTGTTCAGGTGCCCAAACTCGAGGTATTTGAAATTCTAAAAAGTACTGTAGATCTTCAAGAGGTGGCTTGTCTGGGAAAAACATATACATTTGTCAATAAAGTAGCAGACCAGACTTTTCCCTCCCTTTTCCACCAGTACTATCACTATAAAACAGATAATAAGAGCAATAGCTATTATATGATCATGCAAATTAGATATTCTATATTTCTTTTAATCTCCTATAGTTCTACAGGTATATGAAAATTAGATAATCAAAAGCTACCAGAAAATACATACTAAACACGAACATTAGAAGTTCACACAACATGCAGCAATTTGTTGTTTTGTTGTCAAGAAGGCTTAGAGCCCGAAGAAGAATATATGGACTCCTAGATGCCCAAAAGTTGAAGAGAGATAATAAGAGAAGGAAAAAAATGCCTCTAAACTTTCAATGAACTTTTGAAGTTGGATCTTCAAAGTTTCAGGCATGAATAAGGACATAATGATCCAAAAATTTTAAAAAGCAAGCTTTATTTTTGCGGGTGCATTCTTGTCTTCCATTTGAGAATTTAGATTTCATCCTTGATTTAGAAATGCTAATCACTTGGGTTTCTTAAGAATCAATTTGTCTTCAAGTACAAAGAGGTCATGTGCTCCTCATTGATTATAAATTAGATTAAGCAAGATAGTAATTGATGTGTTGGAATTATTTATCTAACAAAAGACCTTGTGTAACATATCAAAATATATAGATATATTGATGTTATGCAAATCCAATTAAATGAAAAGCACTGTAGGCAATATGGTGGATAAATTGCATAGTAATCAATGTCAGCGTATTATTTATGACAACTCAACAATAAGAAGTAAATACATATGTATGAGACAGAGCGAGTAACGATTTGTTCACATGAGTCCCAATTTATCTCAAATTAGTTATGGGTTGCAAGTGATACGGACTTCTAAGGACTTATTATACAATAAGCAACTTCTCCATATTGAGGTTACAGCTCAAGCCTTTGATAGTACAGTGAGGATCAATATCACATATAAAGTTGTCAATACATTAGATACTTTCTCTTATGCAAAATTTGTTTTCCCCTGTAGATGACTGTTACACATATGAGGACAATGAAACATAATGAAGAATACTTTAAGGGCAGTGTGGTAATCCTATAAACTTTGAAGACTTAAAAAGAAAATAAATATAAGAAATAGAAAATAAGCAGAAAACTAAGGAGTTGTGACTTGTGAGGAGAACCTTACACTCCAAATACAACTCAATAGCATGGGCTAAATGCTTTAGACCAGGCATTCCTTCAAGAAGAGACACAATAGGTTCAAATGTCATTTCGATTACATCTGGTGCTAAGTTTACACTCTCCGCCCACTTGATGGAACTCTGTTCAAGATCATCTCCTCCTCTTCTCCTAAAAATAACAGTAACATCCTGCAAAAGCATATTAACTTATCACATCCTGATCTGTTTACAGACTTCACTTGAATAATTATAAGCTTACTCAGAGGGGCAAGGGAACCAATGAAACCTCCTCCCCTCTACCCAAAAGAGAGAAGAGAGAGAGAGAATTTCCCCAGGAGTATAACAAGGATATAAAAGGGAGGGGGAGGGGCACTATTATATCTTACTGAAATTACTCTTTATTGAGCAAAGCAGCAATACTAGCCTTGTCCTTGTATTTCAGAGGGGAAGCATTAGGTTGGCCTCTCAAGTCTGTGAACCTCTGATCCCCAATGTCTTTCATATAATTCTCAATGTCTGATTCTGATAAAAGTGATGATTGGTCCTGCCGAACATAAACTACATCCCGCCCACCAATGGTTGTTGATTTGACAACATGCGTACCGAAATTTTCAATAAAACTGAAAAAAAAAACCCATATGAGTTATCATTGAGAAACCTCATCCTCAAATTTTTAATAACAAACAAAATATCTCAGCAGAATAGAAAACTCTGTCACAGTTTCTTGAAACCAAACATTTTGAACAATGAAAACTGACGCAAACATAATTATACAAGAGATAGCATAAATATGTGTGTGCGTGTGAGTTTTCTGAACGAGATGTATGTTGTTACTGAAACGGTTCCTAAAAGACCAAAATCTCTTGAAAATCTTTTACAATAATCATTGTAACACAAACACCAAGGATTTTCGCTCATAATTTCTTCGAGTTATTTTCCCTTAGTTATTATTTTTCTATTAAAATTAGAATATTTTACTCCTTAAAAATATTATATTGTATACATTTTTTTTCCAACTTTTAAAAAGTTATATTTATGTAATTTATTTGATTAAGAATTATATATTTTTCTAATCCCTCCGTCCCATAATATAGTGCTCACATTCCTTTTTGCGTATCCCAAAATGTTGTGCCTATTTTCATTTTTATCAATTTGTTTGGACTATATTATCCTTCATTTCTACATAAACTTTCCAAAATACCCCTATCTTTCTTTCAAAATATGTGCCCCTATTTATTATTTTACATCATTCTAAAGAACATTTATTGTTTTTTAATTTTATTTTAAAGGAAAAAGAAAATAAAAACTAGTTCCAAGACAAAAATACCAAAAAAAACATACTTAAATATATGTTTTTGGGAAATCCTACAAATCCTTCCATTTTTCTTAATTCCCGTGAAAAACGAGAAATGAACACTATATTATGGGGCAGAGGGAGTACTATTTAAATTTCTCATTTTCGCTATGCATTTTGTTTTATCGAGTGTTGGACCGTCGTAACAACTTTTTGGACATGGAGTTTAGGTCCTAAAATAGTTGCCCTAAAATTAGATATTTTCATGGATAAAGAAGTGACTTTTGGAGCTTGTAACCCCCCACCTTAATGCTATTGAACTCCCATCTTTTTAGCTATTGTGACCCCCCCCCCAAAATTTACACCTTTTTCTATCCCTCTCTTAATGATGTTTTATGGACAGCAAGAATCAAACCATAACCCCCCATTTCAACCGGCCATTAGAGGAGAGAAAAAGAGGAGAAGTTCATTCAAGCTATACTACACAAAAATCCACCATTTTCCCTACATTCTTACACTAAAATATTCATCTTCTTTCTTATTATTGATCTTGGGTTACTAATTTTGTCTTTGGGTTGCTTGGAGAGAAGCACGTATAGAGGACGCTACGCGAGACGAAGAAGGTTGGATTGATTTGACTACACTCCTCCAGTTGGCCGCCCAGGTAACTAACGATTTTCCCGAAATCCCAAGGTGAAGAACATGCAAACCATAGGACGGAATCCTAGGTATATCTTGATTTTGTTATCGTCCGAGAGGTCGGTGGGGACAGAATCCTACACCGCATTGGAAGTATGGCTATTCTTAGATACAGGCAGTAGGGAACGTAACTCATAGGCTGTCTGGAGGTTGTGATCTAGCATTATCATAGGAAGTGGGTTGTCCACTAGCGTTCAGCTCTATCTCTCAAACTAATTATATTATTCTATTACTTTAAACTTTGATGGTTCATGTTGTTGATCTTGGCGTTTATATGTATATTTATTTATCCAATTTTTAATCCGTTACCTTTACCCTATTTGTATATAGCATGTTGTATTTTCTTTGTTTAAGGGGTTTATAAGATAATTTAAAATTTATTATTGAGATGTTTTTGTATGACTTGATTATTAAAACTTTTATAACTCTTTTATGGATCCTAATTGAGATGAAAGAGCTATTAGTTACTCCCACTGATTGTGAATGCTTGTTGATATATTTTGCTGGTCATTATTTCGTGTTATAGGCATTGAGAGAAATGCTATTTAGCATTTTTGAAACATCTTATTTTATTTTATATTTACTACATTGGGATTATGAGATTGTTTTGCCTCTTTATGGATATTTTGGATTACTTTAATTGGGTTATATTTTTAATTTAGTTTGATTTAACCTCTGTTAGGAGTGTCATTTTCATCTGGTGATATTTCCACTATCGCCATTTCTTTAATAAAATGTTATATTTTGATTATTTTATGTTTATAAAATGACTGAGTGTTACAGTTGATATCAGAGCAAAAGATCCAAAAAAACTCTCATTGACTTGTTACATATTCCATGTGAAATGTGTAGTTATTGTAACTAGGATTATTATAAGAGTATCTTAGGCTTCAAGAAAAGTACGTAGTGAGAGTTACTTGGCCAGTCGTAACAACTGTTTGAACATGGAGTTTAGGTCCTAAAATAGGTGCCCAAAAATCAAATATTTTGATGGTTAAAGAAGTGACTTTTGGAGCTTGTAACCCCCTCCCCCCACCACCACCTTAATGCTATTGAACTCCCATCTTTTTAGCTATTGTAACCCTCCCATTTACACCTTTTTCTATCTTCTCTTAATGCTGTTTTATGGACAGCAAGAATCAAACCATAACCCCCCATTTCAACTAGCCATTAGAGGAGAGAAAAAGAGAAGTTCATTCAAGCTATACTCCACAAAAATCCACCACTTTTCCTTCATCCTTACACTAAAATATTCATCTTCTCTCCTATTATTGCTCTTTGGTTACTAAGTTTGTTTTTGGGTTGCTTGGAAAGAAGAACGTATAGAGGACGCTACGCAAGACGAAGAAGGTTAGGTTGCTTTGGTACACTCCTCCAGTTGGCCGAGGTAACTAACAGTTTTCTAGAGCGATTAGAATTTGTAATAGATTTATATTAGTTTTAATAGTTAGGTTGGGTTAGTATGATATTAGGATCTTCGGTAGATATAATTACATGTTGTAGATGTTGTTTTCATTGGCTTTTTATGAATTATATGGTTGATGGTTACTTGTAAATTTGAGTTGTGTGTTTATTATATTTATTTAGGGACATGATTTTTGCTATGTACGACATCATTCATAGTTGTTATCCGTAAATTTCTTGTTCTCATGTGAGTATTCGATTAGCATGATTATTATGGTCATCATAATTTATGAATTGTTTTTGGTGATTATCATATGTTTAGACTATGAATCCGTAACGTGTAAGTATGTAGTGATGGTATGAGTAGAGTTATGACTTATGAATGATTATGGTTTGATTTGATAGAGGTTGGGGATTGTCGTATCGTTGTTGTCATCTCGAGCCACTGTTGGCGTGGTTTCGGTTGTTTTGTGATCTTCTTATTGCTTACCCATTTGGTGTAAGTTGTGATCATGTAAACTATTATAGTCTGTTTATGATATTGATTTTCTTGTGTGTAAGTTTGTATCTGTATAAATGATTAAGTTACGTTTTGGTTTCATAAAAGATATTTTATATTTGACATTGTTGGTAAACTATTATTATGGTTATAACTTTATGAGTTTGTATTCATAACATGATGAGTAGCTTTTTAGCATGAAGAGATTATTGGTATTTTGGAGATAATGTTATTATTATTATTATTATTATTATTATTATCATTATCATTACCATTATCATTATCATTATTATTATCATTATTATTATTATTATTATTATTATTATTATTATTATTATTATTTTAAGAGTGTTATTGTAAAATGAAATTCTTGCGATCCTAGATTTCTGCTGATCTGGTGTAAGGCCTTAAGGACATCCGCTTGAGTTGATAATGATTTATTGATGACTATGAGTATTATTTTACTTATTATTTTTGTATGAGAGCAAGATATCCAGAGGGACGGAATCCCAAGGTGAAGAACATACAAACCATAGGACGGAATCCTAGGTATACCTTGGTTTTGTTGTCGTCCGAGAGTTCGGTAGGGATGTAATCCTACACCGCATCGGGAGTATGGTCATTCTTAGACACAAGCAGTAGGGAATGTAACCCATAGGTTGTCTGGAGGTTGCCATCTGACATTACCATAGAAAGTGGGTTGTCCACCACCGTTCACCTCTCTCTCAACTAATTATACTAATTTATTACTTTAAACTTTGATGGTTTATGTTGTAAAAACCCTAGAGTTTATATGTATATTTTTATCCAATTTTTGATCCCGTTATTTTTACCCTATTTGTATATAGCATGTTGTATTGTCTTTGTTTAAGGGGTTTATATCATTATTTGAAATTTATTATCGATATGTTTTTGTATGACTTGATTATTAAAACTTTTATACTCCCTCCGTCCCAGAATACTCTTTACACTTCTATTTTTGGATATGACCCACTATTATTTTAATCTTTCTACCTTTTAAGAATTGGCCCACACTCTCTCTCCTCCAAATAAAATAATACCACTCTTAGTATTCACCAACTCTAACCATGGCCCACACTCTATCTCCTTAAAATAAAATAATACTACTTTTACTAACTACTAACTCCTATCACATCTACTTTTCAATAAAATAACAATTGATAATCAAACAACTTATCATCTAAAACTACGTGCATTGATAAGTGTCAAGAGTATTCGGGGACGGATGGAGTAACTCTTTTATGGTTCTAATTGAGCTGGGAAGTTGTTAGTTACTCCCCATTGATTGTGGATGCTTGTTGATATATTTTGCATGTGATTATTTCATGCTACGGGCATTGAGAGAAAGGCTATTTAGGATTTTTGAGACATCTTATTTTATTTTATAGGAAAAATTGACAATAAAGGTCTCAACTTTGGGTGATAATTTTTAAAACGTCTGAACTATTGATTAACCTGTGTAGGTCCCAACTTTAGCGGGTCTTAACTTTTAGCGGGCCTTAGTGACTTGAAACTGGCTTAATAGGTCATAAGTTGTAAAACTTGGGTCACACCAGAAGGGTTAATTGAGGGAGGGAAGTAGGAACTAGGTGAGATTTAAAAAAAAATCGTCAGTTTTAAGTCACCGAGGCCCGCTAAAAGTTAAGACCCCCTAAAGTTGGGACCTACACAGGTTAATCAATAGTTCAAACCTTTTAAAAATTATCGCTTAAAGTTCAGACCTCTATTGTCAATTTTTCCTATTTTATATATACTACATTGGGATTATGAGGTTGTTCTGCCTCTTTATGGATATTTTGCATCATTTTATTAGGTTATATTTTTTATTTAGTTTGATTTAACCTCTGTTTAGAGCGACATTTCCATCTAGTGATATTTCCACTATCGCCATTTTTTTAATAAAATGTTATACTTCCTCTGTTTTTTTTTACATGTGACACTTTCCTTAAATGGAATGGTGCAAAATACATGTGACACTTTTTTTTCTTTCCCAAATTGGTAACATTTGGCCTGTTAAATTACCAACTTACCCTTACTTATAACAATTAACTAAAATTAAACCTACTTAATTTAACCTAATTATATACTAATCTAAATCAATTAACCCTCCTCTCTCTCTTCCACCACCCTTCCCCCACCCCTTCCCTCTCCCTTCCACCCAAGCCCGGCCCCCCACCCCCTCCCTCTCCCTCCACTCCACCGCCGCAGCCCCTCCCCCCCCCCCCCCTCGTCAATTTCCTCCTCCCCTTCCACCGCCGCTTCCCCTCCCCACCCCTACCCGTCAATTTCCTCCTCCCCTTCCACCGCCGCTTCCCTCCCCCCCCCCCCTTCCCGTCGATTTCCCCTCCCCGTCATTCCGCTCTCCATCTCTGCTCGGATCGTTGTTTTTAATGGTGCTCGGATCTGGAATTTTCGTTGGTGCTCGGATGTGGAATCTCCAACAATGGCGAAGTCGACGACGAACCAAAATCGAAGAAGACGACATCGCCGAAGAAGAAGAACAAGATGATGAAGACAAGAAGAATCTCCCAAAGAATGGCGGAAACAAATGCCGGTTAGAATCGGCCGCGTTTTCCGGCGAAGATTTTAGTGCAATCTCCAAGCAATGGTCGAAGGGGATAGGTGGGGGTTGGGGAATTCGAAGGGAGGGGTGGGGGGGCTGGGGAAATCGACGGGGAAGGGGAGGGGTTGCGGCGGTGGAAGGGGAGGGGGAAATTGACGGGGAAGGGGCGATGGAGTGGAGGGGAGAGGGAGGGGGTGCGGGCCGGGCTGGTGGGCCGGGGTGGGGGTGGGGTGGGGTGGGGTGGGGTGGGGGAAGGGGTTGGGTGGCTGGGGTGGCTGGGGGAGGGGTGGTCCCACTCCCTTTAATCCCTACCATTACTTTTGCCTAATCTCCCCTCCAATTTTTTTTCTAGGTAACCGTGTTTTTCAAAAGTGTCACATGTAAAAAAAAACGGAGGAAGTATTTTGATTATTTTATGTTTATAAAAGGACGGAGTGTTACAATCATCCCCGTGCAAGTGCAACTAACAAGTCTTAATCATCAGGTTCTATAATAGATATCAATCCCTTACGAGCACCCAGTTAGATGCCAGTTATGCCACTTATTCCTATTGATACTCCTTGTTGATTCATACCGTTTGCTACATTGAATACCATCTTGAGAAGAATGTCCATGTTCCCAAATATCAAGCAAAAACAATGATCCCACATGTGCTTCTATTAATTGTCCCACCTTTCAATCAACTAGATATACTCCCAACTTTGACTTCCCATTTTTGTTTAGCAAAATTGGTCCTCATCAAAGAATTTACCACTTTAGGTGCTCACCACAGGTATGTGTGATTGTTCTTTTTTTTTTTTGGGAAATAATGTGTGATTATTCAATTAACTTTCCATGATTTTCCTTTTTACTTAACCCCCCAGCCCCAGCCCCATCCCCCTCTCTCTCCCTCTCCTGCCCCCCGAATATGTACCTTTCAACAGCAGCCAGTCCCCTTCCCGCCAGGCAACATGTGATGACCCCATTACTTTTAGTAATACATCCCTATTAAATCTGTTCAGGAGTCTTCTTTCATTACTTTATGCAACCGAGTGGTGTACTTAGTTTCTCTTTGTTCTCAAGCTCATGGCCCATGGGGCATTTCCTGACAAGCTCCATTTTCAGGAATTGCAAGAATGAAGTTCTTTTTTTTTTTTCTTTTGCCTTAATTTCTGGTGGACTTCTAGTCCCCCCTACTTTGCATCGCTTTTTTGGTGTGAAATGAAAGTTATAGTTATTTTTCCTATCAAAAAATAAAACAAACTTGAGATATAAGCATTAATGTAGAAAGTTATACCATCAATGCAAACATCAGAGTGTCAAAGTGTGAATATCAGTTAGTTGTCATTATACTATTTCGGAAAATAAGATATACCATATCAAAATCATGATGAATAAAAATGGAGATCTGGAAAATAATACATGATATCAAAAAATAAGAAAACTACTAAACTTACCTTGCCAAAGCTGGAGGATCCCAGGAGTAAGGAACAGCACCTATAATTTCATTCTTCAATGCTAATTGCGATTTCAATTGAAGTCTATATAAGGGTATGAAATAACCCAGCATTGCAAGGGATTTAGTAGCTGCTGCATCAGCTTGCCAACTTCCACTAAAATTGAACATCGCATTAAAGCTTCCAAGGGGGATGCTTCCAGATAACCCTGAATTCTTATTGAAATGTTCTGACATCTGAATGAAAACAGGTTCTTGTTACACATTAATTGCAGAGCCAGGTAGTTTATTATAGCATTCTTGTATTTTATGTTGTGAATGAAGACTATATAAGGATATGAAATAACCCAGAGCAACACAGATCTAAAGAAGATATTCAGATACCAAATTTTCCATGCTAGAGTCCGAACTCCGAACTTGAAAGTAGAACAAGCAACACAAGGATCAGAAGTTGTCAAATGACTAACTGCAGTTTTAACTGATACTTCTTGTAATAAAAAGGAGTTGGCAGATGAGAATACGGATGGTAAAGTGCAGCCATCACTATTATTCATCCAGGAATTCCAAGAAATAGCAATTGTTACCGAGTCAGCAGTAGGTTTATATCCATGATAAATTGAAAAGGACATAGGCCTAGTACGGTTGCCTTTACTTATAATTTCTTTTAGCAATCTTGAGAAATAATCAAGCAAGACTTTTTTGCAGCTGTGAATCATTTCTGAGTACTGGTTCTGTGCTTGAAGAAGTCAAAGTTACAATTCTCACCCAAACTCCAACTAATAATGTTCCGTTGATGGAATTCTTGTGGGATGTTTTATATGATTACAATAATGCAACTATCCAAGCGAACAGGATTGAAAGGGTGTAGTCCAGGATAATGACGATCGTTAGTCCTGTGCTAACAGCTATTATAGAACGGAGTAATATAGATCATAATGCTCTAATGGCCTAAGAACCTGTGAAGTCTTGTGGAAGGACGAGCATATCTATGAGGCCACAATTAGAGTGGAGCTGAAAATGGCTTATGATACCTTTCGGTATTCCTGGAGCAACTGTTGCTAGTTCAGGGCTCCAATTCAGCTCACTTTTTGCATCATGCTACATTGCAGTATGCAAATTTGTTCACCGATGATCCTATATTGCCTCTTCTAGCATAAAGGGGTAAAACATGGTGATTCCTTTGTTTTTCCTTGGGATGAAGTACCTTACTAAAAGGAATAGATATAATTACTAGAGATTTGAGCTTCAATATGCAGCCAAGATATGAAAAAATTAAATCTTACACATTTTATTCTTGCTCACGATGCAATCATTAAAGGCTGATGTTAGTTCCTTCGAGTTGATCATGAGCTCCTATATTATTTCACTTCACTATCAGGATTGGCTGAGCCTCTAACTCAAATACTTTTGAAAAAGGAGTGTCTTCAGTATGTAGAGACCCAAAGAGGGTGAAGAGTGGTATTATATTCCATATGTTCAACTTCCTCTAAGAACTTAGAGAGCCTTTGCCAGATAAGACACTACAAAACAAACTATCAAAGCTTGATTGAAAAAATCGTGACCAAGTTGAAAGACTGGTCTTCCTACTTCTAACTTATGCAGGCAGGGTTCAAGCACAGTGATGATGGCAATTCAAATATATTGGAGTCAGGTCTTTTTCTTCCAGAGTACTTGTTGAAAAATGGCCATGCAGCAAGTTTTTTTTTTTGGGTGGGGGAGGGCTTGGGTGCAGGGGATTTAACAAGGTGTCTTGTGTTAAAAACTTCACCACATGATGGATAATTGTCTCTAAGATGTACATGGTCCCTTTTAGTACTGACCAGATCCAAGTGTTATTCTTTAATTTACTTCGTCACTTAGATTAGTTCACTTTTACAAATTAAACATAAAGAAACTCTCTATCCTCTGCCCACTCCAACCACAGAAAGGCACAAGTATGATCAATAATAAATGAATGTTGAAAACAATAAATCGATGGGATACTGAAAAGCACCACGAGCCAACTAATAATTCTCAAATGACAGGTAGAGAAAGACTGATGATGTTCAAGCCTTCAAGGGGTTTAGTCAACAAAAAAGAGACATTTACTAAAGAACAGCAATGGAGGGTTACCATGTGGATGGTTGTGTCTTGCGAGAGCTGTAAAGCACCGTTTGAAAATATGGCCCACCTAACAAAACAATCTATAGTACAAAGGCACCCTATCGAATTTCACTTTTCAATAAAACTAAAGGGACTAACAGAAGCTTTAACTTCAAGGCAAGCTCCTTTCATTTAGTCGGGATAATGTGCAACCTACTACATCTCGGGGAAGTTCGAGAATTTGATATGCGACTCTTGAGGGTGAGTTCATGTTGGCCATTCTGCATTTCAAAGAGAAGTTGTGGGCCAATGAGTCCATGCTTACTATTTCAGGATTGTTGGCTGATGGGATTCTTCATATTCTTCTCAGGCAACATAGGCATTGAAGGGCATACTTTGAATAAGGGAGGATTTTGAGCATCTGAATCTGACAACGGGATTTATACATATTTAGAACTTAATGCAAGAGCCTTTTACACTGAACAATTACTTTGCTATTGGTTGCAATGGGCCATGCCAAGGGAAAAGCCCTCTCTCTGGAAAGCACTATAGACTTCAGAATAGGCAGCTAACTTAAGATAGGATGTACTGTACAAAGTTGATATAAAGATCTCCTCAGATATGCACTTATATGAGCAATGATTGAAAACTCCTCATCATAGATTCTTTAGATTCCCATAAATAGTTGAGTTAAGGTATAAGCTTTGTAACTGGATGCACATCCCTACCATTGGCAGTGATGAAATCAGTACAACATCATAATCTACAGGTCTGCAGACCATCTGCAGAGAAGGGCCAAAACGCTTATTTGTAAACCTATGCTTGCAACAGCCATGAAGGTTGTTAGGTCACTGTCAGATTACGTATTGGTGCGAGCAATAATGACTTGGACCATCCATAAGAAACAACAATAAGGAGCACACAAGAAGAATTAATGTGGAGACGCGATAAATAGGGGAAAAGTCATCAAAGAATGCACTAGGACTTTTAGAAATGTGTATGATATGGTGACTTACAAGGCTTCCGAGATCCCTCTCAAGTAAACTAGTCACCCAAGAACTCAGATCCCTCTTGATCACACATGAGCCCCTTGACACGAGCCTCAACCCATATTTCATGCGATCATTTACATCTTGGCTTATTCACCACACAATTGATCCATCCCATAGCATATATTTATAGTCGAATAGGAATAACCTAATTGTAACAGGAATTTACAACTAGATCCCCAAGCTAACAATAGTCCTGGATAAAATAAAATACATGCCAAGATATATGTAGATTTCTATATACAATCCTACTAGAACTAGGAATACATTCGCTCGAGGAAATGCGCTCAATTACAAGCCTATATGCTCGGTGTTGGTATGCTCTATAGTCAATACACTCGCTCAAGGCCAGGCACGCTATCAGCTCGATCAAACAAAGAAAGGTAAGGGCAAATTTTGGCCTAATAATATGCTTGACATAGTTGGATACTTGCCACATTATGGAAGATCATTACATCCCAAAATAGAAGAAATGCTAGCTTTAATTAAGGAAAAGTTCCAGTACCAATTAGTGTCAAGTTTAGAGAAATAAGCTTAAGCTTTAACATCCTGAATTTAGTAGGTTGTTATCTATTAAAGGAAAGCTTGGAGAAGAATCAAAGAATGTGTTTTTCTAGAGAATGAGCAACCTAGCTACATTATCTTTTGGGTTTAATTAGAAGATTCTCAACAGAGACTAGATACTTTACTCCAACTCTTGTATCTATACTATATAGAAGCTATGGAGTATGGATACTGTAACAAACTTCCTAATTTTCTCTTTGAATTCAGAGTTCAGTTGCTGATGTGGCAACATATTTAGACTTCTCCAGGCTATTGATGGATTGCTATTCTTTAAATCAAACTTCATGACATCCACTTACTAATCTGAATCTGTTGCAATCTAGGAGAAATGTGTCCAAGTGCAGCAGGAGTAGAAAGAACAAAGAGAATTCTTTCAACAGCTAAATATGAAACTAATTACTTTCGACAGAATCAGAAACACAATGGTGATTGGTCCAAACTCCAAATCCAACAGCTGCAGCTAGAGTAAACGGGAACACTTTTGATGATGAGCACCATGCAGTTAAGTTGCTCATTGGATATTGCTTAACCTTCAAGGGTGTAAATAATGTGTACAATAAAATCCCTCATCTGCCAATTCTACTACTCCTCAAAAGTTAACTTGTAACATACCATAATTACTAAAAACACATCTGAATTCTATGATACTACACTTCCTAATTACTAGATTTCCTCACATAGTGTGATTTGTAGAGTTCAAGGAGAACCTTCCACAATCAATCAATCAACCACCCCAAAACCAAACTTCCAGTACCTTTCATATCTCATATCATATCTCATCTATGACTAATTCAAGTGCACAATACCAAAATTTGAGAAATCCAATCTCCCAATGTCAAAACAAAGAACACAAACTAACAAAAAACCCTAAGCAAGAAAATAATCCAGCGATATAGCGACTAACAAGCAAAAAAAATACCCCCCCCCAACCAACCAGCACCACCCCAAAAATAAAACACAACCCATTGAGCAAATTACCAAGAAGAGCTCAACAAAACAAAATTTTAATAAATACCCAGATAATAATTGCAGGAAAAAAAGCAAAAATCAAACACAAAAAGAACAATGCATTGATCCATAAATGCTAAATCTTTCCTAACAATAAACCATTAAAAGCAGTTAAAAAAATAAGATACAAGTATATCACCTGATGAAAGTTCCAAACAGGTGTAGCTTCCCAAGACTTGTTCCCATGAGAACATTCAATATCAACAGGAACATTAGGAAGAACAACATCATTCGAGATAACAATATCTCTTGTATGATCTTCATCTATATGAATTAAACGAGACCCAGGTGCTCCTTTGCAGTATAACAACCTTATATCAGATGTAACATCAAATCCCCTACCAACTGCTTGAATTGCATTGCTTAATGTGGTCAATAAAGCATCAGATTTTGTTGATGATTCTGCCATTACAGAGAAATAAATTCACAAAATTTAAGCAGATATTCCCAAGTTGCAACAACAACAACAACAACAACAAAAAAGTTCTGTTTGATTTACAAAGTTCCAATTTTTATGGGTTGCAAATTGCAACTTTGCAAGTAGCACAGCTTTACTTCTGGGTGTTTTTTTCCCCCTTTTTTTTCTTGGGATGTTTGTTTGATTGGGTTATTTTATGGGTGGGGCAGGTTAGACTTTTGAAGGATGAAATTAATTGTCCAAAAAGTGTGAGCTTTTGACTGTAATAATATTAGGTTTGATGGCTACTCAAACGCGTTTTTAGTGAATGTGAAGTGGAAGATTCTGGGTTGACTGGTCTTCTTCTCCTTAAAAAAGTTCAAATCTTCAATGTTCAATCTTTTCATATATTCCGCCACTTCTTTTCAATGTGAACTCTTCTCCGATAAGCTTTTAAATTTAGCCTCGATTCACTTCACCCAAGTTTTGGATCGGTAATTTAGTGCTTGTTTGGTATATACGGTAATTTAATTCCGATGGTAAGTTCCATTTTATATGAAGTTATTTTCTTTATGTAATTTCTAGGAAATAGCTTATAATGCTTGGTTGATATAAAAGGATTTGCACTTCCCATGAATGGATGTGGGAATTCTCAATTACTACGAAGAGGTTAGGTGAATTAGTTCCCACGTTTTGTGGGAATTTCAGTTTCCCAAGGAATTTTCCTTGCCTCCATTTTCCCTATTTCTTGTCAACCAAACAACTGCTCAAATCAAAAATTCATGGGAATTTCTATTGCCTATATAATTTCTAGTATATCAAACAACCACTTATTTTTACTAATTCAGAGACTAATTTTATTGAATTATAATTATCTTTTCTTATGTAGTGTACGGATTTGTATTGACACAAACTGATCTTTGTTAATTAATTAAAATATATTTTTACTTTTTCAAAAAATTGACGTGAATATGGCCGATAAATAGATCTCATAATAGATTTTACTCCATCAAACTTATTTACCATTATATCGTTCATGCAGATGTCATGTCCTTTCCTTTTTTTTCTCTCTTCAGCACATAGAGTCGAAGTAGTGGAGGTTTAAGTGAGTTTAAGAAAAGGAGCAATACGGTTAATACATTTCTTTCAATTATTGTTTTTATATTTTTATATTCGATGTATTGTTATTAATTTAGTCCATGAATGCTCATTTAAAAAAAAAAAACTGTAAGATGTAGTTGTAATAAATTTGACTCATTGCAAGAGTATTGAATATTTGTGAATATCTTCAAATCAATTTTCAAGTTTGAGCATGTCCTTATGTAGAAAAAAGGAGCTACTTGAAACAATTCTTCGGTGATTATAACGGTGGAATTGATAGTAGATTTTAGAAGTCAATGATTCATAGGTTAGATCTTGATGGGATAACTATAACGCTAAATTTCAGGTTAACAATATTTTGAACCTCAACGAGAGTTTTCATTCTCAATGTTCAAAATAAATTTTCAACATATTTCAATAAATTTTGCTCTAAAACCCAACTAAATGGTCATTCGACTAATAAACCTAGAAGAAACGAAACCCTAATGGTACTCTTAAAATAATTACGTAGGCCATAATTAATTAAAATGCACAGAGCAAACAATTTTATTGTCTTAACATGTAAACTGAGCAAAACTCATATATTATAAAACCCAACTAAATCATTTGATTTGGGTCTCCTATTTGCTCCCGCATTAGGTTTTCTATAAAAATATAACTTTTATTTAAGCAATTTTAGCTTATTTCAGAAGGTGCTACAACTTCTTGAAACCTCCCTGCATGGACTAATTTGAACTAATATGAACAATTATATCATAAACGTATTTTTTTGATGTGAATAGAGAATGAATCTCAATGAAGCTAGTGTTTGGGAACATGCATGTAAAGAAAATGATAAGAATTTTATATTGTTAGATTATTATTTATCACTAAGAATATATATGTTCACTTCACTTAAAATAATAATATACAGTAAAAAAATTGTGTAGAAAAATAAGGTCAATGAATTATACAAGAGTTTACAATAGAGAAGCAATAAAAATAAATTTAGATCCATAAAAAAGTTTAAAATGAAGTTAGTTCATTAAAAGTCAGTTTAAATTAACAAGGCCTAATAGATGTTTTCTTTGCATTCCTAAAGAAAACACTACCATGAGATATTTTCTTATATAGACAATGGTGGCCTAGAAAGCAGTCTAGGTACATTTTCTCGAGAACAATTGAATTATTTTATCTATCCCTTTTCTTTTTAGTCGTGACATAAGGCCACAAGGCCTTATGGAGGCTTAACGATAATGTGATTATGGGGTTGAACATGAAGATACAATTTTAATAGGAGCGGAGGAAGATGGTTGTGAGAGGAATATATGGTCAACATAATCGTTGGTGATGTGGTGACCATTAAATTAAAAGTGCAAGGTTAGATTTGTTGTATAATTATGTAAAAATAATTGTAATCATATTTTAATGTTAATTGTAATTTCATATTATATTTCTAACCTCAAATATTTTAATGTATAATTATGTGATTATCCTCACAGTTTCACAAGTTTTTCGAACTTATGTATTTCTCTCAATTTTTTTCAAGTGGCTGCTCCGCTTAACATACGTACCTATTCCACCCTAAAATTTTCATATATTTTATCTCTTCAATTTAAAAAAATATGACACAAACCATTCATTACACCCAGTGGCGGAGTCAAAATTTTCAATCTAGGGGGACGAATGTTACAATTTGACTAACACCATTGAAAAAAATTACTTCAACACATAGAGTATGAAATATGGAACAACTAAAATTTTAATACCCGAAAATCCCGAAATCATACAATCCAAGAAGATGAAGAAAAAAATACTTGACACATAAAGTTGACATGAAATTACAATGGCAGTCTTCAAGTCTTTACTTTTTAATACAAATCAATGATATCTTAATCAAAAAATTGTAGGAACATATCTTCTTAATTAAAGTGACCAAACAAGTATTTGTACTAAATTAAATCAAGTCAATGCAAACTCATAGAAGATCAATAGTATAAGGGGAAAATAGAAATTGTATAATGAGAAAAATTAACGTGGGAAACTAAATTACTGTAATGTACTTTGCTAGATAAGTCTATAATCATATATGTATCACCCCACAAACACTAAAAACAAATGCACATATACACATAAGTGACACAAAAAAACACCCAAACAGTGATAATAATAAAAAGAAATTGGTACAAAGACACAAAAGAAAATGTGGTAAAATACTTTGAGCACTAAAATTAGTGATTAGTAGTATATATAATTATGAGTAGTTAAAAAGAACAATATATGTCATATCAAGTACCCCGGGGCATCCGTTAGCTTTTGCCTATATAAAATGAAAAAGCAAATTTTATAAAAAGAAAACAAAAAGAAAAAAAAAGAATGAAACTAATGTCTCCTTGTCCCCTTGCTCCCTCCGCCAATGATTACATCGAGAACATAAATATTATTAGAAACCAATATACATACACACCTTCAAAACGATTGAGGAAAGGGACGATATCTTAAATAGAAACATCTTATGCGAGTTGATCTAATGATAAAAACTTTACATTTGATCACCTCCAATTACTGAAGATTTAGACTGATGCGCAGGAATATTGTTTCTTGTACCTAGAGAGCAAATTAGGCTTTGAGTCTCAATATCATGATATCTTCTAGAAGCCTG
Organism: Beta lomatogona; assembly: GCA_947646795.1. Taxonomy (NCBI): domain Eukaryota; kingdom Viridiplantae; phylum Streptophyta; class Magnoliopsida; order Caryophyllales; family Amaranthaceae; genus Beta; species Beta lomatogona. Next base: position 706,680 of record CANSNZ010001138.1, read on the forward strand.
ATAAATCCAGTCATTGGTTATTGGGCGGGGCGGGTCACTAACGGGGTGGGTCAGTTGCGGGTCGACCATAGTCCATAGCGGGTCAGGGTCAGGATGACGGTCTAGTGGTCAGGGTTTTCAAGCCCACTTGAAATTCATGGTCTGAACATAATTTACATCATTGTTATCCATAACAAAGTTCATAGTTTCATAGTTTATCCAAGAAATGCTAATATGAGAACTGGTGTCGTGAATGCGAAAAACAAACTGCCTGCAGATTATGATCAACTTCATCAATTCACTTACAAGCTAAAAAAATACAATTACCAAATTGTAAAATTTATGAAGAAAAAAAGCTGCAATTTACCAACCTGCGCCCAAAAATAGTTCCTCTAGTAGCACCAATCCGTATATGGTTAACCAAATGGATCATGTATTCTGAAGGATAAATAAAAAACATCAGGGAAATCCATGCAATAAAAACCACCGACATTAACAACTTGAGAACCCATTTAGCTGCTAATTTGAAAATGGGTACTGTTTTATTTTCAAGCACACGAGTTATGTCCTCATTTGATAGTAGAGGTGTAACAGTAGATTATTCACCCATACTGAACTCTGAAAAGTGTTGAAAGGTACAAACACTTAATGGATTTTTTTCCTGATAAAATACTACCTCTGTTTTTTTTAGTTGCAACAATTGCCTTTTTGCACAAACTTTAAGGAAAGAGGAGAGAGAGTATAATTTGACCCAATTGCCTATGCTTTTTGCATGTGGGGTAGGTAAAGTGAGGATAAAATGGTCAAATTGCCCAAAAACCTTTACCAAGAAAGGAAATGTTGCAACTAGATAAAAACACCTAAATATGAAAATTGTTGCAACTAAAAAAAACAGAGGAAGTATTAGATTAGAGATTACCAACCTTAAAAGCTACAAGTAGGTGGAATTTATGAGATACAATCAAGTTCAGTGGAATCCACATTTCTAATCATAATCAGTACATAGTTTGAAAAAGCTTTTACTGAGCAATACAAGAGATCAAATGCTCTCAGTCAAAACAGTACATAGTTTCATGTCTTTATCCAAAAATGAGTCAAGTGTTGTTCTGAAGAACAGCCTCGAGGCTAATTGCATCATCATTGCAAACATGATGCAATCTCCCGACAAGATTCTAAGAAAAGCCAATCTGCAAGTTTCATGATGTTGGTGTAGTTCCCATAGCAAGAAAAGGCAACAGCTTACAAAAGGTCGTGTACCTGATGAATTGCAGAAAGCGTAATGGATAAGACATGATAAACTTAATGTACAATTTTTCCTATTCCAACTTAAACGAAATCCCAGACAATGTATTAATGTCAGAGCATGTTTTACAATAATATGCAACAAAGATTAGTAATCTCTTAAAACACATATGCACTTCTCTTAGTTTCTGGAGTTTATGTTGCTAGTTTTAGATCCATCACACATAAGTACCCAACAACACATGACATAGGTTCCAACTCATTAACAATAGCACCAATAATAGCATTATATTAAACCCACATCAACGAGCCACATTCAGCCGCTGTAAATACTACAACATCAAAATTGATATCTGACTAGTAATATAACATTGGCAAAACAATCCCATATCCAAGCAAACAACATAGTTCCTTATTGCAACCAAATAAATTAATAGAAATAACTCCAAATAACATAATCATATTACCTAAAAAAGGGATCTACGTCGTCTTCCTCTTCTTCTCCATCAATTTCATCGTCAAACCCATAAACAACCTCCTCCGTATCTTCAATGTTGTACTTTGCACGATGCTAATCTTGCAAACATACTAAAGCTTGAACTGTTTTTTACTTCAAGGAGCTACGAGAGGCCGAAATAGTTTTTCCTCCAATACCAAAGGCGGATTCTGAAGCCACAATACTCACGGGAATAGTCAACAAATCTCGTACCATTTTTGAAAGAACAGGATATCTCACAGAACTTTGATGCCAAAACTCTAAAATGTCTAACTCACAGTTGAGATCAAGAACATCATCATCTAAATACATGTCAAGTTGTGATTTTCCCACTTGAGACCTACGACTACTAACAAATTGGTCATAGTCATCAAATAATTTTTAGTACCTAACCTTGAAGAGGAAGAAGGCAATGCTGCAACAGGTGAGACGCCAACGTATTGCAACTTGTAATCTTATACAATGCAATCAAGGTACTCAATATGTCATTAACTCTTCTTGAACCATCATCATTACCGAATAACTTACAACAACAATACTCCACAAACTTAACCTTATTCCTAGGGTCAAGAATTGCAGCACAAGACAAGTATATGTTGTATTCTGACCAATATTTGTCAAATTTCGAAAGCATAGGTTTGATCATTTCCTTTAGAAACTCATAAGGACCATTTGTCGCCTCAACTAAGTGATGATGCACCATCCATGCACCTTTAAAATACAAGTTTGAAGTGGGATGTTTAACAGCTGAAAACATGCAAGTAACTTGATAAAACAACTCCAAAAAGTCATGAATTACCCTCACTTTATCCCACTACTCCTCTTCTAAAGGAACATAAGTTTTGAATGGTGCATAATTTGAATCTAAATGAATGAAGACATCCTAGATAAAAAGTGCACTACCAAGCATATGATAAGTAGAATTCCACCTAACTTGCATATCAAAATTCAATTTCTTTCTCCGATCCAAGTGGAAAATTCTTTGCTCACAATCATAAAACTCATTACTTCTATGACAGGATCTAGTAATCATTTTTATCAAGGAGCGAATTTTATCCAAAATGTCACTTATGTATAATCAACCCATTTTGCACAACAAGATTCACAATATGAGCACAACATCACACATGAAACAAACACTCACCATAAGCTAATCCTTCCCAAGGAACAAGACGCCTTTTCAAAGTAGATATCATCACATCAATGTAGGTTGCATTATCTACAGTGATAGAAAGTATCTTATTATCCAACTTCCATTGAGTAAAAAACAAAGCAATTTCAGTAGCAATACTAACACCATCATATGGGGAGCTAAAGCCCTAAACCTAACAATCCTCTTATGGAGTTTCCATCTATCATCGACAAAATGGGCAGTCACACAAATAAAATATTGCCTAGCATGATTACATTTCCAATTATCTGTTGTTAAATAAACCCGACCCGAAACTTTAGACAACATATCTAATTCATCCCTTTCTACCACATAAGAAGACAACAAATCCCATTTTGCAGTTGCACGACCAAATGGAACAAAATTATGGTTAGCTCTAGCCATCATTCTCTTAAATCCATTTTCTTCAACTATAGAAAAAGAATGATCTCCTTCTGCTATGAAACTAACAATATCTGCTCTAAGCTCAGCCATATTAAACACATAATTATCCCCATCACTATCATCCTCATGCCTAAGTTCAAGAGGCCTAAGTAAACATCTTTCTAAGTTACGCTTTAAGTGAGAAGTGCCATGATCACGTTGTGCTGACGATTCTAAATTAATTACAATGCGTGCAAGTAGCTATTCTCTCACCTTGAGTATTTTTTCCTTCGATAAGTTCCTTCCAAACTTTAGACCTTTTCTTTCTCTTCCGCCTATGAGGCATACCATACTCAGTATACCCATCATCACGTTCTGGCCCCGTTAAATTAGTAGCATCATCCCCCATTGTTCTTAAATATGGTGCTGCATATAAATAATTTGATAAGTTAATTAGTTTATGAATTGTCCACAATTTCAAGAAATTAGCAAATTTTGACCACGAAAATCGAAAGCTATGCATGTTAACTTTCATAAGTTGTTTAATAAATAACAAACAGAAATCAGGGTTACAACTATAAACTTCAAAATAGCACAATATTAGTGCTTATCCTTTCTGTCAAACAATATTAGTGCTTATCCTTTCTTCTAATATCAGGTCAGACACTTGGATTTTAGCATTATCTTAACTGTGTTGGTGTTCAAGGAAGAAGATGAAACCTAAATAGCAGTTTTAACAAAGTGCACGAAAGAATATTTCAGATTAAAGCTTTGTAGATTATACATTTAACAACAGAAATTCTACATCAAATTACAGAATATTAATATTGAAACCAAAGTCTCATAATGTACATTTCTATACAAATTAAGGGTTGAAAAAAAGGACAGCGTATTCCAAATTAAAATTGTATGTTCAATTATTAGAACGGTACAAAAGTGAATATTTAGAAATCGATATTTTTATCAGTTATAAGCTAAATTTTCCTCTTCCCTTTACGAAGGTAAAAACAGAGGAAACTCCTCAGGCCATCAAACCACTAAGAAATAAGTCAAAACAAAAGGACATAATTTATCTAATTACTTATCTACCACAACCTGGGTGCAACCTCGTATGATAATTAACTTCTTGCCACAACTAACATAATTACAAAAACTTATTCTCTAGCAGCAGCTGAAGACTTCACAAAATGTAAAAAATTCAAACTTTTTTGCAGTGACCAAATCAACCAACAAAAAAACCAAAAAACTTGAGAAATCTAACATTATGTTCTTAATTTTTACAAGCAATTTATCACATCAAATCCTTAAAAAGAGCGAAAAAAAATCTAAAAATAAGACAAAATTTCTATCGAACAACCAAATTAAAACTTAATTCGGATAAATCAACTATTTTTAAATCGCAAAAGAAAAGAAGATATACATTCGACAACATACCTTGGAAATTCGTCCCTCAAACGATTTCCCTAATGTGATTTTAATCGATTCAAATTCGTCCCTCGTGGAATTTTTGCCCTAATTTTTGCCGACTGAAAGAGAAAGGAGAGAGGAGAGAGAAAAAAAAATCAGATCTTTTAATGATTTTAGTGGACAATAATAATATAAGGTGGGTTGCCCAATAAGACCCAATAAGGGCCATTTCCATTTAAAACCCTATAATAACCCTGTCCATTAAGGAATAAAGGGTAATAAAGCCCTTTAATAATGGCCAGACCCTTATGCCATTGGACAACCATGTCCAATAACCAGACTTAGTCATTACTATGTATACCAAGTCCTAAAGTTAGTTTTTGCACAAACATATTTCCTCCAAGCATGCTTAGTACCTCGGACATTACAAGCATGACTGTTGGTGACGGATTAGTGCACAACAGAGCAATCTTGATCATTCTGAGAACTTCTTCCTTGTTGTAGTCAGTCCCAAGCTTTGGATAGCTCCATCATATATATTTTCTGTTATTGTAGAGCAAAGGCTTGAAATGAATGCAATATCAAGTTCAAGAATGGAACCAATAGTTTTAAACATCATAAGAACATGATTTGATTAGGGGAAAGGAGGTACATCTCCTTCCCTTGTCCACCTCTAAAACAGGACTTTCTATGATCATAAAGTAGCATCTCTCTTGTTTTAGAAAATTTTTAGAGCAAATTAATCATTATTTGCATTATATAATATTCTCACAATCTTTTTATATAATTACTTCAAGACATGTCAGAACGATTTGGTTTGATACGAATCCAAATCTTATTTCGGTACGACAACCATCTTCATACTTATTTAACAAAAGCAAGGTAATAATGCAAACAACAAAGCAGTTTGGATGTTCATTTGATACATAAAAAAGGGAATTTACTTAGAACATGTCCTGCCTTGGAAAACTTGTGACCCGTATCATATACGGGTTACATATTCTTCTTTATTCAATATATTTTCTTTTTGATAATTATACCATAATTTTTATTTTTGCAATTAAAATAATTGTAGAAAGTAGCTGAATGACACAATACCCACTATAACTTATAAATGAAAACTTATGCAGATTTATAAGTAGAAACAAGAAAGAAAGCAGAGAGAATTACAATCACCCTAGGTTTACTTTCTTTCATTTTGTGATGATGCTTACAACACTAACTCACACTATATGTATATATATATATATATATGCAAAAAAAACCCTACAGAACCTATAGTGAAAGTTGTGCCCACAAAATCATCCTAGGCAGTAGTATAAGAAAATGGTTGTAAATGATTGTAAAGTAAGGACAAAGAACATGTGCTGCATAGCATGCTCTTCATATAAGTTAGAACAAAGGAAAACTTATAGCATAATTATGAGGACTTCTTTCAATACTCCCCCTCAAGCTACAAGGAAGGAACCTGAACTCCCACCTTGGCCAGCAATTTTTGTTGTTGATTCATATTTATCACCTTAGTGAATAAGTCAGCAATCTACTTAGGCCCTGTTCTTTTAAACTTATTTTGACTGAACTAAACTGAACTTATTTTATTTTTGCTGAACTGAACTTATTTTTGCTGAACTTATTTTTACTTATTTCTGCTGAACTGAACTTAATTTTGCTGAACTGAACTTATTTTTACTTATTTTTGCTGAACTGAACTTATTTTGGCTGAACTTAACTTATTTTTACTGAACTGAACTTATTTTTATTGAACTAAACTGTATTAACATAATAGTATCAATACTTATTATTATAATAATCAATAAATATTAACATAATATTATCAATACTTGTTATTATTATTTTATATTAATAAATAATAAATAATAAATAATAATAATAAATAATAATAATAATAAATAATAGTAATAATACATAATAAATAATAAATAATAAATAATAAATAATAAATAATAATAATAAATAATAATAATAAAAATAATAAATAATAAATAATAATAATAAATAATAATAATTAAATAATAAATAATAAATAATAAATAATAAATAATAAATAATAAATAATAAATAATAAATAATAAATAATAAATAATAAATAATAAATAATAAATAATAAATAATAAATAATAAATAATAAATAATAAATAATAAATAATAAATAATAAATAATAAATAATAAATAATAAATAATAAATAATAAATAATAAATAATAAATAACAAATAATAAATAATAAATAATAATTAATACATAATAATAATAATAATAATAATAATAATAATAATAATAATAATAATAAATACTAAATAATAAATAATAAATACTAAATAAAAATAATAAATAATAAAAGAATAAAAAAATAAATAATAATAAATAAATAAAAAATAAATAAAATAAAAAATAAAAATTCGTCGTTATTATAATTATAATATTAATAATAATAACAATATTAATAGTAATATTGAAAATAAAAATAATAATTACAATATTAGACAAAACTGAACTTATTTTTGCTGAACTGAACTTATTTTTGCTGAACTGAACGTATTTTTACTTATTTTTGCTGAACTGAACTTATTTTTGCTGAACCGAACTTATTTTTGCTGAAAATAAGTCCAAAAGAACTGGGCCTTAGTTGTCTTTATATAGGTAGGGTGGCAGTCCCATCTTAAACCTTCACTCCAATGAAGTGGCAATCCATTTCAACATGTTTAGTTCTCTCATGCTGAACATGATTTGAAGCAATTGCTAAGGCTGTCAGATTATTAGATCAAAGAGTAGTGCTGCCATAGGCCAAGATCATTCATCAACTGCTTGATCCACATAACCTCACATATGGTCATTCCCATAGACCTGTACTCTGCCTCCGTTATAGGTCTGGCAATGATAGATTGCTTCTTTGCTTTCCGTAATATTGGAGAGTCACCAAACACGATGCAAAAGCGCGTAGTAGACTTTCTAGTGATGGGAAAACCTCCTCAATCACCATCACCATCACCATCACCATCACCATCACCATCACCATCACAATATGCAGTGAGAGTTGCTGCTGACTATGAGGCAAGAAGGATGCCTTGACTGAGTGAGCTTGAAAGATATTACTATATGAGAACCCTTTTACCAGCTTGGTAATGAACACAATATTCATGAATTGGCTTAGAGAATGCAGAGTGAATGGTATATTAGGCCTAGCGATGGATAGCATCCAAATGACTGAATTACAAAGCGAACCAAAGCATACAAAAAAAATCAGAATTTAAAGTCACAAATTCACCAGATTCCATACTATCACAAATGAAAGAAAAAACGAAAAAACATTCACAACTTCTCAAATGAACGAAAAACATATCTCAGATTGATACAAACGAACGACAAAATTACAAAACGAAGAAAAAATCAACAAACGAAAAAGATGCGAAAATTACATTAAAAAAAAAAAAAAAACTTACATTAATATCCACAAACGAAAAATTCAATATTAATCTCTATTCTATATGTCAACAGGGGTAGGACACCAAAAATCTAAAAACCCCTATTTTACCCCCCAACAAATGAAGCAAATTACATCCAAAATAAGAGAGGGAAAAAACAAAAAAAAAAAAGAAGGTAAAATTAAGTATTACATACAAACTAACCGCCTTTATCTTCCCATCCCAAAAAATCTGCTCCTATCTACAAAGAAAAAAATTAAAAGGCAAAAACAAAAAACCACACACTATACTGTAACCTACTAATCTATTATGAAACCATAATTTCTACAACGAAATATGGAATTCTATTTGTTTCTATCTCAAACACCTATAAACAAATTATGATTCAATGATCTTTCTAAGTGAAACGCTTCTACTTTTTGAAGAACTCTTATCTTCCCCCTTCAATATCTGCAATCAAATACACAACAATAATAACTCTTTCAAGTCTACAATTCCTCTTTCAACCACTACAATCAGGTAATTCTCATAGCCTCAAACCTATTTCAATTTGTTCTGCATCTGATTAATAACTTTTATGCAATATGTATAGTCGAACCAAATCAAACATAAGATAATTAGAAGATCTAAAGGCAACCAACAACATAGTCATCACTCACCAGGTATTTGTTAGTAATTGTTATTGATCACTATAAAATGGCAAAATGATCAATCCCATAACTCAAGTTATCAAGTAATAATAGGTTACCAAGCGAAAAACTTCAAAATCGCAAAACCCAATAATGGTATTATCGAGTAGCCAAAATGGTGAATTGTACAATGGTATAATCCAGTGAAGAAAATTAGAACTCAAAAAATCTCCGACAAAATGGAACCAAAAGATAGAGAAAGTTCGATCTCACCTTCACCAAAAATTGGAAAAAAAAAAATCAAATTTTCTCGGAAAAACAAAGGCCCTGGTCGAAGGAAGTGAACTAACAAAAACTCAATAAGCTAATTTCTTAGAGAGGAAAAAAAAATTTGGAGAAGAAAAAATCAATTGTTTTGAACCATAATAATCACCCCAAATATAGTCAATTCGCTTCAAATGGTCACTAATCCCACTTTTTTCCAAAAAATCAAAAACCAACTTACCGTACAAATCTAAAATGGAGTTGAAGGCCTAAAGCACTACAAAGAATTTTATGCTTTGAGAGCAAAAAGGAAGGAAAGACAATTAAGCTATCTCGAGCAAGTTTGCATTCCGCGGAATGTCGAGTTATGTGCAATGTGTTTTGAACTTTAAAATATTTGGTCACCTCTTTCGAGAATGTCGAGTCGTGTGCAATGTGTTTTGAACTTTAAAATATTTGGTCACCTCTTTATCTGGAGGAATATAACCATTTGTTTTTGCTACAACAATAAGTTCTCGATGACATACATCAATGTCTTCATGATTGAGGAAATCCATGAATTGGAAAACCCCATGAACATCAAATTCGAAAAAAGTTTTGGTATTTTCGCATGCAAAAAGAAAACAAATCAAAATCGAAATCAAAACCCACATAATACAAACCCACAAGTACAAATAACGAGAGAAACTCACTAATAACTAAAATTGAACATCTTCTCTCAATTTTCCATTTACTTTCTATTTGCTTTCAATTTTTCCGTTGAATGTCGTGAGTAGGTGATGCAAACAACGGCGAAATCTCTAGCTCCTGCGCCGATGTATAAAGAATTTACAACAGCGAGCTTGGAGAGAGAACGAGTAGAGCATGAGATTTTGAAGTACGAGAGAGAGATGGAAATTGGAGGAGGAGGGGAGAGAAAGGAGGATTTTAGGAAGTTTAGAGATATTACGACTTTATCTTATAATAGGGGTAAGTTTTCATATGTATTTACATTTCATGTCATTAGGTAGGTTTATCTTATAATGGTAATCACAAAGAAATTATACTCATTCAGTAACATAAATATTCATACTTCCTCCGTTTTTTTAGTTGCAACACTTTCCTAAAAGGAAAATAATTAATTAGTTGCAACACTTTCGACTTTTGTTTTTCCTTTCTCTGTCTCTCTCCAATCACATGGGGCCCTCTCTTTTTTCCTCTCTACCTCTCTCCTACCCAAATTTTGCATGGGAGTTGATTAAAAAAAAAAAGTGTTGCAACTAAAAAAAGCGAGAGGAAGTACAAGATTGTTTCCCTTTGAAACTTTTTGAGAACTAACCTACATTAATAAATCATACATATTTTAAATGAGGAAGGATAGTGTTTTCAATTAATTAGATGTTGTAGGTAGCTAATAATGAACTTTTTATTATTGTCATCTACACTTTAATTGTCTTTGTATATTATGATAGACATATTTATTTGGAGTATTATGCTTATTACTAAATAGTTAGGTAAAATAATATTCGAAAGCTAAAAAATTGTGTTAAAAAGGATATAAACAAAATAAGACAAACAAAAACAAAGGTTGGAACGGAGTAAGAATAAAAGACGTCAATCCCTATAAGATCGTCTTTTTATAAGGTTATTATAATTGGTAAATAAAATAAAAGAAATTATATTAGCTCTTAAAATTTATAGTTAGTCAAATCCCTATAAAATTGTCTTTTTACGCAAACACCATGTAAGCAAATTAAACAATTTAAAAAAACTATTGCAAATGTTCATATAATTTCTTAGTTAATACGCTGTTGAACTATGAATATGTTTCCCATTAATAGAACTTTATAAATAATTTTTTGTGCAAATTATTAATAGATATAAGTATGCAATTAATTTAAGTTTAAAAACGATTTCGCACACATAGCGTGCATTGAAGGCTATTACAATTAATTTAACTTACCTAACGATTTCGCACGCATAGCGTGCATATAAGGCTAGTATACACAAACGAAAAGTATCCAAAAGAACTACAAACAATTACAAAAAATCACAAAAAAAAAAAAAAAACTAAAAAAATAAACATCTTTAAACGAGAAGAAAGAGAAAATTAATATCCATAAACGAAAAAAAATTACAAAGAAATATATTAATATTCACAAAAAAAAATAACAAAAATTATAAAATTACAGAAAACCTAAATCTTGGTGGGCAACAGAAAAAATTGAGTTGTTGGTGTTGAAGAGCGCCTGCAACTACGGCCAAATCTTGGGTTGGCGATGGTGAGGAGAAAACTTCGAGTTCAATCGCCATTGCTATGGGTTAGGTCGGAGAAACTTCCATTTTTGAATGTGTTCGTGCCTTCGTGGGTGGTGAGAAGTGAGGGGAGGGGTGAGGAGTGAGAAGAGGATGAGAGGGGGGGAGGCGCTGAAGATCTGGTTGGAGTGGAGAGGAGTGAGGGGAGTGAGGGTTGGGTTTGTTCGTGGGTGGTGAGCTATGTTGCACGGGTACTTCTTTTAGGTCACGTACTCGTACCCGTACCCTAGCCCGATACGATACGTATCCTGTATACCCATTCCTAAAATTTCAAAATCTTGTCGTTTTCCGTCCCCCTACCCGTATCCGAACCCGTACCCGTATCCGTCTCTGTGCAACCTAGGTGGTGAGGGCCGGGGAGTGAGGGGATGATAGGGTTTGTTCGTGGCTACTGGCTGGTGAAGGGAGTAAGGGGAAGAGAAGTGGGGGGATGAGAGGGAAAGAGAGAGAAAGAGAGGATGTCTGGATGATGTAGGATTTGTTGGGCAGGTTGAGAGGCGTGTGAGGAATGTGCCTGTTATTATATAACATTATAAAGCCTAATTAACATTTTTCGCTCCCAAACCCACATTAACGGATCCGATTTTTAAAGAATCGGATCAGTTTACTTGTAAGGGATCTGGTTTTTAAAGAACCGGATCAGTTTACATGTGTCATTTAAGGTTTTTTCCACTAGTGCAAGAAGGTCGGTGGAGTTGTGAATGGCCACACCGACAGCAGCTGAGGAGCCAATAACTGAACCATCCAAGCTTAGCTTGAAGCAGCCGGAGGAAGGAGGCTACCAGTTGCCTACAATGGAAGTAGGGAACTTGCAACAAGGAAGTGAAAAGATAGTAAAGGAAAAATCCATCATAGTTTGAGCAGTCCATTCCAAATACATACATATGCCAGGCTCTGTAGAAAATACGATTTAAATTAAGCATATTTCTTCTCAAAGACAATTGAATTGTGTTCCTTCCAAATACTCCACAAATTCTAACAGAACAATTGTAAGGCTTGGGGTAGGAACGTAGACATGATAGGCATTGTATAAGATCTTCAGGCACTATATGACGGATTTTAGGTCATATAGAATTTGAATTGCGATATTGACAAATTAGAGGCACTAAAGGAAAAAAAAAAGGCAAGGGCTGCTATGCAAGGGTTGCGGTTATCTGAAAACCGCAACTCTTCACACTTAAGGGTGGCGGTTAGCCCAAAAACCGCAACCCTTCACACTACAAGGTTGCGGTTAGCCCAAAACCGCAACCCTTCACTCTAAAGGGCTGCGGTTTTTGGGCTAACCGCAACCCTTGGGCCTTATTAATCCACGTTAATCATTCATTCCCAGCCCCAGTCCACTCACCTATCTCATTCTCTCTCTCCCGTGGTCGTGCACTCTCACCCAAACCCTACCTCTCTTCTCCTCCCCCCACCTCGTTTCTTTCTCTTCGCATGTTGTGCTACCTCCCCTTCAGTTCGCCGGTACTGCCCCTCCCCCCCGGCGCTCGCCGTGCTGTTTTATCACTCTTTCCCCTTCGTTCGGTGTTGATTTCTCTCTCTTTCCTCATTCCCGTTGAACAAGATGAAGTGCGCACAAACAAGGTTTCTCTCTCTTTTTTTTTTTTTTTTTTTGAATTAAGATTATTGTGTAGATATGTGAAGTATGAATGATATATGTGTTTATTTTGTTAATTGTTGTTGTTCGATTTTATGATTATCTGATTTTTCGCCCGAAATTGATTCGATTAGGTTAATTTTGTTGGAAATTAAATATGGAAGGGAAGCCTGTAATATATGTAGATATTTGATTTTTTGTGAGAACTTATCATTAGTTAGCCAAAATTATTGATTTATTTGTTTGCCCTCACTAATTTTTGTGGCGCTTATAGTGCTCGAGAAGAAGGTTTGAAATGCGAGGTATTGTTGCTAATTTTGTGGAATTATTGTGTTTGTTTACTAAATTATTGTGCGTGAATTTTTTCATTGCTAATTAGGTTTTTGTTGGTGCGACTAGTAATTTCTAAATTATTGTGCAGACATTTGTTCACTTATTGATGATTTGTGGGATAATTCTGAATTCGGTTTATGATGGTGCGACTGGTAATTTCGTATGATTAAATTAAGACTGTCTAGCAGTAGCACAACCTCTTATTACACTTTGACGCTGATTTTCCACATAATTTGATCTATTATATGTACAATTTCGTAGGATTAAATATAGTCTTTTTCTATTTATTGGCTTAGCATGTATCTTTTGGTATCTATCATTTTCCTTGGATCCTAAGCTTGCTATCTAAGTTGTGGTGTGTGGGTCATGCCGCAGGCTCATGATTATGAAATTATGGTTTGCTTATTGGCCTCGGCTCCTTATGTTTCCATGCATGTAAACATGGATGCATGACATTTTTTATTAGTGTTCTTGTACTTATTGAATCGAGCTGTCATTGGCTTATTGTGTTGTGCAATATAGCATTAGTGTACTGGTCTTTGTAGTAGGAGAGCAAAGGATTCTTGTTGATTGAGAAATAACTTGGCCTCAGATTCATGTTTGTGATAGTTGATGGGGGCTTTTATTTTTTATCATTCCATGCTATGTTCTCCACTTTTGATATTGTGTGGCTTGTATGGTGAAGGTTGTGAGGAGATTTGTATGGTGCTGATGGATTTAGCTCTATGATCTACTCTTGTTTGACTTTGTATTGTTGCAATATATCTTTTTGTAGTATCCTCAGTCTAGTGCTGCCGACAGCAGTTGAGAGGTATCGTGTGATTTAAGGGGGAGTTGTTCACCCATCATTTCTTTGGGAAATTTGCTCTTGTATAGACTTGTATTTGTTTATATTTTCTTTATATTTGTATGAATAACATGAATTGCAATGAAAAGTGATACTTATATATATATATATATATATATATATATATATATATATATATATATATATATATATATATATATGTAATTGTTTTTGGATCATTTAGGACTTAAAAATGCAAAAAAAAAAAAAGAATTATTTTTTTGGGTCACAAGGGTTGTGGTTAAGGGCAAAAACCGCATCCCTTAGTGGGTTAAGGGCTGCGGTTAAGGGCTAAAACCGCAACCCTTAACTCACCAAGGGCTGCGGTTTTTCCCTTAACCGCTCCCCTTAACCCACCAAGGGCTGCGGTTACCGCAGCCCTTAACGCGCTAAGGGTTGCGGTTTTTAACCACAACCCTTCCTAAATGCCAAGGGCTGCTAGTCCAAGGGCTGTGGTCGAAAAACGTAACCCTTGGGCTCCTTTTGACCGCAGCCCTTCGGCTTTTTTCCTCTAGTTAGGGCATGTGAAAAATTAATGGCTGAGAGTCTCAAAATCAGATTTACAAAGAGGGCAGAGAGCGTCATTAGTGATTTGACGGTGGGTTAAATTTAACTTCAATAGGAGACCATTTTGTAGACATTGCCGCAGAAAAATTAGGCCTTTAGGGGATATATTAATTTTCCATATCTAATTCAAAGGCCAAGGAATACTATTCGAAGGAGTAACTCCATGTGCTAACCATGTAGCCGTTTTAATATTAAATAAACTAGAGCTAGTGTAAGCCTCCAACAAGGAACATCTGGGGTGGGATAGTTAGGGATAGGAATCCCCAAGACTAGGTGGACGATATGGGATGGGACTAATTCATTAAGGAGAAAAACATTATATTGCCTCGATGGAAGAATGACATTACAAACAGTGAGATCTAGATTAGCAATTGACGTGGTTTAAAGATTTAACGTTTCAATAAGGCTTTGATTGGCACACCAGTTGTCAATTCAGAAATAGACATTTGTTCCAGATCCAATTTTCCAATGTATTCCTTTCCTTAGAATCTCTCGAGATCGAAGAATGGACTTCCAAATATGAGAGTCATACGGCTTAGCATTGTACTCAAAGAAAGAAGTATTACGAAGATATTCTTGGCGCATAAGAGTTGGCCAAAGAGAGTATTGGTCAGAAATGATTCGCCACCCATTTTAGGTAAGTATACTTCATTTACATAGGCCATTTTTCGAAAATTCAATCCACCATATTTTTTAGAGCGGCACATTTTTGACAACGCAATTAGGGGTAGCCCAGAAGATTTCATTGAGGAGCGCCAAAAAAACTTTCGGTTAATATTATCTATTGTAGAATATATTTTCTTGGAAACCCGAGTCATTGCCGTAAGATAAGCTGAGGAAGATTCTAGATGACTCTGAATAAGAACTGATTTTCTAGTGTTCAGGAGAGAAAATGATAGGGGTGAGGTGTTCATTTCGGATATCGGATCCGATCTGATCAGAAATTTCGGATCGGGGAAAATGCGATCCGATCCGAAAAATTCGGATATTCGAAATATCGGGATCGGATCGGATAAGATATCGGAAAACTAAAAAATTAAAATTTTCATAGGAAAAGTACATAAAATAAGTTTCGGATCATTGGATATTTCGGATATCCGGTCTTGAAATCGATATTTTTGGATATTTCAGACCGGATATCCAAAAATCCGAAAAAGTCACCATGTTTCGGATATTTCCGGATATCAAAAATTTAAATTTTTTTGATCCATATCCGATTCGGAAAATCCGAAACTTAAAAAATCGGATCGATCGGATCACGGATCGGATATTTATGCACACCCCTAGTATCCATGATGGAATCCAGCCTGTCGTAGCTCTTAACATTTTAATTGGTGGCCAGACATTTTGCTTGGAGCTATTTAGAATGAATTAGGCATTAATTTGGAAGATATCTTTGGCAAGGATAGATAATGATGTAAGTTTGGTTTGGTTTAAAGCGGTAGGACCTCAATGTGAGGTTTCCTACGTATCTTTAGCAGAATCAGACCATTCGTAATTCAGGCTGATGAATGAGAAGATGCCCTGACTTTTGCCTAAGTCGCCCTTACGGGTTTTCGACCTGGCTGGATTTGGTTTGTCTTTTATGGCTTATTGGGATGTGATATGGTCATGGGTTGTCTGAGAAGGTTTATTACAGAAGTATGATTCGACTTGTAATGGTTTTTGGTTATGCAGGTTTTGAGACTGAAGGTTAAAGGATATGAAAGAAGTACATTTGATAAAGCTATTGATGGGCTTATTTGCAACATTTTTTTTCCCCGATATTTTAAACCCTTAATTTTTTTCCATCACTTTTTGCTTTTTTGTATCATATTTCGCTTTTTATTTTTTTTGTTCTGTATTTCTTGCCTTGGTTTTTTTGCTGTTGTTTTTTTTTTTTTTTTTTTTTTTTGCTTTTTGCATTGAATTGTTGCCAAATGTACTTCTCATGAGGTAGGTTAAAGGGGGAGATATGTTATGTATTTAGGTTGAAGTGGATGATTTTTTTTTTTTTGAAAATAAAATTAATTCATTAATAAAAGAGTCATACGACATCTACAATAAAAATCAAAAATAACAAATACATAACAAGTTTGAACAAATAAAATTCAGAATTTGCAAAACCACGATCGTTGTGTAGTAGATCTAACAATTCTGCATACTCTCTTCCACATCGCTGTTTGATACAACCTTCAACGAGGGGGTCTTTCGATATGTTGTAGTTTTGAAATAGAATTGAATCTGATAGACTGATACCATTGATTGTAATTGTAGATCTGAGATCTACTTCGACACCGCATAATTCTTCATCAACGAACCAAAATTACGATAATTCATCTAGAAACAAAAAAGTAAACTAAAGTCTCTCCCAAGGAGAAGAGAAAAAACCCCTTTTTTTCAAGGGAGAAACGATGCTCTCTTTAAAGGAGGAAGTATTATTCAAACAAGAACGAACATAAACAAAGTTAAACAATAAAGAAAAATAAAATTAAGGTGGGGCTATCCACCGATAAATCGATGGAAGCCCCTTTGAAATTCATTAATGGAGGCTAGGGTTTAGGAGAGAAAGGAAAAGAAGGAAAAGAAGGGTTTTAATATAGGTTGAAGTGGATGATAAGGATTAGAGAAAGGGAGGGATGCCTCTTTTATGTTCATTGCCTTTATTAGAACATTCATGAGAATTATAAATTTATTTTCTTTAAAGGCGACAATCGTGATTTCCATTGATGCTCATTAATGCATGGTTAGAAAATAAATAAATACTCATTTATTAATTGAAGATTATGAATACATGCAATAAGAAGGAAAATCTTATATTAGACTTGGCATATAAGAGAAATAAAACAGAAAATGAAATCATAAGTCTAGACTCCTACGCCACGTGACGAGACAACTTCGTTATATCGATCTTCATGAGGTCTCTTTCTATATGAAAAGAGAAGAAGTGTATTTTTTCCGTGCTAATTGGACCTAAGCGAGTCCAAATTTTTAAATGAGCGATTGAGCTCGGAGATGTGTCTACTTCTATGGCATTGAGTTCATTATCTTCGCCACTTTTTAGCAAATCATTCTCAATCTGGATACCCACATTATATACTCTTGTGAAGCTATCAAGACCCAAGTATTTGAGGTGTTTTTTTGTATTTAGGGAGGAGGTTAGAAACGAATATTCGTACCAAGTCTTTTTCTGCAGGCCTTGATACCATATGGGTTGATTTCTCTCTCTATCTGTTCAGATAAGTGGTAAAGCCTTCATCTTCACCTTGTTTATAACCCTTGATTTTCTCTAAGGGGGGTATGCAGTTGTACGTTCGATCTATATTATATTGTTTCATGAAAGCAATAGTAGTGTCTTCCCAAGTTTTGAATTTGCTTGGGGTCCAAGGAATAGAACCAATTTTGACACATTGGGTCCAACGACATCGGGAATACCATTGGGTAAAGTTCAAGGTCAACTGATTTGATGATCATGGTTGCACGAAAGTTCCTTAAATGATACTTTGGATTATCAGTTGGTTTGAATTTAAGGATGTCAGTTGTAGAGAATTTTTCAGGAAGTTTTCCCTTTAGTTTAGTGTTGTCAATAGGCTCAAAATAGGAATTTGTATTGGTTGCCCTATGAACAACACTCTCCGATTTCTTGTTGAATTCAGAAAATTTACCAGACTCGACCCTCTCAAGTCTTGTAGTTATTTCTTCCATCATACTAGTAAGCTTGGCTAAGGCTTTTAACCATTTCAGCGAATTGTTGCTCGGTATTCGATGGACTGCGAAATTCAATGTCTCTTGAATTTTGCATGGATCATCAACGGAGACTTTACTGAAAGAAGAGGTGGGAAGAAGAAATGAATGGCATATATTTTTGCAAGGTAATAAGTTTCAAATTTTGAGCTTATGAGAACAAGTTAGCATATCCTAAATGCATGATTTTTTATTTTTTATGCACCTAGACCTAATGCATGAATGCATGACTTTTTTTGGATGCGCCTAGACATAATGTATGTATACATGACTCTAACTATGCGTCCAAACCTGTAAAGGCTGCCTACATATCCTGAACAGGGAATCAGATCGGTTGTCGTTCAAGACTACTAAATGTGGAATGCATGAAATAAAATGGAGAATTTGTATGCAATTTGACTCCTAAATGCTTATGAACTCTAGTTATGCACGAAGTGTATGAACGATGGACTGTGCAATGCAAAAGGATTCTAGTATAAATACAGTCTTAATAGATACGAAATCCTAGACTTGACATGTAATCTCCCACAATTTTATGAATTTTATAAATATGTTTTAATGTATATTTATATATCTTTTAGTATTTAAATAATTAAATTCTTAAGTGTTGACTATTTTAAAGTCAAAGGGATTATTTAATGTTTTTAAATAATCAAATATTTTATTTAGTCATACTCTAAAAGTTATTTAATAGTTTAATTATTTTTGAGTTGTAGTGTAAAAGATTTTAAAATGGGTTAGAGGAGCCTAACTCAACTCAAGCACCAAATCATTAATTGATTATAAAAAGCTCAAACACAATTCCCTAAGCTCACAAGGGGTTACCTATATAAACCCAAATTAAACCCAAAATTTCCACACTAAAAATCACTCACCCTAATTTTCTCTCCTCTCTTTTCTTTCTCTCTCTATTCCCCACGGGTTCCGCCCTCCCCTTCGTTTTCTTCTCTCTTCCTTCGGACCACCGCGGCTGCCGACAACCGACCGACGCCAGCAGCAACACGACGTCCTTCCTCCTCCTCTTTCGGCCTTGTTCTTTTCTTGCTTTGGTTTAGTTCTTCCTCCTCTATTTTATTTAATGTTAAGTTTCTGTTTTAAGGATTGATTTAATGTTTTCATGGTTAAAGTTTGTAGTTTTGATGATTTAAATATAAATTTCAGATTATATGATTTGTATAGTAAAGTGATTAAATTTCAGATTTATTAATTATGTTTATGTAATACTCCGTATTTTTAAGAATTATTTTGCTAAATAAGAAAATATAAAGTAAAAGCGGAAGTATTTTATAATATAGTTTAGGTAAGCCTACAGTTATAATTTAAATTTACAACCGACTTTCGTACCTAATTATATTCTAATTCGGTCTTTGTTAAATAATAAATCAGAATTCGATTTGGAAACAAGTCCTGATAAACTAAGGTTTCTCATACTATAAATATGAAAAGGAAGAAAAGGAATAAGATCGGTTAAAATTAATATCCAAAACATCATATTTTGTATAGTTGGGTAAGCTGATTTTATCTAATATTAGCAAGGACTTAGCACTGAAATATTCCTTATTATTCAATTAGGTCCCAATTTCATAAGCGGAACGTTTTAATATTCAGCAAAGATTCTTCGTTACAAGGTACGTACGCGTACTAGTTCAGTTCGATATATTAGTATCATGTTTAGGTTGTGATTGTTATATTGGAACCTAGAACCATGATAGGGAACTGTGATTGATTATGATTGATGAGATTGTCTGGTAACATGAAATCAATTGGAAATATTATTTATTTCCTTGTTGTTTGACTTGTGAGTTGGAATGAGTTATTATTGGTATGCGTAACTCTATCGCATTACAAGCATGAAATGAGAATTGGATTGAAAGCATATGATTTATTGTTGTAACAAGGATGTTGCAAGAGATTGCTTTAATTAGAAAAATTGAGCAATGTACCTAAGAATTTAACAATTATATGTTCGATGTTGTATGAATGAATATTATTAAGATGGATATTGGCGATAACTTGTAGTTGGACTCCCTACAAGTAATGAACAATGAGGGGAGTGATTGACTTGTTCTACACTCCTACGCAGGCCTACTGTGACGACAGTAGTGTCCTTATAAATTTTGATAACTCAAGTAGGCGGAAGGTTCCGTACGATCTTGGGGGTATGCATACTAAGGTGATGGATGTGGAACGGAACGAAACCGTATTTACATTCCATCTAATAGACCAAGTTGTCTATTAAGGATTAAGTAGCCCGTATGATTCTAGTAAGATGACGGTGCCCGTTCGCTGCCAACTAAATAAAAGTAAAGAATGTAATGCTATGGTAGTATCATGTCTAGGAATGATCCTTATTATTCTGTTTATGCTTTGTATGCACTTCCTGCTTTACTATGTACTCAGCATAGCTGATTGTGTGTTATGGTGTTGTTTGTTGACCTGTGATGAACCATTGATGCTTCAATGGGGAGCAGACTAGGTGTGCTGGTGTCGCTGCGTGATGTTGAGCATACGGGGGGATAGATGTTGGTTTTGAAACTTTAAAGTGTTTTAAATTAAGCATTATAAGACTCTTATGATTTACTTAATTGGCTGTGGTTTGAATAAAAGGGGTCCGTGGAGATTCCCGAGTTGTAGTTAAAGTAGACATTTTATTTTCGCTGCAATGTAGTTTTATTAATAAGAAGTTGTAACGTTTTGATTTTATTATGCCTTGCGTTTCACCTCGGCGGTAACACTCCCGAAGTCGATGCAACGTAGTCGTAGACGTGTATGGATTTTGGGGGTGTTACAAAACTGGTCATCAGAGCCAAAAGTTCCTATTTTTAAAAGATGTTTTAAAAGATTTTAAATGGGTAGTATGGGATAAGAGCATGTAGATTACTTTTGCGTGCATTAAATCATAGGAATGATTTTATTTGTACTGCCTTTCTTGCCTTTATTTGTCTGATTATATGAAATGTGGTGTGGTTGTTTGATTGAATTGGTGAAAGGTTCTTTTGAATCTTTGATATGTGAATAGAGTAGGAGAATATACGAGGATAGTGGTTGAAGGCATTGAAATTCGATAGTAAAATATTTTAATGGCCTAAAATTTCGAACTAATATAATATTCCAAAGATGTTTCATAAAGATATTGAACTAAAACCTTATTTCGAATATTTTAGGAAAGAATCATATAAATTGGGTTAAATATTTTGAACTTGGGATTCTAAAATTGAAAATAATCGTTTTACCTCTTATATATGTTTATATATGATGTATACTTAAAAACCTTAAATTCACAAAACTTAGACTATTTTCCTTCTTTAAATTCGCAGATGGTTTACGACATAGGTCCTAAGGAATACCTGATGAAACACCGAATAGCGGAAGATTGGGACATCTGGGCCCATAAAATGAAAGCTGCTATGGAGTATAGGACCTTACAGGGAGATACTAGACTAAAGACTGAAATGGAGAAAATATATTTTATCCGCTAAAGACGTCCCTAAGGAGGAACCTTACCTTTTCGTACACCGTAGATATGGGGATATATGGACAGAAAATGGAAAGTTTAATAGGGTCAAACACACTTACTGGAACCAATACCTTCCTACTGTAGGACATTTCATTACTGATCTTAAATACTGCGAAAATGAATGGAGAATTCGTGAGAAAAGAGGTTGGGAGCCCTCTACCTCATCACCTTTAGTTCGAGGACCCTATCATGTGGGGGAAAGCTCGGGAATTAATGTGAATTCTGAGAACCCTAGAGTTAAATCTGAGCCGCAAGCGTCCTCTAGAGCTGCAAAAAGAGCTAGGTACCAAACTTTTGAGGATGAGTTCATACCCGAGAACCACATAGCGCCAAACCTCAGAACTGTTATCTACATTTCCGATGATGAGGGGAATAATAGGACATTCATCGCAGTGATTGGGGAAGATAATGCTGAACCCATACTTGACTTGGGAAATGAGGAAGAGGGAGATCCTAATGAAAATGAAGAAGAGGGAGATCCTAATGAGAATGAACCTGCTGAGGAGGATCCGATTGAGGAAAATGACCAAGAAGCAGAAGAAGAGCCCATAGAAGAAGAACCTCTGGAGGAAGAACCTCTGGAGGAAGATGAGCCTATCGAGAATGACGAGTCTTCTGAGGACGAAGCTGACATGGAGGAAGGAATAGAAAATCCTAATTCAGATGACGAAGCTCACCATTATAGTCCTTAGTTTCTTTTGATTATATAATTAGGATTAGAATATTATTTTATTCGTTATTTCAGTTTTAATAAGGCTTGCATGCCAAGTAGCAAAGTAGTATTCTTTTATTCTTTTATTTATTCATATTATGTTTTTCCTTGGAGACAATAAGTTTTACCTTTTTCAATAATAATACAACAGTTTCATTCTTTTATTTGATGTAACGTCTTATTTGAGATGTTTATATTGCAAGTCAATAGAGACTTAATGATTGTTCGCAATAAAGATGTGTTATATAAATGTGCCAATTATAGTAGTTAAATAAATAAACGACTATGTGCATATCGCTGAAACCGCCGTTTTTTTCAGCGCATAATGGTTCGTCAAGGCAGCACGCCTGATACCTCTCTGAATGTCGAGCAATCGATTCGTGATCTAGTGCAGATCACAGCTAACCTAGCCCAGGGTCATAACCGGGATGGGGACTTGTCTGAAAAGGTTGCCCGTAGGAACCCACCAATACTGAATGGGAAAGGGGGGCCAGAGGAACTGGAAAACTGGGTTGGGGAGTTTGATAAACTGTTCTTTACCCTCTCCTGTCCAGATGATAAGACTGTGCCCTTAGCAAGCTATTACCTTTAGGGGGATGCTCACTTTTGGTGGACCCAAGCTAAGGACAACCTCCTTAAACAACCTGACTTTGGGTGGGAAACCTTCAAGAAAGCCCTGAGGGAAAAGTATTACCCTCCATACCTCAAGAAGCAGAAAGCCCAGGAGTTTATGATGCTAGAACAAGGAAACCTGTCTGTTGAGGAGTATTATCGCAAATTCATTGAGTTGATGAGATTTGCTCCTGAAATTGCCCCTACTGAGGAAGCTAAGGCCTCACGTTTTGAGTTAGGGCTCACCCTTGACCTGCAGGGGAGACTTGGGGGAGATACTTTCACCTCATTGGACCATGTCTTTGGCAAAGCTGCCCACCTATATGCCATAAGGAAACGAGAGGAAGGGGGTAAACAAGGGGAGAAGCGAAAGGAGAATCCAAACCCCGAGGTTCAAAGGTTTGAAAAGAAGCACCAGGGGAACCAAAACAACCAAACCTTCCAACGAAACTTTGGTAAGGGACACAACAACAACAACACTCAACATAATAACAATAACCGCAACAATAACACCAACAACCGCAGACCTGAGCGTGTGTACAGGTGTAAGAGGTGCCCAAACAACCATCCGCGGAGAGATTGCGAGGGTAACAAAGTGGAGTGTCGTGAATGTGGGAAGCTGGGGCATAGGGCGTATGAGTGCTACTCGAAGAATAAGGTTAACCCCAATGGTCAAAAGAAAGGGAACTATGGGGACAAGCCTAGTAATGGGAATGGGAATGGTGGAAACGCATACAATGGGTCAGGGAACTCTAATTATTCCAAACCACCAAATAATGCAAATAACCAGGCACCATCTGGGAATCAGGTGACCAACAATAATGATAATAAGGGCAAAGGGAAGCTGTATATGATGACGGCTAGTGAAGAAGAAGCTCGAAGAGATGTGGTCACTGGTATTTTCTTTATTAACTCAATTCCTGTTAAAGTATTGTTCGATTCTGGCACATCTTTGTCTTTTATTGGCCATACAACTGTTAGAACTCTAGCACTGGTTGAGTCTGAGTCAATTTCTATGCCTATAATTATTCCGTCTGGGGATACTGTTAATTGCTCTAAGAAATTCCTGAATGTCTCGCTGAAAATAGGGGAGGGCTTCTTTCCTTCCGATCTAATAGAGTTTAATTTATCGAACCTAGACATCATTTTGGGGATGGATTGGCTTGGGAAGTACAAGGCTAAGATAGACTGTGATGCACAGAAAGTGGAACTGAGAGATCCTTCGGGAAAAAGGGTGTCATATAGGAGAATACCTCGAGAACCTGGGATTAAGGTAATCAATGCCTTGCAACTTAAAGGTTATATAGATAAAGGATGGCCTCTATTTATGTGTTCTGTGAGAAGGGTTGAGGATAACCCATTAAAACCTGAGGATGTGTCTATAGTTAGCGAATTTCAGGATGTTTTTCCTGAAGAAATACCTGGTATGCCGCCAAGGAGAGATGTAGAGTTCACTGTTGACTTAGTACCTGGAACTGGACCTATCTCAAAGGCCCCATACCGAATGGCTCCAGCAGAAATGAACGAGTTGAAAAACCAGTTAGAAGAACTACTAGAGAAGGGGTACATTAGACCTAGTATGTCACCATGGGGAGCCCCTGTCTTATTCGTGAAGAAGAAGGATGGTAGTTTGAGGTTATGTATAGACTACCGTGAGTTGAACAATGTCACTGTGAAAAACAAATATCCATTACCTAGATGACTTGTTTGACCAACTTCAGGGTGCAGGGATGTTCTCCAAAATAGATGTAAGGTCTGGTTACCATCAGTTGAGGATTGCTGATCACGATATACCTAAAACTGCCTTCAGGACTAGGTATGGACACTATGAGTTTACCGTCATGCCTTTTGGGTTAACCAATGCACCTGCTGTTTTTATGGACCTCATGAATAGGATTTTTCGACCCTACCTCGATAAATTCGTAGTCGTGTTCATAGACGATATATTGATCTATTCAAGGAGCAAGGAGGATCATGAGGGACATTTGAGGCTTATTTTACAGACACTTAGGGAGAACCAACTGTATGCCAAGTTTTCAAAGTGTGAGTTCTGGTTGGAAAAGGTGTCATTTTTGGGTCATTTCGTCTCTAAGGAGGGTGTGTCAGTAGATCCTGCAAAAATAAAAGTTGTGAGTGAATGGCCTACCCCAAAGAGTGTCACAGATATAAGGAGTTTCTTGGGTTTAGCCGGTTATTATAGGAGATTTGTGAAAGACTTTTCGAAGATCGCAAAACCCATGACCAACTTAATGAAGAAAGATTGCAAGTTTAACTGGACTGACGATAGTGAGAAAGCCTTTCAAACACTCAAAGAGAGATTAACCTCAGCACCTGTTCTAGCCTTGCCTAACGGGGATGAGGGGTATGATGTCTATAGTGATGCGTCAAAGAATGGGTTGGGTTGTGTTCTTATGCAAAATGGGAAAGTTATAGCTTATGCGTCCCGTCAACTGAAACCATATGAGGTTAATTACCCAACACATGACCTAGAGTTGGCCGCAATTGTCTTTGCCTTAAAAATCTGGAGACATTACCTTTACGGGGTGACTTGCCGAATTTTCACCGATCACAAAAGCCTCAAATACATCTTCACCCAGAAAGACCTAAATATGCGACAACGCAGATGGTTAGAGCTCATTAAGGACTATGACTTAGATATTCAATACCATGAGGGTAAAGCAAACGTTGTTGCTGATGCATTGAGTCGTAAGTCTAGTCATAGCCTGAACACCTTAGTAGTTGCTGACAAACTTTGTGAAGAATTTTCTAAACTCCAGCTTGAAGTAGTCCATGAAGGGGAAGTGGAAAAGTTATTGAGTGCCCTAACCATTCAGCCCAACTTCCTAGATGAAATAAGAGAGGGTCAGCCTGGGGATGTGAAACTTGAGCGGGTCAAAGCAAAACTTAAGGAGGGAAAAGCAGAGGGGTTTGAAATCCATGAGGATGGGAGTATACGCTACAAGGGTCGGTGGTGTGTACCGCAAAAATGTGAGGAGTTGAAGCAAAAGATAATGAGTGAAGGTCATAATACGAATTATTCCGTCCACCCAGGGGGGGGATAAGTTATATAAGGACCTCAAGAAGATGTTTTGGTGGCCTGGGATGAAGAGGGCAGTAGCCGAGTTTGTTTCCAAATGTCTGACGTGTCAGAAGGTAAAGAGTGAACACAAGAGACCTCAAGGCAAAATTCAACCTCTTGACATTCCAACATGGAAGTGGGATTCGATATCCATGGATTTCGTCGTAGCCTTACCTAGAAGTCGGGGAAATAATAACACAATATGGGTGATAGTGGACCGATTGACCAAAACTGCAAGGTTTATACCCATGAAAGACACGTGGAGTATGGAAACCCTAGCCAAAGCATATGTTAAACATGTCATTCGACTGCACGGAGTACCCACGAGTATAGTGTCTGATAGGGATTCGCGATTCCTTTCAAACTTCTGGAAAAAAGGTACAGGAAGCATTTGGTAGTGAGCTGTTGATGAGTACCGCCTTTCACCCAGCTACAGATGGACAAACAGAAAGAACAATCCAGACCTTGGAAGACATGTTAAGAGCTTGTGCCTTAGAATACCAGGGATCATGGGAAGACCATTTAGACCTCATAGAGTTCTCATATAACAACAGTTATCATGCTAGTATCAAAATGGCTCCATTTGAAGCGTTGTATGGGAGAAAATGTCGCGATCCTTTGTGTTGGAACGATATTAGTGAGACGGTGGTGTTAGGTCCCTGAAATGATTCAAGAGAATGTTGATCAAGTGCGAGTCATTCAAGACAAGATTAGGGCCGCACGAGACAGAGAAATCCTATGCGGATCGAAGCGAAGGGAAGAGAACTATGAAGTTGGTGAAAAGTATCGCTTAAGGTGTCTCCAATGAAAGGAGTGATGCGATTTGGGAAGAAAGGAAAACTAAGCCCTAAGTTCATAGGACCACATGAGATTTTGGCGAGGGTAGGCAAAGTGGCTTATCGCTTAGATTTACCAAACGAGTTAGAAAGGGTTCACAACGTGTTTCACGTATCCCAACTTCGGAAATACATACCTGACGAGTCGCATGTACTAGAACCTGAAAACGTCGAGTTAGACGAAACCTTGTCCTATGAGGAAAAACCCATCAAGATCCTAGATCACAAGGTGCGTAGTACGAGAAATAAGGACGTCAAAATCGTGAAGGTGTTGTGGAGAAATCAGAATACTGAAGAAGCCACATGGGAAGCAGAGGATGCGATGCGTCTGAAGTACCCTGAGCTTTTTCAAGAGGTAGGCAAGTTACGAGGACGTAACTTTTCTTTTAAGGGGGGAAGAATGCGATAGAATTTCGCGCTTCCCCTAAAGTTTGCTTAAGTTGTTATTTATGTGTATTATTGTTTATGTGACTTGCGAAAACTGGAAAACGCTTGTGAAATTTGGGACTTAGAAGTGCGTAAGTTCGTCGTTAAGAGTGGCTACCTCAAAGTTTCGGGACGAAACTTCCTTTAAGGGGGAAGCCTGTAATACTCCGTATTTTTAAGAATTATTTTGCTAAATAAGAAAATATAAAGTAAAAGCGGAAGTATTTTATAATATAGTTTAGGTAAGCCTACAGTTATAATTTAAATTTACAACCGACTTTCGTACCTAATTATATTCTAATTCGGTCTTTGTTAAATAATAAATCAGAATTCGATTTGGAAACAAGTCCTGATAAACTAAGGTTTCTCATACTATAAATATGAAAAGGAAGAAAAGGAATAAGATCGGTTAAAATTAATATTCAAAACATCATATTTTGTTTAGTTGGGTAAGCTGATTTTATCTAATATTAGCAAGGACTTAGCACTGAAATATTCCTTATTATTCAATTAGGTCCCAATTTCATAAGCGGAACGTTTTAATAGTCAGCAAAGATTCTTCGTTACAAGGTACGTACGCGTACTAGTTCAGTTCGATATATTAGTATCATGTTTAGGTTGTGATTGTTATATTGGAACCTAGAACCATGATAGGGAACTGTGATTGATTATGATTGATGAGATTGTCTGGTAACATGAAATCAATTGGAAATATTATGTATTTCCTTGTTGTTTGACTTGTGAGTTGGAATGAGTTATTATTGGTATGCGTAACTCTATCGCATTACAAGCATGAAATGAGAATTGGATTGAAAGCATATGATTTATTGTTGTAACAAGGATGTTGCAAGAGATTGCTTTAATTAGAAAAATTGAGCAATGTACCTAAGAATTTAACAATTATATGTTCGATGTTGTATGAATGAATATTATTAAGATGGATATTGGCGATAACTTGTAGTTGGACTCCCTACAAGTAATGAACAATGGGGGGAGTGTTTGACTTGTTCTACACTCCTACGCGAGCCTACTTGTGACGACAAGTAGTGTCCTTATAAATTTTGATAACTCAAGTAGGCGGAAGGTTCCGTACGATCTTGGGGGTATGCATACTAAGGTGATGGATGTGGAACGGAACGAAACCGTATTTACATTCCATCTAATAGACCAAGTTGTCTATTAAGGATTAAGTAGCCCGTATGATTCTAGTAAGATGACGGTGCCCGTTCGCTGCCAACTAAATAAAAGTAAAGAATGTAATGTTATGGTAGTATCATGTCTAGGAATGATCCTTATTATTCTGTTTATGCTTTGTATGCACTTCCTGCTTTACTATGTACTCAGCATAGCTGATTGTGTGTTATGGTGTTGTTTGTTGACCTGTGATGAACCATTGATGCTTCAATGGGGAGCAGACTAGGTGTGCTGGTGTCGCTGCGTGATGTTGAGCATACGGGGGGCTAGATGTTGGTTTTGAAACTTTAAAGTGTTTTAAATTAAGCATTATAAGACTCTTATGATTTACTTAATTGGCTGTGGTTTGAATAAAAGGGGTCCGTGGAGATTCCCGAGTTGTAGTTAAAGTAGACATTTTATTTCCGCTGCAATGTAGTTTTATTAATAAGAAGTTGTAACGTTTTGATTTTATTATGCCTTGCGTTTCACCGCGGCGGTAACAATCCCGAAGTCGATGCAACGTAGTCGTAGACGTGTATGGATTTTGGGGGTGTTACAGTTTAAGTTAGGGTTTTAAGTATCAAAGTATGGATTTTTAGGGTTTTATGAGTTGGAAATTGTAGTACTATATTATGGTTTATGATCAAAATTGGGTACTCTAATGTTTACGATTATGCTTAAGTATGTTTTAAAGGGTTTAAACATATTATAAGTTGCTGGAATTTTTATTAGTATGCTTATGATGGAGATTTAAATGTCAAAGTATGGATTTTTGAGGGTTTTTAATGACTAGTATGGTAGTACTATATTAGGAGACATTAATAGTTGGAGTTTTAATGATTAAAAAGGATTTTAAACACTTTTAAAGAGGGTTTAGAATATTTTAAAGTTGCTGGAAATTTATTTAAGTATTGATTATTGGTTATGTTGGAATTTGGTAGGCGGAGAATATTCTTTGGGCAACTTCTAAGGTTGTGAAAGTGACCTCTCGTTTTGTCTACACAACAGGGCCGGCTATTGGCCTGTGCAAACAGACCAATAGCACAAGGCCCCTGAATATGGAGGGCCCAAAATTTTTGGAGCCCAAACATTTTTTTTTAAAAAGTAATACTGAGTCATGAACTTTATCTGGACTGTAAATTCACACGCATTCCTCCCCAAGCAAGGATTACCTTTCCCAGAAATCCATATTTACTTCCCTCTTTAATGCTTCCTCTAATTTCTCTGACTTTCTCTCTCCTTCTCGACATCTTGCAATTTTTTCCATAATCACATTGCAACAGTTAATTTCCATATACTTTAATCTCTCATTAAATTTCCATACTTTAATCTCTCTTTAAATTTCCTCTTTTTGACAAACTATACATTAAATGCTCTCTTGTGCTTCTCTACAATTAACAATGGAAGTGAAGGTTTTAAAATCACCACCTAATATCAACCCTTCTCTTCAATAATGAAAAATCTCAATTTTTTTCAAAATTTTTCTGGAAGAAGAAGAATTAGATTTGTACTTTTCGTTCTCTAGTATTTTGTTTCTCAAAAGGGGAAAATTGGAGACATTCATTGGGTTTGCATTGCTAGGATTAATTTATGGTCAAATAATTTTCAAATAATATAGTCATGAAATTTTCATATGATAGTTTGTTTTTATTCATGAAATATGTTATTGGTTTTGGTATTGTAAACACTGATCAATTAAGCATTGATGAGATTACGGTCAATATTATAAAAGTATAAACTCAAGTTATATTAAAATTTATAATATTATTATTATATTATATTGTGCTTACAATTTTATTTTATTTTTTTGCTTTATAAAAACAATTAAATAATTTGAAAAAAGAATTAGGGCCTACATTTGACATTTAGCACGGGGCCTCCATATCGTTCGAGACGGCTCTGCTACACAAGGTACGTACATACCTATGTGTTGGTTGGATTAGTATCATGTCCTAAGGATGGGATTGATGTAGTATCATGCATAGGGAACTTGGTATAGTTCATATGTGGTTTATATTCAAGTGGAATTGCATGTTTTATGCCGTTGTGTGAAGCATGTTGCCTATGTTGGTTATAATATATTTGTATGGATGATTGATGCAAGCATGTGGGATTGTAAACTTTATTTTAATAATTCACATGAGGGATTAATATTTATATTGTTTATTAGGATCATGAATTGAATCATGTTGTTCCTTATGGATTATTTATTATATTTACTTTATGAGAACCGTGGGCCTTATTTGGTAAGTTTGATATTCACCTATGGAAAGGTTGGTTGATCGTTGACATAGATCAACAAATAAATATTGGTTGGTTATTAAACTAAGTATTGGAATCATTCTTGGATTTGAGTTGTTGATCACCTTATCTAATCCTAAGATAAAAATGGAAGTTTTGTGTATTCATGATATTTATATTGGTTGTCTTACTTTGTGAGTCACCATGAGTAAATAAATTAGTAATAACTTAAAGTGGAAAGTGAATAGCACTAAGCTTTAGACTTGTGCACGTCTGAATTGTTGGACTAGTATGAGTTGGAGAACATGGTGCTAGCCCATGGCTAATCTTAGGACCGGATTGATCACCGTGTCCTATATTATTTAAATTAGTATCTCGATATCGTTGGTCATGGGAGTACGGAGTCGCGCCCATACTTCGTCTTCTAAATTGAAGATTGGTATGGTTTGGACAACTCTTTCCATTGCTTATTCAATTTAATTATAATTAATCTATTGATTTTGGAGTATTATTTATCATTGAGTAATATTTATTAGTATCATATTTTTTTACAAGATTTATTAGTATCATGTTAGGGCTTAGTATGTAGTACTTAGCTTCGTTGATTACGCGCTTTTGTGTATGTCGATCATGGATGTGCCTTATTGATCCTGTGATGACCCATTTGGTGAGCAGTCTCTCAGGATTAATAGAGCACTGACCATTTTAGGTCTGAAGATGATGCATCGTGGGTTCGGGTTTCGTGGAGAGCTTATGTTTAGCTTTAATACTTTATAGTTTTGTTTTAATTATAGTTGACTAGTTGACTTTGGTTTGGTTGACTTTGGTTTTGTTGACTTTTGACTTTGGTTTTAGAAGTTGACTTATGGTTGACTAAGTTAGTAAGTTTTAAATATTATTAATTTATTTGCGCTGCAAAATATCAAATAAGCCGATACGTTATCACACAGGCGATAATGCTTTGATAATTCTTTAAATTTTATATGAAAAAGGTATTTTGAAAAATAGAGAATTGCCGGGGTGTTACTTGACAGACTTCTAATGACCTTAGAATTCTAAACTTAATAGATTTTTGAGGATGTAAGACTCCTAATATGCATGAGACTCTAGTGGACCTAAAACCCTAAAATGCACGGAGTTCGAATGGATTTAGACTCTTATTATGCATGAATTTTCTATGATTCTAGACACCTAAAATGCATAGAATTCTAATGGATTTAGACTCCTAGGATGTGCGTGCGGACTTCTAATAGATTTAGAATCCTATTATGCATGGACTTATATGAATTTTAGACTCCTAAGATGGCAAGAACTCTTACGACCTTAGACTTCTTAAATGAGTAAACCTAGACGGGGTTAAGACTCCTAATATGAATGGAGTTAGACAGGGTTAAGAACTCTAAATGGAGTGAAACTGGACGAACCTAGCCATTTGGGCTAGATAGACTTCTAGTGGAGTTAGAATTTCTAAGTGGATAGGATTTCGACAACAAGATGGACACTAAAATAATCCTAAATGATGTGCACATGAAAAGATGGATAATATAGATGAAAGGATGGATTTTTGAAAAAGATATGAGATAAGTGACGGGATGAAATTTTGAAAAAGATAGGAGAACAATTTGTGAAAGAGGTAGGAGATATATTTTTAAAAAAATGAAGATAGTTTTTCAAAATGATATGAGATAAAGTTTTCGAAATAGATATGATAGAAAAAAAAAATGGAGAGTTTTTTTTTTTTTTTTTCGAAGATACAGTTTTGAATGAAGAATGGGATGAAGGTAAAAGGAATTATCTTATGATTGGCAAAAACATAGCATTGCACACACGAGTATACCAACGAGTAACAATGAGGAGCCAAAAGCAAACTACAAACGCAAACTAAAGAATCAAAGCGCTGAAGGAAAGGGAGTGTGCAAAATCTGGGTGAGGAACTACGTCAGACTCGCTAAGCTGTGCTAGACGCTAGATAATAGCGTGGGACGCGAGTTGTGTGCAAGGGACTCCCGATCAGTGCGTCGAACGCATAACTACAACGCTAGGAGCATGAATGGCACGCAACACGCACGATCAGAAGGAACTCTTCTCGTTCGTCCCATTGCCTAACTTTGTCTCATAACATTTGACTCGAAATATCGCATAACATGAATCAATTAAAGGCACGCACACGCAAATATGCACAACTAGGATAATATATATGCAAAGTTCCAACCTAAAATCAAGTTCTACGTTTCAACTATTGTCAGATTTAGGTTAAGTCTGAAAGGGGTCCATGGCTAAGAGATTGATCACACGCTTCGTACCTTTGCTTAAAAAGGTGGCTAAGTGTAAGACGCACTCCAGTTCTCTAGTCAGGAACAAGAGAACAATGTCATGGTTGGGTAGGTCTGCTTATGACTAAGATCTAACACTATTGCTCAGGAAGCTTTCGGAAGGACAAAGCGCAAACCCTCAAGGGTTGGCCTCACGCATGACATGCGCTAATGAGGCAAGAAAGATTGTCTTTATAGTGGCTTAAACAATATCCGTGTATATGCAAAATAATATGTTATTCTAAAGCATAAGAAGAGAATGAATCGTATTTTTCAAGTTTCACCCACTCATTTATAAAATTAATTTTTTAAAATCCTCCCCAGTGGAGTAGCCAAATTATAGGCGTGATTTTATTTCGCCTACGCGGTGTGAGCGCGTATTTGACTACGACATTGTTAAGGTTCGAAGTCGCCAACAAGTCTTTAGAGAAAGACTCATAAACCTATTTGGATATTTGGGAAACCATAGGGACAATTTAGAGACTTATCTAATCTAGATTTCCCCGTCATGACTCCATAATTTGTCAGGAACCAAAAATTTAGTTCGGAGGTGAGGGTACGAACACGGTCATGAACCACGTTCGCCCATTGATGGCCTCTACTTAATACGATTCATAGCAAGTTTTACGTAAAAGAATAACTACATAATGTTTTTAAGCATCCTAAAAAAGATTAGTCTAGGTCTGAAACACATAAAAGACTCACTAGGGGGAAAAAAGGAAGGGCTGCGCTGGAAGGGCTGCGTTTTTTAAAAACGCAGCCCTTCTTGTATGAAGGGCTGCGGTTTTAAAGAAAAACGCAGCCCTTTTGGTGAAGGGCTGCGGTTAACAAGAAATCGCAGCCCTTCATACTGTATGAAGGGCTGCGGTTTTGAGGCTAACCGCAGCCCTATTAGTGAAGGGCTGCGTTTTTTAAAAAACCGCAGCCCTTCATAAACGAAGGGCTGCGTTTTTTAAAAAACCGCAGCCCTTCATAAACGAAGGGCTGCGGTTTTTTAAAAAACGCAGCCCTTTATGGGCTTTTTAAAAAAAAATTGAAACGAATTCGCGGGCTTAAAATGTTAAGCGGGCTAGGGTTCTCACAATTTCCTCTCCCTCATTCTCTCTCCTCTCTCACGTCCTCTCTCAGCCTCCCTCCTTCTCCTCCTCCCTTCACCCTCCTTCTCTTTCACGTCCCTTGTTTTCACTCTCAACAACAGCAATGGCCAGAATGGACGAATGGGGCACGAGTTCAGAGACAGCCCTAGTTCAGAAATCACCTCGTCTTCATCTGTCTCCGCCGCAACCTTGTTCTCTTCGTCCTCCTCGTTCGTCCTCTTGGTTCGTCCTCCTCGTTTTAGTGTTACTTTTTTTTTATTCTGTCTGAGTGTCTTGAACCTCATAAAAGATGGAAAATAAAACACCTCCTCATGAGATAGAGAGGAGATTCTCTGTAGTGTATGAAGTTGTAAGTTCTGGTGCAAGATGTATGACTATGGGGCTCAGTTTCTGTTTCATGTCACTTCGAACAAGAGAATTGGGCTATCTTGATATTTCATTGCAATCAAATGTAACATTCGTTTTTCTTTTTTCGCAAATTTTTCTTATTCAAGTAAGAGTTCGGCTAATCAGTAGGAAACAAAATGTTTATGTAATTTCAGATATATAATTTTTTCTCTTTTGTATTTTCGTTTGGTTTTTTTTCATTTTTGTTCGTTTTTTTTCATTTTCTTTCCGTTTTTTTTTTCATTTTGTTCTTTTTTTTCATTTTCGTTCTTTTTTTTAATTTTCGTTCTTTTTTTAATTTTCGTTCTTTTTTTTTTAATTTTTGTTCTTTTTTTTCATTTTCAGATCTATAAATTTCTCCTGTTCTTGTTGATTTTCCCCGTTGTAAATTTCTTGATATATTTAGGAGTAAAAAAATGACAAAAAAAATAAAAAATTTTTTTATTTTTATTTTTTTGGGTCAAAAGGGCTGCGGTTTTGGTCAAAACCGCAGCCCTTTGTACAAAGAAGGGATGCGTTTTAGGCCCAAAACCACAGCCCTTCCAATATGGAAGGGCTGCGTTTTTTGGCCTCAACCGCAGCCCTTCGTTGTGAAGGACCGCGGTTAAAAAACGCAGCCCTTCACTTTTAGTGAAGGGCTGCTACGGAAAGAGCTACAGGCCAAAAACGCAGCCCTTAGGGCTGTTTTGACCGCAGCCCTTCCGTTTTTTTCCACTAGTGACTACTTTTTTGGTGATACGTTATTAAACAATCAAGATTACTGGATTCCTAGTAGGTTATTCATGTTATCTGATTTAGTTAGAACATTTATTTAGGTCTTATGAACAATGATATACAAGGTGATAAATATTACCATCACACATAAAAATATAACGTCCATGAAAAAGAGATAAAAATATTGCAGGGAGTTAGTATAATATATATAATACTTACCGTCGCGGGAATATATTAACAATTTACATCATGAATAGAATGTTAGTAACTTTAAGATAATAATAAAGAAAATAAAAGAAAGTTTGTTAATTTAGTTAACCCTCGAAAATTATACCACTATCGGGTAGTTGATTTGCACGGATCTTGAATCGGACATTAAACGAGTCTTTAAAAAGATTTGCTTGTCTTGTGTTATGTATTGCGTCGCAAGTCTCGAGGAGGAAGGAAGGTGCCATTGAGTTCTTATACTTTCATATCTATCCCTCGATTCATCATAACTAGATGATAGTGATGATCATATGTTGTGGTGATTATTAATGGAGTATGATGATTATGATTCGAACGAATCGGCGTGGTATTGGGTGTTTGGATTAGTGAAGGTAGTATGAAGTGATTACTGATTAGGTGAGATGAAGATTAGAACAGATGGCGGTGGAGTCAAACAAAGGTGAGATAATTGTGATGATCATTAAGTGATGATAGTAGGTGTGATGTGCGAAATAGTGTTTTAGGAATAGGTTGATGTATATGATCTTGATACGTGGCGCAAGGAGGATGAAGATGCAGTATTGTGTGATGAGTGAGGGAGATCAGGTTTAGGCGCAGAAAAATAGTGTTTAGGCGGTGGAATTAGTTTTTTTTTTTTTTCGACGGGAAGAAAATATATCATTAATAATAAGCCAAATGGCACATACAATGATAATTAAGATCTGAAAAATACAAATTTAGCAAATTGCAACAATTTTCACAATGGAACCAATTAATTTTAAGCATACTCGAGCACACCTCCAACTCCACCGCTTCAAGCTTGACGCGAGTAGTGTACTTCGATGTCTTTGCATCTTTCCAAGTAGAGATCTTCACAATCTGATTCTGTGATATAATTGTTCCCAGTGACGAATTGCTGAAAAAACCTAAACCCTTATGAATCCAGACCATCTTCCAAATTATTGACACCATGAAAATAAGAAAACTCATACAAAGATGAGAAACAACCACAAAAAAGGGGACAAAAACTCTCACAGATGGAGAGAATTGAACAGAAGAAAGCAATAAAGAAAATAGTAGCACTGAAAAAACACTAAAATCTAAGGAAAAGGGTTGGAAATAGTCTAATATCTAAAGAAATTAGACTATTTTCGGCCAAGGAGGCCAAGAAAATTAAAAACCCTAGAAAGAGAATTGGAGAGGTAGAGGGAGAGAGGAGAGGAAACGGCTAGGCGGTGGAATTAGTTAGTGTTAGATGAGGGATTTTGCATTTTGGCCGTGGTGATCAATAGGTTAAGCTGTGAGATTATTCTTTGGAGCGAAGATGAGGGTGTTATATAGATTTAGGTAGTTGGAGAGCAATATGTAACCGAGAACTAATAGAAAAGATATTTTAAAATAGTTAGACAAAGGATGTTTAAAAACACTCTAGGCAAAGATGATTTTTTTTTATAAAAGATATTTTTATTAATAATTAATTAACTCTATTAATTAAATTGGGCTAGGAAAAGGGCTTTAGAAATTAGGCTTTCATAAAACTATTTTTAAATGGTTTTTCAAACATGGGCTTTTTATAAAGTTATTTTAAAACCTTTTAGGGAGTGGGGCTAATAAAACTATTTATAAAAAAAGTTTTTGAAAATGGGTTAATAAAAAGAGTTAATAATATGCTTTTGGGTTTAAAAAATTATATTTTAGACTCGTTCTTTATTCTTTCCTCCATTCGGACCAATTAAAGCGGGGTATTAGTGATCATAGGGTACTAAATGGAGAGACACGAGTATGTATCTACAATGACACAAACCATTCATTACACCGAGAACATAAATATGTATAGAAGCCAATATACATACACCTTCAAAACGACCGAGGAAAGGGCCAATATCTTAAATAGAAACATCTTATGAGTTATGAGAGCTGATCTAATGATAAAATTTTACATTTGATCACCTTCAATAACGGAAGATCTAGGCTGATAAGTAGGAATATTATTTCTTGCACCAAGAGAGCAAATTAGGCTCTGAGCCTCACTATCCGAAGGCATATCATGATATCTTCTAGAAGCCTGATAAATCCAGTCATTACTGTGTATACCAGGTGCTAAAGTTAGTTCTTGCACAACCATACTTCCTTCAAGCATGCTTAGTACCTCGGACATCATAGGTCTGACTGCTGGTGACGGATTAGTGCACAATAGAGCAATCTTGATCATCCTCAGAACTTCTTCCTTGTTGTAGTCATTCCCAAGCTTTGGATCCACTAGCTCCATTATATTTCCTTTCTGTTGTTGTAGAGCAAAAGCCTGAAATGAATACAATAGCAAGTTCATGAACGGAACCAATAGTTTCAAACATCGATAAGAACACGATTTGATTAGAGTAAAGTAGGTACATCTATTTCCCTTTTCCACCTCTAAAACAGGAATTTCTATGATCATAAAGTATTTATCTCTCTTGTTTTGGAAGATGTTAATAGCAAAACGATCACTATTTGCATTATATAACATTCTCACAATCTTTTTATATAATTACTTCAAGTCTCAAGACATGTCAGAAGGATTTGGTTTGATAAGAAGCCAAATCTTATTTCAATACGACAACCATCTTC
This sequence comes from Beta lomatogona, assembly GCA_947646795.1. Classification (NCBI taxonomy): domain Eukaryota; kingdom Viridiplantae; phylum Streptophyta; class Magnoliopsida; order Caryophyllales; family Amaranthaceae; genus Beta; species Beta lomatogona. The sequence continues at coordinate 744,958 of CANSNZ010001138.1, forward strand.
ATACTTCTTTAACAAAAGCAAGGTAATAATGCAAATAACAAAGCAGTTTGGATGTTCATTTGATACATAAAAAGGGAATGTACTTAGAATATTTCCTGCCATGGGAAACTAGACTTGTGACCTGTATCACACATGGGTTAAATATTCTTATTTATTCAATATATTTTCTTTCTGATAAAGATACCATAATTTTTTTTAATTAAAATAATTGTAGAAAGTAGTTGAATGACACAATACCCAACTGAAATTATAAATGAAAAATTATGCAGATTTATAAGTAGAAACAAGAAAGAAAGCAGTGAGAATTACAACCACCTTAGGTTTCTTTCATTCATTTTGTGATGATGCTTACAACAATAACTTGCACTATACATATGCAAGAAATTAACAACACCTGATGAAAGTCGTGCCTACAAAATCATCATAGGCAATAGTACAAGAAAACGACTTTAAATGATTGTAAGGAAAGGATAAAAAGCATATGCATAGCATGCTTTTCATCTAAGTTGGAACAAAGGAAAACTTAAAAACTTATAGCATAATTATGAGGACTTGTTAGGAAGGAACCTGAACTCCCAGCTTGACCAACAATTTTTGCTGTTGATTCATAGTTTACACCTTAGTGAATAAGTCAGCAATCCGCTCAATTGTCTTTATATAGGTAGGGTGGCAGTCCCATCTTGAACCTTCAAACTAATGAAGTGGCAATCCATTTAAACATGTTTAGTTCTCTCATGCTGAACAAGATTTGAAGTAATTGCTAAGGCTGCCTCATTATCACAAAAGAGAGTAGTGCTACCAAGAGACTTTAGGCCAAGATCTTTCATCAACTGCTTGATCCACATAACCTCACATATAGTCGACTCGTGGGTGAATCTATATAGATAAATTAGAATTACCTACTAACATCTTAAATAGAAATGAACTTTCTATTTAAGAGATGTGATGAACAACTACCACTGGGTAGAGGAAAAAGGATTGAAAGAGTATCACATTTCAAAGAACTCTGCCCTTAACAAGAACCAAACTAAGTCAAGAAATGACATGACTTATTTATTGTTAAACAGATAAGAAAGTAGAACTTCACAACATTTCTCTATGTTTTCCAATATACCCCAAGAATGAAGTTGCTAAGCAAGTCAAGTATTGGACAGCTGAGCGAAAAAAATCACAAATTGGCCAAAAACTGTAAGTGGCTCGGCCATATGATATGGAAGGGTGGGGGGAGGGAGTAAGGATGTAATTACCCAATCTAAGAGGCAGAAATAATTGTCATCTCGCTTAAAATTTGTATTGCTTCTACCAGCAACTATCTCTAATGCGAAGACCCCAAAGCTGTAAACATCTGCTTTATATGTCAGATAACCCCACAATGCATATTCTGGCGCCATGTATCCTCTGCAGAACAAAACAAGCATTTTTATCATATTTTCGTACCAAAGCCCATATACTAACTGCCATTGGAATTTCACAAATGATCAATTGCATGCTTGTCCATTTAGAAGTATTTCATGTATGTGAAACAGAAAACCAAAGTTGCATAATAGAATGACAACATTAGCACCTTTAGCAGTGACTGTCTGAAATAAATCAGAAACCTTGTGATGATATAAACTTCATTTTTCCAGATTGCTGAGCCTACAATTACAAGACCACTTTTAACTAAGACTTTGTTCTTTTCAGTTGAACAAAACATATCTCAGGAGAAATAAGTTCATATTAGTACAAATAAGGTCTACTGAAGTTCAATTTACAACTACAATAAGAAGGTAGGTAGGCGGTCATGGTCAGTGGTGCAATCGATTTGACGAAGCACTTTATTCGTCTAAAATTTGGATTTTTTCTAAAATTCTGGACGAGATGGGGACAACTAGTGTGAAAAAGTCAGCAATTGTTGGTTAATCCTATAAAACTTATAGCGTTTGGTTCATATGATTCTCGTATGAGGTATGGGTTTAGAATGAGCAAAACCCATACCTAGTGTTTGTTTAATAAATTGATAGACTTAAAACCCATACCTCAAACCCATAAGGTATGGGGTTTAGAAACCCAAGGGTGGGTATGGCTCATACCAATACCTCTAGGTATCAAATAAAAGGAAACATTTCATTCCCAAATAAAACCAAACACATGGTATTAGGTATCAAGTTCCAAAAACCTATACCACCTTGGTTTTATTCCTTACTCCGAACCCATACCACCATATGAACCAAATGATTGGGTTATCCTGAATTCTCAATGATGTCTTTCTTGCCCCAAATCCAAAGCAAATTTGTGTCTATCAAGAAACTATGACAATAATTACCACATAATTAAATTATTCTTCATTTTAGCGTATCAAGAATACGACAAGGACAAAGGTTCTTCATGCTTTTTTTGGTCAATTTTCCTTAATTGCCATCTTTTTTAACTATTCAGAGTACGTTTCACATTGCCTCTTAGGTCAAACTAGTACTGAGAATACCTCTTTTTTCAGAAAAGGAGGCTATTACCAAGAAAAGTAAAAGACAAACAGCAGTGAAGTCACTTAATAGTCAATGAACTCACATTGTTCCAGCAACTCTAGTGCTAATGTGGGTATGCCCTCCTTCATCAAGTCTAGCCAGCCCAAAGTCCGAGATCTTAGCATTGAGGTCTTTATCAAGTAGTATATTTGTAGCTTTGATGTCTCTATGAACAATTTTTATAGTGGATTCCTCATGCAGAAAGGTCAAACCTCTTGCTACACCAACGCAAATCTTCTGCCTAGCAGGCCAATTCAATTTCAGCTGACTATTATCTGCAAATCCAAATTTAAAATCATTACAATGTCGCACGAAGTCTTTCTTCTCCGGTGAAACAATTAATCTTCCAATCAACATAATCTAGGGGGACGCGACTCTTGTGATTAAAGAATTTGTGTCTTTATTCTTATTTTATTTGGGAAATATATGCAGTAAGAATGTATCACGAGTTATTTCTTACCAAACAATGCACGGGCAAGGTTATTGTTCTCCATAAATTCATATATCAAGAACAATTGGCTTCCCTCGACACAGCAACCATACAACCTTACAAGGTTTGGATGACGCAAACCAGAGATCATGCCTATTTCGTTCACAAATTCTTGATTCCCCTGTTTAGATCTTGAAGAAAGTAGCTTCACCGCAATATGGGTGCCATCTAACAGTATTCCCTATATCATATTGAGAACATAAAGCATTTATATATTGCTATGTTGCAGATAGTAAAGACATTGTGTTATTAAAGACAAAAAGATACAGACATATGCCAGCTTCTTGCTAGTATAGTGATAACTGTCGAACTTACCAAGTATACTGATCCAAATCCACCTTCTCCAATCTTACTGTCAGCACTGAAGTTGTTGGTGGCAGCTTTAATTTGCCTAAAAGTGAATAACCCAGTTTGCAGATCAAGTCCGGCAAGAACTGTGTATAGTGAAAAAAGGACAAGCAGTGAGAACACTAATGAGTAAGGGCACCTTATCTATGGATTCAACATAAACAGTCAGGATTTGTACAGGGCTTTCTATCAGAGGTACCAATAGAATCTCGATTTTGCTTCGCGCATACCAATAAATTTTTTATTTTTCGGTATTTAATTTTGTCCCTTCATTCTTACTCATCTGTATCATGGTCTTTTTTCTTGCTTCATGGTTTAAGATTATGAGTCATATATTGAGGTTTTTATGCAAGCTAATATCCACTTATTCCCGTTTAATTAGATAGTCAAACCTGACTCTTATATAGTCTTAACTGCTCAAAATTATATGAACTGGAAAAATGAGTATTAGATTTAATAATTTGAGGTGTAGGAGCAAATTACCCTGTTCTCTTGAAGCCATGTCTTCCGAGCGGTGTTTCCGCCAACAAATGAAAATACCAACAATAGTGGTGCACAATAAAAAAGTTGCAACTCCACCTAAAATCCTTGTAATCTTTCGTCTATCGAGAGGAGGTTTGAACTCTGCAACAGAAAGTAGTTTCTTTGAGTAGCTTGTAATATAGTATATAGTTATGTCCATTACTTTGTCAAAAACCAATTGTCATTAACTCAGTCACTTTTTGGTGTCAAAATATAAAAATAAAATATATTTTTTTCTAGGACAGAGTCTCCTACTTAGAGTTTAGATAACAAAAACCATCTTAAAACAACAGCAAGTAGTAGGACAGAGTTTCAAAAAAAAAAAGTAGTAGGATTAGAGGAGCACAAAGAGCTTTTGATTATCAAAACCATTTCATGAAATAACCTTCATGTCAAACTGTAGAGACCTTCATAGACCATCTAAGAAAGTTCTTGTGACAAAAAACCCAACCCAGATAAACTAGTCTTTTCAAGCCAACGAAATATGAAAGGAAAAAGCATAGTTTTGGAAGACTTTTCTCTTTGACTCCATATAAACACTACGAGTGACTGACTGCAAAAATACTATGCAGCATTTTGGCCTCCTTCACATCCACATCAGTATTGCCCTAACGCATCTGCTCATGGTGGGCAAAGTTCTTTATCCTTGCAATAAATGGCGAGCAAAGAAAATAAGTTGTTTCAATAAGACAAGATTGAAAAGTAAGGACAGTCCTCTACTTCACAGTAAATAAGAGACCAAACAGTTTAAAATGGTCATCAAGGATCTGTGACCAACTCAATGCTACAATAGCCCAAACTTAAGCTGTCATAAACATGTAAATTAGAACTTGTCCACTAATTATTTATAAGATCTTGTTTTGGAGGTTCTTGAAGGCTAAGCTACTTTGAAGCAAGGCAATTATTTTGAGATAAAATAATATCAATTGGGATTATTTGCTTCTAATAATGCAACCTTTTGGCGATTCGCAATTAATATAGCAACCTTAAGATTATTCCAGAATATAGCAACCTTTATACCCCATTAACTTTGAGTAGAATAAAATGAAATAAAACCTATAAAAGAGGTAAACCAGAGCACTTGTTGCTTAATAATTAGTCAAAAGGTTGCATATAAAGGTTGCATAATACCTATAAAAAGAAAAGAAGTTAGCAATTCTTTTAGTAAAATTTCATTTTATCCTACTCGAAGTTAATGGGGCATAAAGGTTGCTATATTCTGGAATAATCAAAAGGTTGCTTTATTATTTGCAAATCGTCAAAAGGTTGCATTATTAGAAGCAAATAACCCTATCTATTGACCACAATATTTATGGATATACAGACAAACCACATTCTGTAGTGGATATGCACTTGGTTTTTGTACACTCATAGAAACCTATCTATAAGACAAATACACATGAAAAAATATTTGTAGTCCCAAGCATGGAGTTAAAAGTCAGCCATTCTGTTACACAATGGCTGTTAACAGATTTTGCACTTGCTGTTTAGTAAAATGAAGTCATATAAAGCCGCGATACAAAACACGTCCTCACCATGTCGTCCCTTACATATCTGAAAGATGGTTGTATTTCATGAATCATATAGCAAGTTAGCAACTGAATGACTGATAAGAGTTGATATTAGTTTGAACAGTTCCATTTTCGGCATGGTCCCACCATTTTATATTAGTTATGTAACACTCTTTTTAGCCCACTAACTCCTATGACATCTATTTTTCAACCAAAAAAGTACCCCACCAGCTCCTATCACATCTATTTTTCAATAAAAAAATATTTGATAACCACACTACAATTCATTTTCTTAAACTATGTGTCCCAAGAAGTGTTCAGATCTTTGTGGGACAGAGAGAGTAGATGCTAAAGAGAACCTAGTGAACAGTATTGATATGGAAAAGAAGCCTGAAAATGGTTCAAATAAGAGCTTTTGGCGAATAGAAGAATTTACCAGACTTGACAGAAATGGCTGATATAAGTGGGCCATATGTTCCTCTGACGGGAATGCCTGTGCTCCCTTTTCCAGCATAGTAGAAACGGATTTCTATAATATCATTCACTGGTATGTGTTGAAATACCTTCTTCACCACCGTATCAGTTTTATTTGTTTCTTCTAAAATATTAAAATTCTTGTGAACAAGTTTATCCTACAACAAGAAAGTAAAAGAAAGATGGTTATTTAAGATACAGGTGTTGCAACATCATCAATTGTTCTATGAACTTCCAGGACCAGTTTCAGAACAGTTACCTGAATATAAATATCAAAAATGCGTCTTCCAAGACTGGAATAAGAATTGTTAGCAAAAACTATCTCACGGAAATGGAGCGTAACACTGTAGTTCCCTTTTCCCAAGCAACTCCCATAGTATGTTAGAGATGTAGCTGACAGCCGTGCTGTCATGTACAGCTTTGAGTCCTTCAGTCCTAGCAATGGATTGCCTTTTGCTATATAGTTACTAGGTACTTTTGAATACCAAAACTCCCCACTACTACTAAATCCCCATTCTGCCCTTCTGGGAACAAACTTTGCAGCACCCCCACGTTCATCATCTTCATAATAGGTAGACTTTCTGATGGTGGTCTGTGTCCCACCACAGTTGATATGCAATGAATATTGAGCTTCAGAAAATATCAGACGAAAAATCATAAGGATGAACAAAATGTTAAATCATCTTGATCCTTCTCATGAAATAAAAATTAAGCATTGCAATGATAGCATGTGTCAGAAATTTCCTTCTTTAGTTCCAAATTTAATTTAATAAACTGTAAATTAGGGAAGGGCAAGAAATCTATTTGAAATAAATAGGTTGCGGGACTGGTTAGGGTGGGAGAATGGAGGAGCCTTGCACTTTGATGCGAGGAATATTGAAGATGTAATGCACCTCTACAGTGAAAGTTCTTCAGGCATACACTTGATTTTCTACAAAAAAAAATCACCAACATTAAAGAAAAGTTAGGAAGTAATGACACACAAGCAAAAAAATCTCGGAGTAGAATAAATGAAGTAGTTGATGAGCTTACAGGCTCCCTTCCCCTGAAAAGCTTCTGTATAAGTTTCTGAAAATGAAAATGCCGAAATAATTTCATAAGAAAAGAAAACTGCTTACAGAAATTCTACAATGTGAAGGAAGATTAATCTCACAGAATCTTACAAGGTCTCTTTATTGCAAGAAGATGGTACAGAACTTTCATCAAAATTGTTGTATGAAAGATCAATGTGGCTGAAAGTACAATATCATATACATTAGAAACAAACCTGTAAAATATAGTGATGCGTCATTGTATACAACGAAGAAAGTCAACATTCAACATACTTCTAGAATATTGTTTGCAACTATTTCTCAGACTACAGAAGCTGCTCCCTCCTGCTCCGTTAGGGAATAGAAAAATACAGGTAGTATTCCAAATGCTTCAAAATTTTGAGCACTTTCATTCTGGCCTAAGTGGTTTGAGTTGCCATACTTGCCAATGCCAAGGCATTGAAGAATAAAAGTTAAAACATGCTTCTGCAAGATCCTATATACTTGTACTTCTTTGGATTTTGTTTTTTGTATATGTGTGTAACTGTGGGATTCAGCTCTACAAAGTCCTGGATGGTAGGAAGAAAGGCACTAATATTAATTGACACATATAGAATTCTTTCTATTCATTTTCCTTCTTTTGGAATAAACCTTGTTCCAATTGTTTACAGCAGTACACCATTATGGCTGTTAGCTTGGATGGCTATTGCAGACTCTGACAATGTCCACTGTTCCATTGTAGTGCACGATGAGAAGACTTACAAGTTTTAACCTTAATGTGACCATAGCCTAATATAGTCCCCTCTGTCCAAATCAGCCTAATTTCTCAATGGCTAAATCTAAGGCATCTAAGCTCATGAATGATTTCTACATGCTGAAAGTCCCGAAGGGGTTGCCTAAAGCATAGAATTGTGCCATGGCACGCATAGAAGTTAGAAGTAAGACTCATAATATGTCTCTATGCATAATATGTGAAGCCTACATGAATTAATTATAGTTGAAATTAGCTGTGATAACAGAGTAGAATAAAAGAAGATACAAACTTTTAACAGAAATTATTAATTCCTCAAGAGTTTGATTGAAGGACTTTCTTAGTTCGTTGGTTAGTTAGCTACATGAATTAGTAACCTACATGAATTCTTAACCTACATAAATTATTCTCTTAGTTAATTACTTCCTTAGTTTATCCTTGATTGATCCTTAACTTTACTTTAGTTCAAAATTCAACGCATTTTATTCGAGTTTATATTTAATTCAGAATCTCAGTGTATAAACTTGTTATTCCTTGTGGATCTCGACCCTTACTTATCAGTTACCTCTATACTTAGCTATATTGGTCAGTTAGGACTAGGAGTTTGATTAAAGGATTTTGTAAGACGAGGCAGAAACCTTTGTCATGAATTACAAAGTAAAGATAGCTTTCTATTAGGTTTCTACCTTTTTATTGTTGCATATTATGCAATGTACAACAAACTCCAATTAGGAACTACCCTACTTTATAACAAATGTTTCAAAAAATGAGCTTACCTATATTGGTTCAGCACATTATCCACAGTAGATATCAAAAATCCAGCATTCGTGTAGATATCTATACTTCTAAGTAATTTTCTATACATATAAAGACAGTTTAAGGTATATTGGTAGTGATTTGGTACAATACAACAAGTAGCAATCAAAGTACAATAGGAACGGAAGGTGAAAGTATCAAACCTGCTGTCCACTTTGCTTGTGATCCATCCGGGAATGGGTCCACTTAGCATATTGTTTGCCAAATACCTGACATTCGGCAACAATCATTCATCATAAAAAAAGTCATAAGTGTAGATGCCATGAGTTGCTATACAAACACATTATGACCTCTTTTTAGAAATAATGTTAGTATTAGAAGAAAAAAAGTATTCTCCGCAAATATTATGCAAAATGCATTATAACAGGTTCTAATCGCAATACAAACAATTAGATTCAGAACATTGGACGAGCTTCAGTGTTGTCAGAACCTGACAGCTATTTCACCACCCAAGAACATTGCATTGTGTTTGTAAAGTCAAGAGAGAAGAAGAAGATCCAAGAACAAACGAGACATAATTCAAATACAAGATGTCAAAATAATTGTGGCAAACCCAGCACTAAATACTTTTTTAAAAAAGAAACGCTAATGTTCTCATAAGATTATCACGTTAAGGTCTAAGTCTCAAAAGTCCAAATTATGAACATTTGCATAGCATATGGCTACAGTAACACCAGCATTTATCACCAAAATCAATCAAGCAGAAAATCATTACCATTCAACTAAAAAAAAAAGAACCATTATATTTGATAAAGAAATATAAATTTTGTCAACGGAATTGCAATGCAGAACTATCCGACCTTTTGTGAGGTTCAGAAGATAGCACCAAACCTCCGTTCTCTTTTTTTCTGTTCTTTTTATTAGGAGGACGACCACTATGGCTTATGATATTAAATGAAAAAGAGAAATAAAGAAAACACTAGTACATTCCTGCAAATAATTGATTGGATACATAAGAAACTCATGATATTCACTAAAGTTGCTTCAAAAGATCTGCCATGAGGTCAGATGCGCAAGTTAAGATATGCAGAGGAGATTGGTTGTAGAAGGAATATGGATAAATCCTGGTAGCTTAACTATGACATAGTAGTAACTGCAATACTTACATGTTTTGCAATGAATTAATATATTGAAGCTCATTTGGAATGGATCCATTTAATTTGTTGAAGCTGAGGTCCCTGTGAGATTGACAGATATCAGGGAAAGTTACTTATTGACAACCAGGTCAAAATGACGTGCGAGGCAGCTAAAATATAATTACAAAACTGGATGCGGCATGATTGCTACGTTAGAGGTCCGAATAAAGCGACTTTAATTAACCATGTTGAGAAGACATTTGTTCTTCTTCTTCACTCGAATTTTAATATCACTTCTATTTGACTATTCTTTCGTTGCAGCAAAGATAAACTCAGAAACAACAGAAAAACAAGTGGTAATTCGTAATGATATCTCCTCTCTAATAAAAAGTCAAAAAGTTATACATAAGTCTCTAGTCTATACTGCACTGACCGTATAAATAAGAAACTGAAATGATATGCAAAGAAACAATTGTTACCTAAATTTGTTTTGATCAGGTTCCACAAATAGGAAAAACGTGGTATGTCAATTTTCAAAATTTTATTGCTTACGTGGTGCAGGATCATCAGCTACTTGAAATTTGAATTCAAAGTGAATTGTCTAGCAAATGAAAATCTGCGACTTTGTAAATTGATCTACTCAATTCCTCCCATCCTCCTCGTAGTTATCTTCTTTATAAAAACAATACCACCGTGATTTGGCACATAGACATTCTCAGTTCACAATCCATTCCTCAAACCGAAGAGTAGAACAGTGGTAAGGCCAAGGGGAGAAGGAGGAGACAATTTACTATGAACAGACGAACACCAATACATACTCTGCTAAACAACAGCTAACAAAAAGTTGCACAAGAAATAACACCTAAAATATATATGTTTGAAATCACAAAGAAGGGAATTACAGAATTTTCAAGTTTGACATGTTTGCTATGTAGCGAGGAATAGATCCATGCAATTTGCAACTCCTCAACATCCTGGAAACAACAGAAAAATTCAAAACACTGACTAAAAATGTGAAAACGAGGTAATTGGTCAAAACTGGAAGCATCATGTGAGTTCACCAACTTTATGCTGTTTCGAGAGACTCTTCACAAGAATAAGTGAGACTCACAATCGTAGCAAATGTGTCAAATTCTCTAGGGACGGAAACTCAGAACCTTCTCCATTCAGATCACTAATCCTTCTGTACAAGTCATGCTTGACAATGTCAGCATATATATTTTTAATCCTTCTAATTAATCAAACATTCAGCGGATTTCAAAAGTCATATTTTCTAAATAAGAATGTTTACAGTCACTTACAGTTCAACTAAGTTTGTAAGAAGAGAGATGCTGAGTGGTATTGGCCCACTAAAGCCACTCCCTTGAATCTCTCTGCAAAAGGTGAAATTCAGGTTTTATAAAAAGATGTCATCATATATATTGCACTTCCATTTATACGAAGAAGAAAGACTTACAGCTTTTCAAGTTGTTTCCATTTCTGAATAAAATCAGGTATTCGTCCACTGAATTTGTTACTGCTTATCTTCCTAATAGCCGGACACAATAGGAAAATAGATGGGAGCAGCATGACCATGGTGAAGGAGAAATGTTCATTATAAGATAAAATGAAGAATATTGCCTAAATATAAGAACTGTATTCAAAATGAAATATTATATGGAAACTGGAAGCATATCAACACATACTTACAATTCAGTTAAGCTCGCCAGATTTTGTAGCTCAATTGGTAACTGTCCACTAAGATTGTTATCATTAAGGATTCTATCAACAGGCAACTAGGAACTGTCAGATAACTTGTAAAGTTTTTAGATTTAAGAATCATGCAACGCATTGGTTGCTAATACAAATGCAAGCAGATCATTATAATCAGAAGAAGAATGACCTACAGAATTTTAAGGTTGACCAGCTTCCCAAGCTCTGCAGGAACAGTTCCAGAAAATAAATTGCTCTCGATGCTTCTGATTTTTTTATTACCAATGCCAAAACGTGAGTAATAAATTGAAATACATTTGATAATAAGCCAAAAAATTTAAAAAAGGATTGTGATATTATTAAGGGGAAAAGGGGCATACAGATAAGTGAGTCTCGTAATGTTCCCCAGATATTTTGGAATTTGACCGGACAGTCGGTTGGCCATAAGAGACCTGTGGCAACTCCATAAATTATGCTAATAAACAACCAAATGCAGATATCTAGAAACAGATCATTAGATGGATGTTGCATACACATATTTCAGTTTCATTTTAGCCCATTCTTCAGGTATCGTACCATTTAGAAGGTTCCTCGACAGATCACTGTAAAATATGGAAAATATATTGTTAGTCCAGTTTTCCAAATGATTACCTGCACAAACTACATATATACTCCCTCCGTTTACAAATAATTGTTACACTTACACTTTTCACGCATGTCAATGCAAAACTTTAAGGACTAATATCTCTAGTTTTGTATTTGTAAAATTATAAAAAGTACATATTAAGACGAATCTAACAAGATCCCACATGACTATGTTTTTATTCACGTATAAATCACAAACGATGGTCAAAGTGAAATTTGTGAATAGTTTAAAATGTCAAAGTGTAACAACTGAAAAAAACGGAGGTAGTATACAGAAAAGAATGGAGTACAAGAATTTTATTACATTGTCTTGAGGTAGTGTAACTTCACTAAAGACTTTGGAAGACCACCAGAAAGATCTTGACCCTTAAGGGACCTGTTCAAGTAGCAAGCAAAATAAGCCAACTGTTGGAGACTTGAAAGGTATAGTGGTATATGATAGAGTATACCTATTTCGATCTCCAGAGAGAAAGAGAGAGGAAATCCTCATTTGCAGGACAACAGCCAGTATATATAAGGGAAAAAATACATGAACATTGCTAGTTTTTGTAAAAGAGTCACCTGATCAGGGATGTTGTATTCCACCATATATACTATATGAACAAGATACAATATTAACAGAAGATAATATTTAAAAGATAAACCACTATCAACAATATACATAAGCAAATTTCTACCTATTCATTATTCTACTATCATAACCCCGCAATTGAAGCTTTAGGGTGAACAGAGAGACTGGACCGAAGTTTCAAAAATAGAGAAGAAGGCAGTACTTCTGTCAAAAAGACTGCATATTGGGACAAAGAAAGGGCATGAAGGGCTCGAACATGACCATATATTCATTTCAACATTCTGATGTCAATGGAAGACAAGTGCAAACATGTTGACTATTAATATATTAAATTATGTATCAAGAAAAATTATTATAAATGTTGACATTACGGACAATATACATTGAGACGGATCTAGCAAGATCCCACATGACTATAATTTTCTATTTTACATACTAGTGATCATATGACCCCAAAAGTAAGTTGTTGCAATAAATTTGAGAAGATACACCGCCATCAACAATATACGAAAATAAATATCTAAATATTTCTTATTATAATATCAAAGAATATTTTAACTATATATGTATTTCACAATAAGAGAACTTTCATCAAAGAGATAAAGCATGTATAGAGAAGAAGACAAACTTATGGTACAAGTTTAGGAGCTTCCATAAATCAAATCATGAAGGCATGAAGGTGGAGGTTAATCATTCAATTTTTGCTTTTGAAGGAATCATGTCCCTTGGAATTCCAAATTTCTTTGTCTATTAGTTAGTGGAACTTGTCTATGAGTCAAAGTAAGCCTATCCATAATAGTAGAGTTTGAGAAAACAAGCACTAAACTCAAAGCTTAGGGCAATCATTAGAGCCATGCTCCACTTTCGGTTTCAAATTATCGTACCCACTCTGGGCTTCTTGGTTGAATTGAAGAACAACTCCTTATGCTTTGGAGACGTCTTGCTTTTTCAGGGGATCCAACTATTATTGGGAAGAAGAGACCCTCGAGACAAGAAGGAAATGGGGCTCGATTCAGAAGGAAAACCTTGGGTCATCAAAACCCTTCTGACTTGGTGTGGTGTGGTCGCCTAAGTCTCCTATTTCTCTAGCTCATGGCTAAGCTTAGGGAGATTTTCCTTTCCAGCACGTTTGTCTTTGTAATCCCAAGTCCTATACTCCTAGATCATGCCAGATATTATGGCTTATTTGGTTTTTATGTCCCAGGCCCCACACCTCTAAGTTGAGCATACCACATGCTTGCTGAGCAATCTATCGATTGGTCTAAGAAAAATCTTCCATATACATGGCCAAAAGACTTAAAAGAGTAAATCTCTATTCTATATGTCAAGAGGGGTAGGACACCAAAAATCTAAAAACCCCTATTTTACCCCCCAACAAATGAAGCAAATTACATCCAAAATAAGAGAAAGGGAAAAAACCAAAAAAAAAAGAAGGTAAAATTAAGTATTACATACAAACTAACCGCCTTTATCTTCCCATCCCAAAAAAACTGCTCCTATCTACAAAGAAAAAAATTAAAAGGCAAAAACAAAAAACCACACACTACACTGTAACCTACTAATCTATTATGAAACCATAATTTCTACAACGAAATATGGAATTCTATTTGTTTCTATCTCAAACACCTATAAACAAATTATGATTCAATGATCTTTCTAAGTGAAACGCTTCTACTTTTTGAAGAACTCTTATCTTCCCCCTTCAATATCTGCAATCAAATACACAACAATAATAACTCTTTCAAGTCTACAATTCCTCTTTCAACCACTACAATCAGGTAATTCTCATAGCCTCAAACCTATTTCAATTTGTTCTGCATCTGATTAATAACTTTTATGCAATATGTATAGTCGAACCAAATCAAACATAAGATAATTAGAAGATCTAAAGGCAACCAACAACATAGTCATCACTCACCAGGTATTTGTTAGTAATTGTTATTGATCACTATAAAATGGCAAAATGATCAATCCCATAACTCAAGTTATCAAGTAATAATAGGTTACCAAGCGAAAAACTTCAAAATCGCAAAACCCAATAATGGTATTATCGAGTAGCCAAAATGGTGAATTGTACAATGGTATAATCCAGTGAAGAAAATTAGAACTCACAAAATCTCCGACAAAATGGAACCAAAAGATAGAGAAAGTTCGATCTCACCTTCACCAAAAATTGGAAAAAAAAAAATCAAATTTTCTCGGAAAAACTAAGGCCCTGGTCGAAGGAAGTGAACTAACAAAAACTCAATAAGCTAATTTCTTAGAGAGGAAAAAAAAAATTTGGAGAAGAAAAAAATCAATTGTTTTGAACCATAATAATCACCCCAAATATAGTCAATTCGCTTCAAATGGTCACTAATCCCACTTTTTTCCAAAAAATCAAAAACCAACTTACCGTACAAATCTAAAATGGAGTTGAAGGCCTAAAGCACTACAAAGAATTTTATGCTTTGAGAGCAAAAAGGAAGGAAAGACAATTAAGCTATCTCGAGCAAGTTTGCATTCTGTAGAATGTCAGAGTTATGTGCAATGTGTTTTGAACTTTAAAATATTTGGTCACCTCTTTCTGCAGAATGTCAGAGTCATGTGCAATGTGTTTTGAACTTTAAAATATTTGGTCACCTCTTTATCTGGAGGAATATAACCATTTGTTTTTGCTACAACAATAAGTTCTCGATGACATACATCAATGTCTTCATGATTGAGGAAATCCATGAGTCGGAAAACCCCATGAACATCAAATTCGAAAAAAGTTTTGGTATTTTCGCATGCAAAAAGAAAACAAATCAAAATCGAAATCAAAACCCACATAATACAAACCCACAAGTACAAATAACGAGAGAAACTCACTAATAACTAAAATTGAACATCTTCTCTCAATTTTCCATTTACTTTCTATTTGCTTTCAATTTTTCCGTTGAATGTCGTGAGTAGGTGATGCAAACAACGGCGAAATCTCTAGCTCCTGCGCCGATGTATAAAGAATTTACAACAGCGAGCTTGGACAGAGAACGAGTAGAGCATGAGATTTTGAAGTACGAGAGAGAGATGGAAATTGGAGGAGGAGGGGAGAGAAAGGAGGATTTTAGGAAGTTTAGAGATATTACGACTTTATCTTATAATAGGGGTAAGTTTTCATATGTATTTACATTTCATGTTATTAGGTAGGTTTATCTTATAATGGTAATCACAAAGAAATTATACTCATTCAGTAACATAAATATTCATACTTCCTCCGTTTTTTTTAGTTGCAACACTTTCCTAAAAGGAAAATAATTAATTAGTTGCAACACTTTCGACTTTTGTTTTTCCTTTCTCTGTCTCTCTCCAATTACATGGGGCCCTCTCTTTTTTCCTCTCTACCTCTCTCCTACCCAAATTTTGCATGGGAGTTGATTAAAAAAAAAAAGTGTTGCAACTAAAAAAAGCAGAGGAAGTACAAGATTGTTTCCCTTTGAAACTTTTTGAGAACTAACCTACATTAATAAATCATACATATTTTAAATGAGGAAGGATAGTGTTTTCAATTAATTAGATGTTGTAGGTAGCTAATAATGAACTTTTTATTATTGTCATCTACACTTTAATTGTCTTTGTATATTATGATAGACATATTTATTTGGAGTATTATGCTTATTACTAAATAGTTAGGTAAAATAATATTTGAAAGCTAAAAAATTGTGTTAAAAAGGATATAAACAAAATAAGACAAACAAAAACAAAGGTTGGAACGGAGTAAGAATAAAAGACGTCAATCCCTATAAGATTGTCTTTTTATAAGGTTATTATAATTGGTAAATAAAATAAAAGAAATTATATTAGCTCTTAAAATTTATAGTTAGTCAAATCCCTATAAAATTGTCTTTTTACGCAAACACCATGTAAGCAAATTAAACAATTTAAAAAAACTATTGCAAATGTTCATATAATTTCTTAGTTAATACGCTGTTGAACTATGAATATGTTTCCCTTTAATAGAACTTTATAAATAATTTTTTGTGCAAATTATTAATAGATATAAGTATGCAATTAATTTAAGTTTAAAAACGATTTCGCACACATAGCGTGCATTGAAGGCTATTACAATTAATTTAACTTACCTAACGATTTCGCACGCATAGCGTGCATATAAGGCTAGTTTTTCTATAATTGCAAGTTTGCAACAACTTAACATGATTAAAATCCTTAGGAATCAGACTTTGAAGAGCAGATATTGCAGTTCCTGCAGCACCTACTCTCAAAGTCTCAATAGAGCAAACCAAATCCACCAAACTTACAGATCATATAGGAGTTGCTCAACATTCCCTCTCTTCTATATAAAAAAGCCTTGGTGACAAGTTAATGAACTTAAAACACTGTTCTGATTCTAAATGAGAAACTTACATATTAGTCAAATGCCATTTCCCACCAAAACAATTGCATGTCACTTGATTAACATAAGTTGCCCTAGCTGGGTCCCTGTCGGAAAACCAACTTGTGTGATTACTGCAAGGATCTTTTTTGAAGTTCCAATCCAATTTTCCCATTTCCTCAGCAATTTCCTGAAGAGCCTTCACTGCATAAAAAGATATACATGTCGATAAGATCCTTTAATGTATCTCATACGCAAAGCAGGGTATTCCACTACTCTACCAATCGAACTCATCAAACCGAGAATAAGGTTAAAATAAAAATAAAAAGCCCTTACAAATTCAATTTTCAGTTTACCTAGCACATTCATTAACATATGATGTATTGATGTGCACGTGCCTGGTACACTATCCAACCCAACCCAATTACCACTTGCCATGATATGAATATATGATACAACTAACTAGGCTTAGAGAGGCCTACATGTCAAAATAGTTCTTCACTTTCTTACCCAAGGACAAAGAGCCTGAATTGATAGGTCGTCATAGCTTAGCTTCTCTAAGGCTCAAAGGTCATAGCTTTATACAAGTCTAAACCCTTGAAGACTTGATTTTCACAATATTGATGAGATACAAACAAGGTAATTCCTTATAGCTTCTCTTCTTGGAATGTGCACGAAGACTTTAAAAGGCGGTCTTCTTACCAAGAGTAAAAATGCTTGGTCATGAAGAAAACTAGCAACGTACATGTACTAGACTACTAGTTGTTAAAAAGATCAATCTTTTAGGACTCCGAAAGTAACTAATCTTATACAGAGAACTTCTACATGTTCCATGACATTTTACACTTCTAATGATGAGAAATGATTTTAAATGTACATATTGCCATTATAGTCTTGACTCTTTAAAACTGTGGCAATTTTTTTGTGTTATAATAAGAAAATGGGTAAATGTTGTTTGTGAAACTTAAACCCCTCTGAAACCTTCCACTTTCCCCCTTCTACCACAACGAGCTACCAAATGATCATCACAAGAAATTTATAGAAGGGCTCAACAATCATCTTCCAAAATATATATCCGTTATCCTTATGGCGACCTTTTACAATGGTAGTGTGATATAATTATATATAGGGTACGGAAAAGAAGCTACATAATGTTACTTATGTTTCATAAGCAATATGAACTTATTAAAAAATTTATAAATGTTACTACATGAATGAAGTTCAATTACTCAATAGTATTAAGGGCACCACCAAAACTAGTCTATAACACGAAAATACCATAAGCAATTTCCGAAAGTTAGACAGCACACACTCCCATATTTGGCAAGTCACATATCCATCATTTAGACACCAGCACGTATTGTTCATATAGGCACTCTGCTGTTATTTTACAGTAAGTATTTAATATAGAAGTATTGCTTTGCTTCATGTGGCCACATAATCTCCATACCCACAACTAAATTTTGCACTTTAGCATATACCCACAAGGCCACAACTTGTTCACACATATATAATTACTTATGAATCTCCAAATTTAGCAAATGTGACGGATAGCAATTAAGGGATATGATATGCAATAAATATTTCTCCTTCCAAGAATCTACCTGTGGTCTGGTAAGATTCCTAATAGGTAGGAGTGATGTTACCAAT
Source organism: Beta lomatogona (assembly GCA_947646795.1). NCBI lineage: Eukaryota > Viridiplantae > Streptophyta > Magnoliopsida > Caryophyllales > Amaranthaceae > Beta > Beta lomatogona. The sequence goes on from CANSNZ010001138.1 coordinate 763,390, forward strand.
TTCGATATTCGCAAACCAAGAACAAGTTTACAGTTCCACATTAGGAGAAAAAAGATAGAAACAAGAGAGGCATGGGTAAGTTGATCATCTCAGAGAAACTTACAGCTATGCAAAAAGTTTCCATTGACACAAATAATCAAACACTTAACAAGCATTCAGTAAGAGAAAAATCAAAAGAAAACCCAGTAAAAATAATCAAACTACCTTCTTTAGCAGCTGTTCTTTGACAATGATTGCTGCTTGTAACAAACTGAGGAAACACAACCCAGAAAAGAATTAGCATAAACATTAAAGAAACAGTACCAAGTAAAGAATTCCCCATTTTCTAACAATTTTGCAGCTTCACTAAAACTAAGCCTACTAAAAAGAACAAAAAGGTGGGTTATTTATTGTTAATAATTGACGAATTATGGGCAAATATGATGGATGGAATTGTCTACTAGGAAGAAAAAGCATTCAAAGAATCAAAGTTGGGTGGTTGTTTCTTCTGCAGTAAAACAGCTGAAAAACTACTACTAATGTAAGATAAAGTTTTGGCGAATCATAAAGGAGTATAGACATAGGAGTACCGCTATTACGTAGTACGTACAAGTATGATTCTAATTTCTAATGCAAAAGAGTCCACTTGTCAAATTACATTCACACTTCCGACAGCAGGTAAACGGAGACCTGATCCTGCTTTATTTTGGAATTATTGTGAATGACAGTGAGATATTTCTGGATAAACTCCGAAAATGTACGGAACTAATTACTAATACTTCCTTCACTAGTTCTGACTTCTGAGACCCACTGGTTGTTTGGGTAGGGACTAGGGTAATACGCCCAATTATTGAACAAGGTAAGATGATGTATCATTTGAAATTGGCCTTTATTTGCTATAAGTGAACTAAAAATGTGATCTCACGCCCTTTTCTTTTGAATAGGAGTGATCTCACGCCCTTTTTTTTTGTTGAACTAAAAATATGAGAGGAAAGTAAATGAATCAAACTAAAATTGTGCCCAAAAGAATAGGGATTTAGTTTGATGGTTGGATAATGAGATGAGTCAGATTAGGCCAACCTTATTCTTATCTTTTATTGGTACTTGATGCACAAAATGTAGTTATGGTGGTAAAACTAGTTGTTGGTTTAGAAAAACAAATAGCATAATGAAAGAAGTATATATTATCTCCAAAAGTTACATCTACCTTAAAAGCTAAAGGCTTGTTCGTTATTTTTTCTTGTTTCCCTTTCGATTTTTTTAAACTAAAAACAAAAATATGGAAACCAGAAAAGGCACGCACGGGATCACTATTAGTTTCTAGTTTACGGCTTTATGAATATAAAAGTCATATGATATAAGGGTATAATGAACTTAAAATTAGTCATACTTATAATAAATATGTCAATGTTGACACTGACAACATAAAACTGACAACTACTACTCTTTCTAGTTTTTATTTTTGTTTTTGGTTTCAAAACAAAGGTTAAAATTGAAAACAAAAAACGATAGCTAATAATAAGGTTGTTCATATCGGATAATCTGATCTGATTCGAAATTCCGGATATCTTAAAATTTTAGATCGGAGAAAATTCGATCCGAATCCGACTAGGATAATATAAGACATCTGAAATTTCGGATCGGATAATCGGATATTCAATCCACTTTTTCTTTATTTGCCACTCCTTGTGAAACCACGTTTTCTAGCAACATTTCCCAACTATTTAGTTCCCCACTTTGGTGCAAATATTTAACAATGTCATTGACTGCTAACGCTGCACCTCGAGAAAGAGAAAGGGGTGGTGGTTAAGGCTGCAAAGAGGAAGAGTTCGTGGTGGCCGATGAGACTGGTGAAGAGGAAGGGTTGGGGATGCAAAGAGGAGGTTGGTGGCGTGCAAAGAGAAACGGTGAAGGTTGATGTTTGGTGGGTTGGGGCGAGCGACGAGGTGGGCGGCAGGTGTCTGGGGGGCTGGGGATCGTAAAGAGGAAGGGAGAACGCTGATGTCTGATGGGATATTAGGCGTTGGCCGGTGGTTTGGTGGCCGGTGAAGAGGCTGCGTGATTGGATGGGGGAAGTGAGCGCCAGAGTGTATGAATCTGATAGTTAGGTTACATTTTACTGAGGGTAGTGAAGAGGCTGCGTGATATTTCTAGGTTTTTTTCAAAAGAAAAATTTAGTATTTTCAAAAGTTTCCAGTATTTGAGATAATTCGGATATCTGAAACTAAAATTTTCCGATCCAAATCTGATCCGATTTTTTTCGGATATGTGATTAGAAAATTCCAAAACCTCAAAATTGAGATCAGATATCCGAATTTTCAGATTGGAATTTTTTTAACAACCCTAACGAACAAGCCCTTAGTTTCCAGTTTTATGTTCTTAGTTTTCAAAACTGACATGATTAGTATAAGTATATATGACTAATTTTGACTTCATTATACCTCTTATATCATATGGCTCTTACATTCATAAAATAAAAAACTGAAAACTGACAGTGATTCCGATCGGGACAAATCTTTTTACCTTTTTCAAAACGTGACTTCAACAACTAAAAGCTACTTCAAACCCTCTTTCGCCAAACACTCCATTAATAGAGTTATGACTTAGCACAAATGAAAAGCAATTTTAAAAATTATTGTCCAGCATATTGTTAATGTGGCAAAGTTAGGTTTGATTCTCTTCACCCGAATTCTCGCGTATTTATTTAAATTGAATTTATCTAAACTTAACTGAATTTATCTAAACTTATTGTGCTATATCAAAATTCATTTTATAAGGTGCTATAAGCTTTTATGAACTTAATATGCATGAGATGAAATGATAAATGAAAGAGGTTGCGAAACATTATACTCAACATGTTTGTACATTGTAATTTGTCTATAATAATTACATATTTTTTCATGATTATTTACAACTACGTGATGACGTTTTTTATAAGTTTGTTCTAATTTCAAACTTTTTTATATTTAAATATTTTTCTTTTCAATTGTTTGATACTTAAAGCGCTTTTTTATCAAAAGATAACTTAAATTGAGTATTCTTAATGTCATGAGCAGCAGGTGATAACCTAATGGTGTTGGCATCACCTCTTATCTTAGAGGTCTTGGGATCGAGTCTCACCCCTTGCAAGAGAGATCCCCAACCCCCCCCCCAACTTGAACCATCGGAGTTATATCACCACGTATAATGGAGGACCAGGTATGTCTTTTGGGTTGTGCTTTTATGTCTCTGATATCTGGAAAAGCTTGATGTAATCTAAAATTTTTCTTTCATCAGCCACATTCATATAATACTATATTTTAATCGAAGATGATTGGACATGATTTATTTATTCTTTGCCCCCAAAGTGTGAAGCTCTAGCTCTGGCAACTCACCATTGCCTATCAGACCTCACAAAATGTGTTCTGAACGAACTTAATTATCTGGGTTTAGAACATGATTTTGTGATACAAAATCCAATATTGCTCGACTTGTAAACCTATAAAGTTACGGGTGAAAATGATAAATTAGAGTTAGACTTGTTGATAAGTGCGTTTCTAACGTACTTTATGGACTCCTTTTGGCACATTTTGATCCTGTTTCTCCTCTTCCTTCCCTCTTTCTTCTCCCTTTTCCTTTTTATTTCATTCACTTGATCATTTTTTTATCACAGTGACATCTTGCTAGATTTTTGTCATTTTTTACTAGATTTCTAGTACATTTGCTTTCACCTTGTGTTTGTCGTGTTTTGATTGTAGTTTTATGATGGTTGCAAGGTGGTAGAAACGGCAAAAAAGCGTGAAAAGGGGTCTCATTGAAGATATGGTGCACCTGCACTAAAGTCTTGCCTCACCCGCACCAAACGAGAAGAAAATGAAGATTTGGCAGAAGGCTTGTAAGTGTGTTTTTATTGCCTACATGGGTTGAGCGCATATTTGACTACCTCGTTGTAAATGTTTTAATGAAAAACATTTTGAAGTCACCAACAAGTCTTTAAAGGATGACTCATAAACCTAATTGAATATTGGTTAACCACAAGGACAACTTAGGGACTTGTCCAATGTAGATTTCCTCGTCATGACTCCAATGAATGGTCAATAAACCAAAGATTGAGTGTAATCCCCCATAATTTTAAAGGATTTTATAAATATATTTTAGCATTTATATATTTATATTTTAGTTGAAATGGTTTTTATTATTTAAAGAAGGTTGACTATTTTAAAAGTCAAATGAAATTATTTTAAGGATTTAAGAAAGTTGAAAATATTTTAATTAGGCATGCTTTGAAAAAGGTTTGAAATACGAATTTGATTTGGAAAAGAAGTCTAAGTGGACTTGAGGAACCCAAATTTTAAGTAGATTAGGAGAAAGGAGTTATATTGATGTTAGGAGTTCTAATCTATCAATCCTAGTCATCATCAAGCTCTATTCAAACTCAATCTCCTTTTCCTAAGCCCAAAAGAAAACCCTACTTATAAATACCTTAGACCCAATTATTTTTACCACACAAAGATTTATTTTCTCTTTTCGCTCACAAACATCCGGCACCTTTTCTCTTCCTCTTCCACGTGAGTTTTGGTTTTCTTCCTCTCAAGTTTTCTTTCTTCTTCTTCAAGTAACACTTTCTTCTTCGACAAGAAACGTCACCACACCTCCATAATCACAAGTGTGCCACTGCTGCAGGCGTCGCTGCTCTTCTTGGCCGGCGCATCCTACCACTTTCTTTTTGTGTTGGTTTAATTCTTTTCTTCTTCCTCAAGTTTCAATTAAAAATCATATTTTTATGTTTTATTTTTGTACTAATCATGATTAATAACTTTAATTTACTGTTTTAATGATTAATCATGGATTATATATATTATATATTATAAGAATAAAAATTCAGATTTGTTTATTATTGTTAGATTGAAGTTTTAATCATTAAAGCATAGATTTCTAGGGTGTTAATTATTAGAAAACCGTAGTGGCATGTTGTATACTATGAGATTGGTTTAGATTATGAATTTAAACATGTTTGCATATGTTTAAAGAGGGTTTTATGATTGTATAAGTTGCTGGAATTTCAGAAAAGATTTTATTTAGGGAGTTTTAAGAATTTTAATTACTAGTATGGTAGTACTATGCTAGGAACTAAAAGTAATTGAAGTTTTGATAGCAAAATCAACTTTTGAATATGTTTAAAGGGGATTTTAAATATTTTAAAGTTGCTGTCTTTTTATTTAAGAGTATTGATTTTAGTTGAGTATTCTGTAGGAGAGTTTTAAAGGGTTAAAAGTGGCCTGCCGACTAGTTTACACAAGGTACGTACATACTTGTGTGCTATATGATTAGTATCATGATTTAAGGAGAAAAAAAGTTGTAATATCATGTATAGGAACTTTATAAGTTCATATGTGATTTCTAGTATGATTGATTTCTACATGTTTTATGCCTGTGAGCAAGCATGTTAATAATTAGATTTATTATGAGTAAAGAATTGTCATGTTTGTATGGATTTATTGATGCAAACATGTGGATGGGAACTTTAATTATTAATTCACATGGGGGAATTAATATGTTATTAAGATTGATTCATGATTATTCATGTGTTCCCTTACAAGTATTATTTTCACTACTTTATGAGGACTGTGGGCCTTATTTGGTAAGTTGATAAGTATGCCTTTTAAAGGTAAGTTGACTGTTGGCTAGGTTCAACAAATAAGAAAGTTGAGATTAAAAGAAAGTAAGTCTTGGGTTGTAAGTTGTGATCACTTATTAAATACTAAGATAAAAGAAATTCAGTTGTAAATGTTTGAATTGTATTTCTGTGTTGCTTGTATGTGTGTCATAACAAGTAATAACTTGTAAAGAACGTAAAGTGTAACGAGGATGGTTATAGACTTTAGACTGGTGTACGTCTAGAGTTGGACATTAGGAGTTGGGGTACATGGTGAGCGAGCCATGACTTTTTACAGGAGATGGATTAATCACCATCTCTTTTTCAGTTAGCAAAGGTTCCTCGATATCGCAGGTCATTTCTGGAATACGTGGTAGCTCCCGTATTTCGTCTTCGTAATGAAGGCATTAGTAGATAAGACAACTCAGGTCCAATAACTATTCCATTTGAGTAATAAAAAGATGTTTAGAGTTAGTTCAGTTAAATGTTGTCTACAGAATGTTATATGATTATATTATTATTTGTCCCTGCATGTTATTTATTTAGTATCATGTTAGGAAAGTTTATGCATTATTATGTAGTACTCAGCTTTGCTGATTACGTGCTTTCTTTGTGTGTATTGATCATGGCTTTGCCTTATTGATCCTGTGATGACCCAATTTTGGTGAACAGATTCTCTAGAGCATTGACATTTACAGGTTCGCAGATGTTGCATCATTGGGAATCTGGGAATGGAGAGCTTGTGTAATCTAGTATATTATATTTTCTGCATTAGTAGGAACGTATTATAATAAGTTTATTTGAATAGACATATATAGAGTGTTTGATTTTGAAGTACTTATTTATTTATGTATGATAATAAAGTATGAAGTTTTATTAGTTGTTTTCCGCTGCAAAATTCTGAATAAGCCGATACGTTATCACACGGCCGATAATACTTGGGTAATTCTCTAAGTTTTATATTGAAAAGATATTTCTGAAAAGAGAGAATTACCGGGGTGTTACAAAGTGGTATATGAGAGCTTTAGGTTATTTTCAAAACTTTTAGGCGCCTAACTAACTTATCAGTTATTTGAATAAACTTTTAGAATTGCTCTTACTTATTCATTTGGAAAATTTATAGGAATATATTATTATATAAGTTTTAGAGGTCCTAATTTTTTTTTAGTAGACCGAATATTTTTTCCGAAAATTTTATGGTCGAATTTTTTTTTTTATAAATATTTCGAAATTTTGGAAGTTCAAAAAATTGAATTTCCGATTTTTTTTTTTAAGAATCGAATTTTTTTTTTCTTTTCCTTCTACTTTTATAAGTCCGAAAATTTTTTTATGTCGAAATATATATATATTTTTTAGACACTTAATTATTATTATCTTATAAAAGTGTCTGCATTATTTTTCATGCCTTTGAAATTTTACTTGTTGCATTGTGAGGGTGGGTAGTATAGGAAGGACATATAGGATAGAAATATTATATGCCTGCATTGAATAGTTAGTTCGGCATGTTAATATTTTTCTTCCCTGCTGATTGTTTATATCTTTCTTCCCTGCTGATTGTTATATTTTGTGCCTATGATGTTAATGGCATCTTTTTATTGTTATTGTTGGGAATTACGTTCAGGGAGAGTACTAAAAATGTTATTGAATATATTTATTTGTTGTAGATCCTTAATCATGTCTGCCAGATTAGGGAGTTACCAAAATCCTATTGTATTAAGTGATGATGAGGGTGACGAAAATGTACCTGTCATTGATCATGACTATACCGGTTTCGAGTGGGTTATGCGTAGGATATTAAGGTCAGGAGCAGACAATGATGATGAGCTCATTGTGGAGTTCGACCGTGCTAGGGGTCAAACCAGAACATACATTTATCATGCATCATTCAGGGTTGAAAATGATTCAGAGTCAGAGGATGAAGAGCATCAACCTTCAAGGAGATCTAAAAGACAAAGGAGATATGTCGAATATTATGATAAGGACTAGATGAGTTTGAAGATGAGATCTTTGTACCTGAGCTATATATAGAATTTGAGGACAAAAATGATAATGTGGTACCTTAGGTTACTATTTATATTTTTTTTAGCGATTAGAGGAAACAATATATATATAATAAGGTTGGAGAGTTGACCAACAGTGATAGAATAGTCTTATAAAACCATTGTTTTTTTTAGAAGGTATAATATTATAGTAACATTCATTTTATTAAATACCCGTTATGGACGAATAAAAGCTATTTTTTATTTGTATGAGTGAGTAAGAATTTATTCTGGGCACGTGATGGAAATATTTTATTTTCGTTATGCGATCATATTCTTGCTTGCTTGTTTCTACTTGCATGTTGATGTGAATATATTTTACATGGATGATTATGTGATTATTAGCGAACATTTTATGTTGAACTTTGAACTAGTTGAGAAATTGTTTGTTGATGCGATCTCTAAGGATCAATTCAAATGTTGCCTTCTTAGATGGAATGTGAGTTATGCTAGAACCTAAAGTAGGGTTATATTACTTACAGGTCCCGAAGTAGAATGGCTAACAACAACGACCTAGCTGCTGCTATTCGCCTCTTGGTGGAGAAATTGACTCAGGAGAGAGCTGAGCGTCCTGAGACTGCTGAGGAAATGTTCGAAAGACTAGCTAAGGTTGAGCCACCATACTATAAGGGGCAAGCTGACCCAACCTTCTTAGAAAACTGGATTAGGGAGTTTGAGAAACTTTTTGAGGTTGTGAACTGCCCTGAAAATATGAGAGTGGGTCAGGCTGTGCTATATCTGAAAGATGAGGCTGATTTATGGAGGAGAGAGAGTGGAGCTAAATTGAGTGCTGTTGAAGGATTCAATTGGTTGCATTTGTGACTACCTTGAGAGGGAAGTTTTACCCTGCCTTTATGAGGAAGCAAAAAGCCCAATAATTCATTAACCTTGGAATGGGTAGTATGACCATCTTCGAGTACTACGGTAAATTCATAGCCCTGTCCAGATTTGCACCTGAGGTTGTAGCCACTGAAGAGCTTAAGGCTCAGAGATTTGAGCAAGGATTAACTGATGAGATACAGTTGGGATTAGGAGGAAAGACCTTTACGTCCCTAGATGTTGTGTATGGGAAAGCATCTCATATCTATGGTCTACAGTCAAGGAGAGATAAGAAAAATGAAGCAGTAGGTGAAAAGAGGAAAGATTTTAATGCTGGGGGAAACCAAGGGAATTTCAAGAGAAACCGGAATGGTAATGGGAATTTCCAAGGGAGAAACAACCAAGATAACCGCAACAAGGGTAGACCTGAGAGAGTGCATCACTGCAAATTCTGTGACAAAAACCATCCTGGGAAGGACTGTAAGGGAGAACCAGTGACTTGTAACTACTGCCAAAAGAAGGGTCATAGGGAGTACGAGTGCTACTCTAAGCATGGTAAGGAACAGAAAGGCCAGGGGAGTGGAAATCAGGTCAGATCAGGGTTCAACCAGTCAGGGAATCAAGGTCCTAAGTCTGGAGGACATCAGAATAGCCAGGGGAACTATAGTAAGCCTGCAAGTGAGAACCCCAACCAATGTAAGCCTGCGGGAAAAATGTTCGTGATGAGTCGAAAGGAAGCTGAAAAATCTGCCGACGTAGTTTCTGGTAATCTATATTAACTCAGTCCTTGTTAAAACATTATTTGATTCGGGGGCGACTTATTCTTTTGTTTCGTCGTCTGTTATCAAAAGTCTGGGGTTAGTAAACTTTGAGGTGATTGATTTGCCTATTAGTATACCTACTGGTGAGACCATAAGGTGTACCAAGTTGTTTAGAAACTTGCCTCTGAAGATAGGGGACTGTGTTTTTCCTTCTGACTTGATAGAGTTTAATCTGGGAGACCTGGATGTAATTCTGGGGATGGATTGGCTAAGTTTATACAAGGCCAAAATAGGTTGTGAAGTTCAGAAAGTAGTTTTAAGGAATCCTTTGGGTAAGCTGACTTCGTATCGACGTTTTGAAAAATCCAAGAACTTTGGGGTCATCTCTGCAATGCAAGTGAAGAAATTGATGAAGAAGGGGTGTGAGTTATATTTCTGTAGTGTGCAAGATGTGAGTAAAGAAGTTGGGGTAAGAATTGAAGATGTTCCGATTGTGAATGAGTTTATGGACGTGTTTCCGAGTGAGATTTCGGGTATGCCGCCTGTTAGAGCTGTTGAGTTCACCATAGACTTAGTTCCTGGAACTGCACCTATATCTAAAGCACCCTATAGAATGGCACCTCCGGAAATAAGTGAGTTGAAGACGCAGTTGCAAGAATTGTTCGATAAGGGTTATATTAGACCTAGTGCATCACCTTGGGGAGCTCCTATGTTGTTTGTGAAGAAAAAGGATGGAAGCATGAGACTATGTATTGATTATAGGGAGTTGAATAATGTAACCATCAAGAACAAATATCCCTTGCCTAGAATAGACGACCTATTCGGCCAGTTGAATGGAGCGAGTGTGTTCTCAAAGATTGACTTACGTTCAGGATATCATCAATTGAGGGTAACTGATAAGGATGTACCTAAGGCTGCCTTTAGAACGCGTTATGGTCACTATGAGTTCATTGTAATGCCATTTGGGTTAACCAATGCTCCTGCTATATTTATGGACTTAATGAATAGGATCTTTCATGAGTTTCTAGATAAGTTTGTGGTAGTTTTCATTGATGACATACTGATATATTCGAGGAATGAGGCTGAGCATGATAAGCACTTGAGGATCATTTTGGACACATTGAGGGAAAACCAATTGTATGCCAAGTTCTCTAAGTGTGAATTTCGTTTGGAGAAAGTAGCGTTTTTGGGTCACTATGTGTCTAAGGAAGGAGTCTCAGTAGATTCTGCTAAGATTCAAGCTGTGAGTGAGTGGCCAACTCCAAGGAGCGTGTCAGATATCAGAAGTTTCCTAGGTCTAGCTGGTTATTATAGGAGATTTGTGAGAGATTTCTCGAAGATAGCAAGACCTATGACCAACTTGATGAAAAAGGAGTCAAAATTTGAGTGGAGTGAAAAGTGTGAAGAAGCCTTTCAGATTTTGAAAGATCGTTTAACCTCTGCACCTGTTTTGACCATGCCTGATGGGAATGAGGGATTTGAGGTATATAGTGATGCTTCGAAGAATGGTTTGGGATGTGTGTTGCAACAGAATGGGAAGGTGATTGCATATGCGTCGCGTCAGTTGAAACCTTATGAGGCTAATTACCCTACCCATGATCTAGAATTAGCTGCCATTGTGTTCGCCTTGAAGATTTGGAGACACTACCTATATGGGGTAACTTATAAGATATTGACAGACCATAATAGCTTGAAGTACATCTTTACCCAGAAAGACCTCAACATGAGACAGAGGAGATGGCTAGAGTTGATAGAGGATTATGACTTAGACATCCAATATCATGAGGGGAAGGCAAATGTAGTCGCTGATGTGTTGAGTAGAAAGTCGAGTCATAGCATGAACGCCTTAATAGTTCCTGAGGAGTTGTGTCGAGATATGCAAAGGCTTAGCCTAGAAATCCTAAATCCTGGGGAGATCGAGGCAAGGTTGAGTGTTTTGTCATTGGGATTGTCAATTTTCGACGAAATCAAAGAAGGTCAAGTCGGGGATGAGCACCTAGATAAGATTAAGGAGAAGATGGGCCAGGGTAAGGAAGATGATTTCGAGATCCATGATGATGGTAGTCTGAGGTTTAAAGGAAGGTGGTGTGTACCACAAAAATGTGATGAGCTTAAGAGAATCTTATGGATGAGGGCCATAATACACCGTACTCTGTGCACCCTGGGGGTGACAAGTTGTATAAAGACCTTAAGGGTGTCTATTGGTGGCCAAACATGAAGCGAGTGGTAGCTGATTATGTGTCTAAGTGCCTAACCTGTCAAAAGGTGAAGATAGATCATAAGAGACCCATGGGGAAAGTTCATTCCTTAGAGGTTCCGGGATGGAAGTGGGATTCCATATCGATGGATTTTGTAACTGCTTTGCCTAGAGCAAGGAGTGGCAATGATACTATTTGGGTTATTGTAGACCATCTGGCGAAGTCTGCCGTGTTCATACCAATCAAAGCGACATGGAAGAAGAAGCAACTTGCGAAGACGTATGTTAAGCATGTGGTGAGACTACATGGAGTTCCAAAGGATATCATTTTTTACCGTGACTCTAGGTTTCTTTCGAAATTTTGGAAAAAGGTCCAATTAAACCTTGGGACAACATTGAAGATGAGTACAACCTTTCACCCTGCGACTGATGGTTAGACTGAGAGGACTAACCAGACGATGGAGGATATGTTACGAGCATGTGCTATTGATTTTCAAGGCAGTTGGGAGGACCAATTAGACCTGATTGAGTTTTCTTATAACAATAGTTACCATGCGAGCATTAAGATGGCACCTTTTGAGGCATTATATGGACGGAAATGTAGAAGCCCCATTTGTTGGAATGACTTTAGTGAAAATATAGTCTTGGGGACAGAATTTATTGAGGAAACAGTTAAGAATGTCAGACTGATTCAGGCTAGAATTCAAGCTGCGCAAGATAGACAGAAGAGTTATGCTGACTTGAAGCGACGTGAAGATGAGTTTGCTATAGGTGATAAGGTATTCTTGAAAGTGTCACCCACTAAGGGCATCATGAGATTTGGGAAAAAGGGCAAGTTAAGTGCTAAGTATGTAGGCCCATATGAGATTTTGGAGCGAATTGGGAAAGTAGCCAACAGATTGGCATTGCCAATGGAATTTAAAAAGATGCATGATGTGTTCCATATTTCCCAACTTAAGCGTTACATCCCTGATGAACGTCATGTCCTAGAGCCTGAACGAATTCAGATCGATAGTAGCCTCACATATGAGGAGAGACCTGTCAAGATTCTCGACAGGAAAGTGCGCAGTACACGCAATAAGGACGTCCACATCGTGAAAGTACTATGGTCTAACCACGAATCTGAAGAGGATACATAGGAAGCCGAAGATGAGATGAAAAAGAAGTATCCAGACTTATTCCTTGAGGTGAGTTACGAGGGCGTAACTCGTTTTCTTTAAGGGGGATAGAATGCGATAAATTTCGCGCTTTTTGTCTATTTTTATGAGATTCTTATGCATATCTATGCCTATGTTGGGCAATTTGCACATGTTAGTGCTAAAGAAGTAGATTCTCCGCATAAGAAAACGTGTTCATAAGTAACACAAGTGTTTTAAGTTAGCAAAAGTGTGCACAAGTGGCACAATTCTTTGTAAACTTTTGAAAAGATGAGTTCAAGTTTTGAAAATATGTGAGTTTTCGTGTCAAGTTTCGGGACGAAACTTCTTTTAAGGGGGGTAGACTGTAATCCCCCATAATTTTAAAGGATTTTATAAATATATTTTAGCATTTATATATTCATATTTTAGTTGAAATGATTTTTATTATTTAAAGAAGGTTGACTATTTTAAAAGTCAAATGAAATTATTTTAAGGATTTAAGAAAGTTGAAAATATATTAATTAGGCATGCTTTGAAAAAGGTTTGAAATACGAATTTGATTTGGAAAAGAAGTCTAAGTGGACTTGAGGAACCCGAATTCTAAGTAGATTAGGAGAAAGGAGTTACGTTGATGTTAGGAGTTCTAATTTATCAATCCTAGTCATCATCAAGTTTTATTCAAATTCAATCTCCTTTTCCTAAGCCCAAAAGAAAACCCTATTTATAAATAACTTAGACCCAATTATTTTTGCTACACAAATATTTATTTTCTCTTTTCCCTCACAAACAGCCGACGCCTTTTCTCTTCCTCTTCCACGTGAGTTTTGGTTTTCTTCCTCTCAAGTTTTCTTTCTTCTTCTTCAAAAAGAAAGCGTCACCACACCTCCATAATCACAAGTGCGCCACTGCTGCAGGCGTCGCTGCTCTTCTTGGCCAGCGCATCCTACCACTTTCTTCTTGTGTTGGTTTAATTCTTTTCTTCTTCCTCAAGTTTTAATTAAAAATCATATTTTTATGTTTTATTTTAGTACTAATCATGATTAATAACTTTAATTTACTGTTTTAATGATTAATCATGGATTATATATATTATATATTATAAGAATAAAAATTCAGATTTGTTTATTATTGTTAGATTGAAGTTTTAATCATTAAAGCATGGATTTTTAGGGTGTTAACTATTAGAAAACCGTAGTGGCATGTTGTATACTATGAGATTGGTTTAGATTATGAATTTAAACATGTTTGCATATGTTTAAAGAGGGTTTTATGATTGTATAAGTTGCTGGAATTTCAGAAAAGATTTTATTTAGGGAGTTTAAAGAATTTTAATTACTAGTATGGTAGTACTATGCTAGGTATTAAAAGTAATTGAAGTTTTGATAGCAAAATCAACTTTTGAATATGTTTAAAGGGGATTTTAAATATTTTAAAGTTGCTGTCTTTTTATTTAAGAGTATTGATTTTAGTTTATATTAATTTCTAGGCGGAGAGTATTCTGTAGGAGAGTTTTAAAGGGTTAAAAGTGGCCTGCCGCCTAGTTTACACAAGGTATGTACATACTTGTGTGCTATATGATTAGTATCATGATTTAAGGAGAAAAAAAGTTGTAATATCATGTATAGGAACTTTGTAAGTTCATATGTGATTTCTATTATGATTGATTTCTACATGTATTATGCCTGTGAGCAAGCATGTTAATTATTAGATTTATTATGAGTAAAGAATTGTCATGTTTGTATGGATTTATTGATGCAAGCATGTGGATGGGAACTTTAATTATTAATTCACATGGGGGAATTAATATGTTATTAAGATTGATTCATGATTATTCATGTGTTCCCTTACAAGTATTATTTTCACTACTTTATGAGGACTGTGGGCCTTATTTGGTAAGTTGATAAGTATGCCTTTTAAAGGTAAGTTGACTGTTGGCTAGGTTCAACAAATAAGAAAGTTGAGATTAAAAGAAAGTAAGTCTTGGGTTGTAAGTTGTGAGCACTTATTAAATCCTAATATAAAAGAAGTTCAGTTGTGAATGTTTGAATTGTATTTTTGTGTTGTTTGTATGTGTGTCATAACAAGTAATAACTTGTAAAGAACGTAAAGTGTAACGAGGATGGTTATAGACTTTAGACTGGTGCACGTCTAGAGTTGGACATTAGGAGTTGGGGTACATGGTGAGCGAGCCATGGCTTTTTACAGGAGATGGATTGATCACCATCCCTTTTTCAGTTAGCAAAGGTTCCTCGATATCGCAGGTCATTTCTGGAATGCGTGGTAGCTCCCGTATTTCGCCTTCGTAATGAAGACATTAGTAGATAAGACAACTTAGGTCCAATAACTATTCCATTTGAGTAATAAAAAGATGTTTAGAGTTAGTTCAGTTAAAAGTTGTCTGCAGAATGTTATATGATTATATTATTATTTGTCCCTGCATGTTATTTATTTAGTATCATGTTAGGAAAGTTTATGCATTATTATGTAGAAATCAGCTTTGCTGATTATGTGCTTTGTTTGTGTGTGTTGATCATGGCTTTGCCTTATTGATCCTGTGCTGACCCAATTTTGGTGAGCAGATTCTCTAGAGCATTGACATTTACAGGTTCGCAGATGTTGCATCATTGAGAATCTGGGAATGTAGAGCTTGTGTAATCTAGTATAATATATTTTCTGCATTAGTAGGAACGTATTATAATAAGTTTATTTGAATAGACATATATAGAGTGTTTGATTTTGAAGTACTTATTTATTTATGTATGATAATAAAGTATGAAGTTTTATTAGTTGTTTTCCGCTGCAAAATTCTGAATAAGCCGATACGTTATCACACGGGCGATAATACTTGGGTAATTCTCTAAGTTTTATATTGAAAAGGTATTTCTGAAAAGAGAGAATTACCGGGGTGTTACATTGAGCTCGGGGTGAGGGTACGAATACGATCCGGAATCAAATTCGTTCATTGTTGGCCTCTACTTAATATGATTCGTGTCTATGTTTATGTAATCAAATAACCACACAATATGTTCATATATACAATTTGTGAATTAATATGTGTTGGTTCATTAAACACACAAAAGACTAATTTTTGGCGACATGTCATTATGCAATCAAATTATAGGGAACCTAATCCAATTGTCCAAATTATCTAAATTTAGCATGACAACATTTATTTAGGTCTTTGAGTAGTAGAAAACTAGAAATAAACATGTGAGGTGATGAAAGCATTAAAGCATACAACATGCGTATGAATATTAACAATAATGTAGAAATAATAAAAAGAAAGAGATTAGAGAAGAATGTACATGTAGGCGTGTTTTTATTCGCCTACGCTGTGTGAATGCGTATTTGACTATCTCATTGAAGGGTTTTATTGAAAAATGTTTTCGAAGTCGCCAACAAGTATTTAAAATAAGACTCATAAACCTAATTGGATATTGAGGAATCTTAGGGACAACTTAGGGACTTATTCAATGTAGATTTCCCCGTCATGACTCCATAGTTGGTCATTGAACCAAAATTGAGTTTGAGGGTGAGGGTACGAACATGATCAGAAATCACGTTCGCCCATTGCTGAATTATACTTATACGATTCATAGTAAATTTTATGCAATTAATTAACAAAATAATATTTTTCAACACCCTGAAAAAGATTAGTCTAGGTTGGTTCATTAAATATACAAAAGACTACTTTTTTTAGTGACAAGTTATTAGCAATCAAAATTACTAAGTTCCTAAACAAATTGTCCAATTATCTTACGCGTTAGAACATTTCTTTAGGTCTTGATTAGTAATAATAACATGTGAGGTGATGAAAGCATAAACATAGCAACATGATAATATGTACAAAAATATAAGGAGTAGATATTAAGAATATACAAATAGAACGAATTTTGCTTAAAGATCTATATCATGAATAAAAAGTTATCAACTTCAAGCAAATAAATATTAAATGAAAACATTAGGGACTCTCAGAAATATACTGGTATGGCTTAGTCTGAGATAATAACGACCTTCAGGAGGACCAATCGTGGAGCCTTCAACGAACACTAATCGAATATCGAACGAGTATGAATGTGTTCAATGTGTTTGATGTGTTTATAATGAGTTTATGAGAGTATATGAGTGTTGTGAGAGTGAAGTATGCCTTGAGAAATCGTTAGAAAGCGTGCCAAAAATCGGGAAAACTGTGGCCTATTTATAGGAAAAATATTAGAAAAAGATAAAAATTTCTGCTGTGGGAAACACATCATCCTTGCGCGCAACGCACAACCTCTGCGTTTATGAATTTTGTAAACTGCTTCATAGTTGCGCGCGCAAAACTACGTTACGGCAGACGCAATATAAATCTAGCCGGGTTTTTTATTTAATTATATTCGGTCCTTTAAAGATACTTTTTATCTTTATCAAATATTATCATATAAAATCCGAAAACCAACTATCTTAAAGAGATAAAATTTGATACTAATAAAATTCTTTAACTTTGAAAATATTTATTAAAAATTAAAAATAAATACAATCAACTATCATGAATAATTAATTGGGCTTTTCAAAGAAGTGGGCTCAAAATACAAATAATTATTACAAATAATTAATTGGGCTTTAAAATTGTATTTTGACTCTTTTACAAAACAAATAAATAGGGTTTGTGACTTTAGAAACGGTTTTGAGCCTAACACTCCGAGTTGCTCTCCCTTGAATTGGACCAATTAAGATCGTGGTATGTATCATCATCGGGTACTCAAAAGGAGAGACACGATTATGTATATACAGTATAAGAAAGTGTTAATTCCTTTAACGATCCACATCATGACAAATAGATTGTTAGTAAAACAATAATTAAATTTGAATTGACCATAAGGATAAATATGTTTGTCGCCTGGGTCTTATGCAATGATCTGCATGAGGAGCAATCTTGAAACTTTAATGGAGTTTGGATATAAATCGATGTAGTTTGAATGAGAAATTGAATGTGTTTCGTTGTATATAAGTATGTATGAAAGAGTATGTAAGTGTATGAAGTATGTTAAGTCGTGTTTGTAATTCGTATGTCAAAGCGTGTTGAAAGCGTTCGTCGAAGCAAAGGTATTTATAGGAGAAAGAAAGTCAAGAACAATGCAGAGATAAGAAATAGGCTAAGGCTTGCGCTAGGCGCAAGGATGATGCGTCCCACGCATGGTCATGCGTTTGGCGCATGAGTTGTGCACTTGGTGCAACATCCTTGCGTCAACGCAGGCTCTTGTGCATTTCCCCTTTTTTTAAATTGCCTTTGTGTTGCGTCAACGCACCTTAGTGCGCTTGATGTTACACAGATCTATGCAGTTTTCTTTTCGTTTTAAGATTCTTCTTCATCTTTGATGAAAGTTTATGCTTTGAAATCCGAAATCAGCTATCTTTAGGAATAAAGATATGATTTTTTGACATATCTTTGAATTTTTGGAAAATATTTACTCCCTCTGTCCCAGAATACTCTTTACACTTTCCTTTTTCATCTGTCCCAGAATACTCTTTACACTTATATTTTTGGATATGAGCCACTATTATTTTAATCCTTCTGCCTTTTAAACATTGGCTCACACTCTCTCTCCTCCAAATAAAATAATACCACTCCTATTACATACCAACTCTAACCATGGCCCACATTCTCTCTCCTTAAAGTAAAATAATACTACTTTTAGTAACTACTAACTCCTATCTCATCTACTTTTCAATAAAATAATAATTGATAACCAAACAACAACTTATCATCTAAAACTATGTGCCTTGATAAGTGCCAAGAGTATTTTGGGACGGAGGAAGTATTAATTATCAAGAGTAAATAATATTTATTGAAAGTATAATTAATTATCAACAATAATTAATTTGGCTTTATGAAAGTGGGCTTGAAAATACAATTAACAATCATGAAGGTCACAGGGAAGAATGCGGAGCAGAAGCAAAACAGAATGCCACCCAGTTCATGAGAAAAAAAGTTATGGCATATTAATTAAATGGGTTCTTATAAATGGGCTCAGAATTGTTTTAAACATATATATAGACTTTAGTTTCTTAAACCGTTTTTGGGCTAAACTTTTCAGATTGCTCTTCTTTTCGACCGGACCAATTAGGACGACGATATGTTTCATCATTGGGTACCAAATGGGGAGACATAATTTTGTGTCTACGGCACGCACCATTTACTGAGGCGCCCAGCACAAGTTACTAAAGTGCGCCCGAACCATGTAGCGCACTGCTGCTTATTGAAGTCATAAGAGCTAGTGGACCCGCACCTGTTTGTTCGGCGCACCCACACCTCTCTTATTCCGGATAGTTTTTGTAAGGCCTCGAGCCAATTAAAACCTTAGTGAGAATTATTTTCGGTTTATGCTTTATTCTAGATGACTAGAGAGTTATTTAGGTTTCTACATTAGAGAGAAAAACACATTGCTTTGTCTTAGATTTCAGATTTTTTGATCAAAGATTGTTGATTTTTACATCTCCAAGGTACTTTGATTAATTTAATTTAAAAAAATTCAGTGTTTATTCATTCTACTCATTGTTGTTCTATTAATCATCCTTTAACCATGTTTAGCCTTAGATTAGTCTATAATTCTAGTTTTTTATGCCTTGATTTTATGATTAGTGAGTAGTCTCCTATATAGGGTTTGGGGTGAAAGTATGAATTAAGGCTTTCCTTTGATTGTTAATGTAATTGTAGTGATTAATGATGATTATGCATTGATCTTGGTGTTTTGAGGCCTTAAGATAGATATTGATCACATTTATGCTTTGGTATTTTGGTTCCAAACATTCTTAATCGAATTTTGAATCCTTTGCGCATCCCCATGAATCAACTTATTTTCTAGGCCAATGTATCGGGTAGAAATTAAGGAGATCCTTTAATTTTCAGTACTTATTTGATCTCTTAATCAATTAACTAAATACCATTCGAGAGAGAATTTAGTTGATTGATTAAGCAATTAGTTTTGAGGACAATTTGGAATAGGATTTGATTATTTTAGAGGAAAGCTAAACCTTACATAATTATCGCTTTTGAATCCGCAATTGCATTGATGATCATTCTTCCAGTTTGATTCATACTAGTAGTCTTGACCCTAGTGTTTTCCTTATTGATATTTACACTCATATTTTATTTGGTAGTTTTGTTTGATCTTAGTTAGCTCATAGTTTACAAAACCTATTTCAAAACCCCCACATATCTTTCAATTAGGCAATTTGAACTTGTTAGACTTTAATTAATCCCTATTTTCCTGTGGATCGACACTTGACTTGCCTTTACTACATTCCTATTAATTGCTTGTTTAGGAGTTAGGAATTTAATTTGGGAAGCGGTTTTTGGTGCCTTAACGACACACTAAAAACCCCTTATTCACTAGTAGAATAAATGCTTATTGCTGCGGTCATTAAGTGGCCTATAGCGTCGGTTTTGGCTACGCAGCAATTAAGGGCGCAACAATAGGTAATTAACCTATTGCTGCGGTTTTTGACCGCATCAATAAGCCAAGATATTGGTGCGGTTCCTGGGAAAAACCGCAGCAATAGGTTTATTTTTTATTAAAAAAATACAACGTATTGCTGCGATTTTAGCTAGGAACCGCAGCAATAGTTTTGACTTATTGCTGCGGTTGTTGCCCAAAACCGCAGCAATAGGTCCTGTACAGGTAAAAAAAAAAAAATTTCCATCAAATTTGAAAGATTAAAACCGGGCAACTAACCCATCCACTATCCAGCAAACTCGCAGACGAACTGAAGATGAAATGACAAATGAGCATCAGATCTTTTAACAGAAACTAAACATCACATTCATTCACAATAGATGAAATTAACAATAAATGAAAAAAAATCAAAACTCCTAACATCATATTATAACAGTAAAATCTCCTAAAAAAATCTAAGTAAAAAATTATAACAATACCAACTTAGAAAGAAAACAAAGATGATGAAAACCAGAAAATCAGATCTAAGAAAAAAAAAACTAAAATCGAGGAATCAGATCTAAGAAAATTACAATCGCGAGCATCAAATTCAACCACGCATGCGCAAAGAACAAAGCTAAAACCGTAATTACACCGAGCACAACGACAATGATGCGATCATCGTTGACGAATCCTAAAATTTCAATCCGCGAAGATTGAGGGGAGAAGTAGATGAAGTACCATGCGAGAGAAGTGACGAAGATGATGAGCCGGTGATTGACGAAAATTAGATCTGGCCGGTGATTGACGACATCGACAAGGCTTCGCGCCCAGATGAGCCGCTGATTGACGAAAATCAGATCTGGCTGGTGATTGACGACATCGACGAGGCTTCGCGCATTGGAGGTGAAGAGATGAAAGGCGGCGACGGGCGAAGAAGGAGAGAGTATCCACGACGAGCCTTGACTGGGAACGATCGGAGTGAGAGTTGAAGGAGACCGGAGAGTTACACAAGAGAGAGGGAGATCAGACTGTTGGAGTGAGGGAGATCGGAGTGTAGGAGTGAGCAAGATGTGAGGGAGAAATAAGAGAGAGGGAAGAGTAGGTGCGCGAGATGTGAGAGGGAGAAATGAGAGTGAGGGAGGCGCCCAACTTAGGTTATATTTAGGGTTTCGTTTTTATTGCTGCGGTTTCTTTAAAAATTGCAACAATAGGTTAAAATATTAATCAATTGCAGCGGTTTTTTAAAAAAACCGCAGCAATAGATTCGGTCAAACAATATTGAAAATCTCCCGTTGACATCTATTGCTGCGGTTTCCGCCCAGAACCGCAGCAATAGGTTGATTTTTGATTTTTCCTTTTTTTCGACGTGCTTTATTGCTGCGTATGGGTAAAACCGCAGCAATTCAGCCGCAACAATAAGCAATTATTCTGCTAGTGATTACTCCTCGGGTTAAATATATTTTAATATCCTATATTTAAAATAGATATGGGCAAATGAGTTGAAGGTGCATAAAAAAGCTTAGAACTCAACTTTGCACAAGCACCCAGCAAAAATAATTAAAAAAAGTTTAATCATGTGTGAAATTGAATTTGTCTGAACAAGTACCTATTCGTTATAGCAATTTCAATTATGACTTAAAGGAACTCTTTCTTCTTCTTTTTTTTAATTTTTTTTGAAGGTAAAAGAACCCTTTCTTCTAAAGTAACATGTATTGAAGAAACAGTCCAACGCCAACATCATGTTGACTTGTTTGGCCAGTGCACAACTTGAAATGGAACTCAGATTGACATAAACAATCTCTATCAATAAAATGTTTCTGGAACAAACATTACTAGCAAGCTAGCCTCTATTTGCACTCCGTAAGGAGTAAATTCTCAACTTATTCAACTAGCGAATACTTTTACATACAACGAAACCATAATACATTTATTTTTGATTAGTAATATAATGCGGGGTGGTACTTATGATCTATGATAAGGTATTTTCTACATCACTACCTAGTGGCTCCCTATACACAATAAAAGAATAATAATTAATCACAATTCAACCAGTTTGTTCCATGCTTCTAACAAAAATTAGTTCAAAACACCTCTTTTCAGGAATCAAACAAGATACTGCGTGGCTAAGTGCTTAGAAATCTGGAGATATAACTAAGAGGGGGGCACCAATGCCTTCAAGGACTTGCTAGGGCCTCAGTACCCAATAAACAATGTGCAGGGCGCACTCTTAAAAAGTTTGGAACAACTAACACTAATATATACCAGATGCAGCAGTATCTGAATGCATCATTGTTAAGTCTCAGATTCACTCCGTGTTTCTCTGTGCTGATGGATACCTCTTATGCTTCTAAATCTCAGGTCATTGGTGTAAGCTCGGAAATCCGGAACTTCATCTGGTATTGCCATTTTGCCTTCAAGCATGTTCACCACCTCAGACATAGTAGGTCTTTCAGAAGCGGCAGCATTGGTGCATATGAGAGCCACTTTTACTATTTTTTCGGCTTCTTCTATGTTATAGTTACACCCCAACCTTTGATCAACAAGTTCCAAGTAATTACCACTTTGCTGTAAATGACATGCCTGCAATGGAAGTAGAAGTTAATGTCAGAAAGCAACCAGAATAAAGGAAATGAACTAGGACACTTTGGAAAAAAGAATTCCATACCCAATCTAAAAGACAAAAGTAGTCATCAGTTGGCACATAACAGCTATTGCTCCTTCCGCTGATAATTTCCAATGTCACTATTCCATAACTATAGACATCAACCTTATAGCTTAGGTGACCCCATATCGCATATTCTGGAGCCATGTATCCACTATATAGACACGACAAAGGAACACAAGTCATTCCATGAAGTTATTTGCTCAAATCAAAGTCTAATATGCATCAAGGAATGCATATTGTATGACTACTTTTAAGTATTTAATTGCTTACATCAACAACCTGTTTGATAGGAGATACTAACTAGCGGTAATAATAATGGAATTATATGTGATTTGCAAGGAATATCCCTTTTGCATTACCATGCTTTCTTCACAGAATTTCATTCCATTCAATACTATCTCTAAAGTGGTTATGCAGAACTTATTTGAATTGAACCTATCTAAACTTATTGGAACTTATTGAAGTTCATTTTATAAGGTTTTAAAACTTATCTGAATTTATCTAACTCATTAAATCTAAAACTTAATTAATAAGGTGAAGAGAACGCATCCTGAATAGTATTGGGATTTTGTGAAGAAAATCACAATTGCGGGGGTGGAAAACAATCACCATGGATATTGACTGGATACTTTTTACGCAAAAACTAATTAAATTATTACCATTACCACCTTTTATAACCATCTACCCTTGGGGTCGCAAAGGTACTATGCATATGTTTGTAATAAGATAAGAAATACAATGTCGAGGGAAAGGGGTGTGTGTGGTGATTTTCTTCACAGAAAACAACTCACATAGTTCCTGCTACTCGGGTGCTAACATGGGACTTGTCATTCTCACCAAGCCTAGCCAATCCAAAGTCATAAATTTTGGGATTCAGCTCTTGGTCAAGCAGTACATTTGTAGCTTTAATATTCCTCAATCCTGAGTCTTGAGTCTTCATGGAGAAAAGCCAAACCTCTAGCAATTCCTAGACATATTTTAACTCTTGTTCGCCAGTCCAGGAAAATCTGACTTTGTCCACGACCTAAAAGCATAATGCAAATAACCTAAAATCAACCAGTAATTAAAAATAAGGAATGATGTTTACCTTGAGCACAATTTAGTTAACCTACCTAACAAAGCACTGGCAAGACTATTGTTTTCCATGTATTCATATACTAACAACAGCTGATCCCCTTCGACACAAAATCCATGCAGCTTCACAAGATTTTTGTGTTGCAGACAAGAAAACATGCCAATTTCATTGAGAAATTCATGATTTCCCTGCTTTGATTTAGATGAAAGCTGCTTCACTGCTATAAGAGTGCCATTTGGCAACAATCCCTGCCAGTCAATTCATCATCAGTTTTTGTTTAATTTCAATAAATATTAAGAATTATGTCATCGAGGACCAAAATACCTTGTATACAGGTCCAAAACCACCTTCACCTATTTTGTTCGAGGGATTGAAGTTATTTGTGGCGGTTTTGATTTGGTTTAATGTATACCCACCAGCTTGTAATTGCAGTCCTCCAAGATCTGTCCATGAGAAGGGTCGCACTTCTCAGCGTCCAAAAATAATACACAACTTTCAGCTTTGAAAAATTACTGTTATTTGTGCCTTGATTTTCGTGGCCAAGGAGAAATGGAGATAGAAAGTTTCGAAGCTCAACCCGTACGAGCAAGTCAAGCCCCGGCCGAGAGGAAGCAGCCCGGGCGGGCAGTGTAGGGCCCGGGCGGGCAGATCAGGTGCTCGGGCGGGCCAGCCCATTATCTTACATTCTGCCTTCGAGGCAGATTGCCTTGGTGAAACCTGCACCGGGCGGGCAGGTGGTGGGCCCGGGCGGGAGCCCGGCCGGGCAGGCGCCCTATTTCGTGTTTTTCGCGATTTAATCCGGATTTTTCCGGGATTTAATGTTTTGGGTTATTTTGTAACCTTTAGGATGTCATATGTAAGGCATTCTAAAGTCTTTTAGAACCCCAAGATTCAAATTAGCCACAAAAGTTAACTCTCTCTCTCTCCTCCTCTCTCTCTCTTCTTCTCCATTAGAGAGGCTAAAGAAAACTCCAAGGTTCTTGCTTGTGGATGTAGGTCAAGGTTGACCGAACCACGTTAAATCTTTGTCTCTCTTTATTGCTTACTTTTCTCACTTAAAGTTTACAACTTTGCATTTATTGTTGAACTTGAAGTTAACTAGCAAACCCTAGGTCCTTGAAATTGCATTTATTACTAACAATTGGTATCAGAGCTTAAGGTTTGGGAGGTTTCTAGTTGATTTCTTTGAAGAATATGTCAACAATGAAGCTTGATATTGAGAAGTTTGATAGGTCCATTAACTTTGGACTGTGACAAGTGAAGATGAAGGCAATCTTGATTCAAAATGGTGTTCACAAGGCTCTAGAGGGCAAGGTGAAGAAGCCTACTACTATGACCGAAGAGAAATGGGAAGAAGTGGATTTGAAGGCCTTATCGGCTATACAACTTTGCCTCTCGAAAGAAGTATTGAGGGAAGTTGCTAAGGAGGACTCGGCGGCGGGTCTATGGTTGAAGTTGGAGTCTCTTTACATGGCAAAGAGTGTCACCAATCGACTTCTACTCAAGAGTAGATTGTATGACCTTCGACTTGAGGAAGGTAATTCTCTTAAGTCTCATATTGATGAGTTTTATTCTATTGTGATGGATCTTCAAAACATTGATGTGACTTTGGATGATGAAGATTTGGCTATTTGGTTGTTGTGTTCATTACCATCTTCATACAAGCATTTTAGGGAAACTATCTTGTATGGTAGAGATGATTTGAGTATTGATGATGTTAGGGATGCTTTGAAGCAAAGGGAGTTGATTGATAATCAATTGACATCTAAATCATCAAACTCTAGTGATGGCTTGTTTGTTAGGGGTAGATCAAATGATGTTGCATCTACTAGTCAAGGTGGTAATGGTGGTAAGAATAGGGGGCGTTCTAAGTCAAAGAAGCCCAATTCTAATAAGCACAAGACTTGTAATTATTGTCATCTAAAGGGGCACATTAAGTCCGAATGCTACAAGTTGAAAAACAAGCAATCGGGGGATAGTAAGCCCGAGAAAGGCAAGGAACCCATGAACTCCGCCGATGTAAGCTATGTTGATTCCGATGGCGAAAGTGGAGCTTTGGTTGTTACTCATGATAGGCTCAAGAGCAAGAGTGAATGGATAATGGATTCGGGATGTTCTTTTCATGTGACACCCTACAAAGACATGTTCACCTCATATGAGGAGTATAATGGAGGCACGGTCACCATGGGAAACAATGCAACTTGCAAGGTGATTGGCATAGGGTCCGTGGATATCAAGATGTTTGATGGCACGGTTAGAACATTGTCCAAAGTCCGCCATGTTCCGGAAATGAAGAAGAACTTGATCTCTCTTGGTACTCTTGACAATAATGGGTGTAAGTACATAGCGGAAGGTGGAGTATTGAAGGTTATTAGGGGTGCACTTGTGTTGATGAAGGGTATTAAAAGGGGAAGCTTGTATGTGCTACAAGGTTCCATGGTTAGTGGTTCGGCAAATGTCTCCACCGGCACTATGAGTGACGATGATACCAAGCTTTGGCATTTGAGGCTTGGTCATATGGGAGAGCAAGGAATGTCAGAACTTTGCAAGCAAGGGTTGCTAGATAATGTGAAGCTTGGCAACCTTGGCTTTTGTGAGCATTGTGTGTTTGGTAAACACAAGCGGGTTAGCTTCAATCCCGCAATACACAACACCAAAGGACCTCTTGATTACATCCATTCGGATTTATGGGGTCCCTCTAGGAAGACTTCTTTGGGTGATTGTAGTTACTTGCTCACAATAATTGATGATTTCTCTAGGAAGGTGTGGTCGTTCTTTCTCAAGCACAAGGATGGTGTGTTTGATGTGTTTCTTCAATGGAAGACTATGATTGAGAAGAAGACCGACAAGAAGATCAAGGTTTTGAGAACCGACAATGGCCTAGAGTTTGTTGAAAAGAAGTTCACTAAGTATTGTCTTGATGAAGGCATTGTTCGTCATAGAACTTGTGTTGGGAGGCCTCAACAAAATGGTGTTGCGGAGAGAATGAATAGGACTCTCCTAGAGAGGGCAAGATGTATGCTCTCCCAAGCCAAGTTGGGGAAGATCTTTTGGGCCGAAGCGGTTGCAACGGCATGCTATTTGGTGAACCGATCTCCTCACTCCGCCCTTAACTTTAAATCTCCTCAAGAGGTATGGTTCGGAACTCCTTGTGATTATTCTAATTTGAAAGTGTTTGGTTGTCCGGCCTACATTCATGTAAATGAGGATAAACTTGAACCTAGAGCTAGAAAATGTGTATTTGTTGGCTATGGTTTGGGGGTTAAGGGATATAGAGTTTGGTGTGAAAAATCTAGGAGGGTAATAACTTCTAGAGATGTTGTGTTTGATGAATCATATATGATCACTCCGGAGAAGGAGCTTGCTATTTGTAATGATGTAGGTTCATCTCATGACACCGAGGAGAAGGTGGAGCTTGAAAGTGCTTCACATGATGATGCTCTCACTCAAGAGAGGCATGTTGAGGGTTCACCACAAACCCAACGCAAGACACTTGCTAGTGAGAGACAAAGAAGGCAAATCAAGCCTCCTCAAAGATATGTTGAGGAGTGTGACTATGTGCAATATGCTCTCACCGTGGCAAATGAGGTAGAGACCTTTGATGATCCATGCTCCTACAAGGAAGCAATGTCTTTACCCGATTCAAGCAAGTGGTTGATGGCAATGAAGCAAGAGATTGAATCTTTGCACAAGAACAATACTTGGGAGTTGGTTGTTGCACCTAAGAAGAAGAAGATCGTTGGGTGCAAATGGGTGTACAAGAGAAAGGAGGGTACACCGGATTCGGGAGGTCCCGTCTACAAGGCAAGAGTTGTGGCAAGGGGTTTCACTCAAGTTGAGGGTGTTGATTTTCATGAGGCATTTTCACCGGTTGTGAAGCACTCGTCCATTAGAGTTAATTGCTTGCCTTGGTAGCTATGGAAGACTTGGAGCTACACCAACTTGATGTTAAGACCGCTTTCCTCCATGGGGACTTGGAGGAGGAAATCTACATGAAGCAACCAGAAGGTTTTGAGGTTGAAGGGAAAGAAGAACAAGTGTGCCGTTTGGTGAAGTCATTGTATGGGTTGAAGCAATCTCCTAGGCAATGGTATAGGCGATTTGATTCGTTTATGTTGGCTCATGAGTTCACAAGAAGCTCCTATGATAGTTGTGTCTACTACAAAGAGCTAGTAAGTGGTTCCTTCATTTACCTTTTGCTTTATGTTGATGATATGTTGGTTGCTTGCAAGCATTTGATTGAGGTCAACAATTTGAAGAAGTTGTTGAGTAGTGAGTTTGATATGAAGAATCTTGGTGAAGCCAAGAAGATACTTGGGATGGAGATTTGGAGAGATCGATCTAAGGGGGCGTTGTACCTTAGCCAAAGGAGGTACATTGAGAAGGTTCTTGAGAGATTCTCAATGAGCAATGCAAAGTCCGTTTCTACTCCTCTCGGTTCTCACTTCAAGCTCTCAAAGGAGCTTTGTCCTCAATCCGAAGAAGAAGAAAGGGTCATGGTTCACATCCCCTATACTAGTGCCGTTGGGAGTGTGATGTATGCCATGGTATGTTCTAGGCCGGACATTGCTCAAGCGGTGAGCATGGTGAGCCGTTATATGTCAAGGCCCGGGAAAGGGCATTGGGAAGCTTTGAAATGGCTTCTAAGGTACTTGAAGGGTACCTCACACATTTGTTTGGAGTTTGGCCAAGATGCAAATGGTGTGATTGGGTATTGTGATTCGGATTATGGTGGAGACTTGGATGATCGGAAATCAACTTCGGGTTATGTGTTTACCTTGGGAGGTACGGCCGTGAGTTGGTAATCTTCGCTACAAGATGTTGTAGCTCTTTCAACTACGGAAGCGGAGTTCATGGCAATTACCGAGGCATTCAAGGAGGCAAAGTGGCTCAAAGGTTTGGTTGGGGAGATTAGCTCGTGTTCTAAGGAGGTGTTCGTATTTTGTGATAGCCAAAGTGCCATTCACTTGGCTAAGAACCAAAACACGTTCCATAGAAGAACGAAGCATATTGATGTGAAGTACAACTTCATCCGGAATGTCATTGATAAGAAAGAGTTGACATTGATGAAGATTCGTACCGAGGAGAACCCCTCCGACATGTTGACAAAGCCTTTGCCAACCACTAAGTTCACTTTGTGTGTGAACTTGGTGGGTTTCTCCTCTTGTTTGTTGTAGACCCCTATGGGGTAGAGCCTTGGAGTGTGATTAGCATTTTTGGTGTTATTGGAGGTGTTTGGAGAAATTCAAGTCAAGGTGGAGAATTGTTATTTGTGCCTTGATTTTCGTGGCCAAGGAGAAATGGAGATAGAAAGTTTCGAAGCTCAACCCGGACAAGCAAGTCAAGCCCTGGCCGAGAGGAAGCAGCCCGGGCGGGCAGTATAGGGCCCGGGCGGGCAGATCAGGTGCTCGGGCGGGCCAGCCCATTATCTTACATTCTGCCTTCGAGGCAGATTGCCTTGGTGAAACCTGCACCGGGCGGGCTGTCTGGCCCGGGCGGGCAGCTTGCCCTGTTTCGTGTTTTTCGCGATTTAATCCGGATTTTTCCGGGATTTAATGTTTTGGGTTTTGGGTTATTTTGTAACCTTTAGGATGTCATATATAAGGCATTCTAAAGTCTTTTAGAACCCCAAGATTCAAATTAGCCACAAAAGTTAACTCTCTCTCTCTCCTCCTCTCTCTCTCTTCTTCTCCATTGTAATTCCTCCATTAGAGAGGCTAAAGAAAACTCCAAGGTTCTTGCTTGTGGATGTAGGTCAAGGTTGATCGAACCACGTTAAATCTTTGTCTCTCTTTATTGCTTACTTTTCTCACTTAAAGTTTACAACTTTGCATTTATTGTTGAACTTGAAGTTAACTAGCAAACCCTAGGTCCTAGAAATTGCATTTATTACTAACAATCACAATTTCTATAGAGTCCATAATTCCTTGCTAAAGCATTTTTAATATTGTAGAGAAGCCTCTTTTATGTTTGATTCCCAAGATGAAAAAGTCTGGCATGAAGTTTGCTAGGAATGGTACTATGACATGCCTTGAAACTTTCATGGTAATTGCAGATACAGAAGTCCAGAATCCTTACTTTTGCAGGACAGAACTGCAGAATTTGTCACACAATCCAGTATCGACTTGATCATACTAACTCCGTTTTATATTTAATTGTTACCGTTCACTTTAGCGGAGAACCAAGGAAATTGTGCAAAAACAAGGAAGAAGTACAAAAAAGAATGTTTGGTTTTGGGAAAATGTAAAAGAAGCATTAAAATATTGTAGAAGAGAGAAAAGTAGGGTAGGTGGGAAGGTTTTGGGTAGATTATTAAAATGGGTGGTGGGGTATATGAGGTAGAAAAGTAGAAAAAGTTAATGTGATAGGTTACCCTATAAGGAAAAAGTGAATGTGATAACAACCGTTACCCAACCTTGACGACCAAATGGGGGCCAGTTCAATAAAGAAATACTTCATCTGTTTCTTAATACTTGCAGCTGTTGAACTATGCCTTGAATTGTTTATCTGGCGCTAACCTAGCACGGGGGTCTGTTTTAGTTTCGGTATATGTTATTTAATATATCGGGTCTGTTTTAGTTTCGGGTTTAGGCCCATTTGTTTAGGTTAATAACTAGGGTACTATATAAACCCTATATAACCTCAGCCTCATTATTATCCTGTAATCTGTACTCTCTCCTAAACCTAATAAAACCGTTTCTCCTCTGCCTGTGGACGTACACGTAGCTAACACATTGTTAGTGAGCCACGTTAATTCTTGTGTCGATTGTTCATTGTTAATTGTTTCGTTAATTGCATTACGACAACAGCATATAAAGATGGCACAACAACCAAGGAAGGGGAGAGAGAGTGAAACATGCCCATATCGGGCCATATGATTTATAAAGTAATCTTTTCTTTGTGTGAGTATTTACCCAAAAGAGAAATGTTGCAAGTATTGTGAAACATCCCAAAAAGAAATATGTTGCAAGTATAAAAAAACGGAGGAAGTAATATAACACTGAGTTCACGATACCACGGTGGTCGCTAAAACCAGCACTTCTTGTCAGGTTATTTGAAATATCAGGTTGTAAATGATATGAATGCTGCAATCATTACAACTTGCTGCCAAAACTAAAATTCCTTACCATCTCTTGTTGTCCTGACTCTGAAGCATCTTTTCCACCAGACAATAATAAGCAAACCCAAGACCAGAAACAAAAAGGAGACGATTCCTACAGAGATATAAACAATTCTTTTGTTCCTACCACTGGAGCAGCGTCTGAAAACTGTAAAAGAGACACCAGTATTAGAAGAAACCGAACAGGCAACTTTTTTAATGCAGAGACTGTTGCCTGCAAATAAAGAAATATCACTGGCGCTAATCAATAAAATTTTGCACTTCATTGACCGTAGAACTTGAACAAAGTTCTTATATGGTGGAAGCAAGGGCTAAGTTTAGGGTATAATATTGTTAGCCAGACCCAAAATGAATTTCATTGAGAGGTGCAGGCAGTATTAGATCAATACATATGCATCATATCCCAGCCACTTTATGTTTGCAGATCAAACATTTCATGCAGTGCCAAATAAATCATATTTCACTATCCGTTTTTTAGCATGCCTATCTACTAAGCAAAACAAAATAAAAGGGATCTCATAAGACAAACTTACGACATATCCAAGAAAAATTTACATTGTGCGGTAGTTTGAGATAAGCAATATATCATGCAACACAAAAAGTAAAAACTTATGCATCAACGACATGATTGTGACGTAAATTTTGAGGAGGGAGAACAGACTACAAGATGAAGAGAAATTTTGCACAGATTTAGGGTGCCACAGGATCTTTAAGTTCATATTTCACACTATGCAGGAGAGATGCGATATTTTAGTCACTTATAAGGTCTTTAGAGTTGCTCCTAGCTATGATTTATTAAAGCCCAGATTCTGAAATTAGTGGGTAGATATTATAATGATAAATTGCAATTTCTAGCTCCCATGTACCAAACGAAATTTCATTTTCCTGTCCGAGAATTCTAAAGCTGGATGCAGTTATCTACTTATAATAAAGCACACTAGAGGTCCAAGTCGTGACTAAATGAAATTCCTCAAGTTTCAGTACATTTGCTAGTGACAATGTACCAAACACGATTTCTTGAATTACCAAACACTAGAGGAGTATACATTGTATGTCTTAGAGGAGTATACATGGCTGTGTAGGAAGAAGCAATTTAAGTTTGACCCAAACGATAAGGCCCTCACCAGGATTGACAGAAATAGCTGAAATTAGAGGCCCTTAAACTCCCCTGGTAGGAATCCTTGTTGTCCCTCTACCAGCCCAGTTCAATCGGATCTCCAAAGAGTTGTTGGTCACAAACGAATTAAACACTATGACTACTGGCTTATCGGCACCGCGAGCCTTACCTTCAATGTTGAAATCCTTCTGCACTAATATGTCCTGTAGACAAACACAACATCAAGACAATATGTGGCTAGAATTACATATGCTGCAGAGACAGCGAATTACCTGGATGTAAATGTCAAAGACACGGTTTCCCAGACTTTTATATGTTTTGTCGTGAACTGAATCTCCGCAAAGTGCAATTTTACAGTATAATTTCCATTCTCCAGGCAGTAAGCGAAATAAGTAAGTGTAATAGGAGAAATTCGTGCTGTAGCATATAAATCAAATAAATTGCTTCCACGCAAATTTTTCACATGACGTACACTTTGCAAATCATCATCATCCATGAAGTCACCAGTCGCACTAAATCCCCAATTGTTTCTGTTGTTCCTGAAATATGTGGCGACACCACCTCCAACAGCTCCATCTCCTTCATAGACATACTTTCTGTTTTCATCCTCTGCTAAAAGATCATCTCCACCGCAATTAACATGTAAAGAGCAACCATCTGCCAACAGAATTATAAAGTAAAACATCAAGACAATAAATTAAAGGTTGTCATCTTCCATAGTGAAAATAGTTGATCACTTTCTTTAATTGTTTCCAAAAATTTAGTCCTCTTTATCATGCCGCAATTTTGCTTTCACAAAAAATTTCTGCAACTTTATATCAGAGGCTTCTTCGATGGCGACATGGCATGTTGTTCGAGCCATGTCTAAGTTAACCTCATTATTGATCTCGTCTTTTCTAAAAAGGTTGAATTGGATCTTAAATTGGCTTGATAAAGTCATACATAAATGTATAACTAATCTCTAATGCAATTAAGGGAAGATTCCGCATTTGACACTCTTCAACCAAGGTCCATGAGACTCTTTTTAAGGAAAAAACGTCGATATCTACTATGGGGGCGTTTGGTTCATATAGTGGTATTGGTTTGGAATTAGGAATGAAACCAAGGTGGTATAGGTTTGGAACTTGATACCTAATATCATGTGTTTGGTTTTATTTGGGAATGAAATTTTTTCTTCTATTTAATACCTAGAGGTATTGTATGAGCCATACCTACCTCCCCCCTTGAGTTTCTAAACCCCATACCTCACGGGTTTGAGGTATTGGTTTTAAAACTATTATTTTGTTAAACAAACACTAGGTATGGGTTTTGCTCATTCTAAACCCATACCTCATACCAAAATCATATGAACCAAAAGGAGCCTGAAGTTGGTAAATGTAATTTCTAGAGAGCAAAATGCAATTGCTGAAGGTTTTTCCTCTTCCTATGAGACCTCCTTCAAGGAGAAGTTATATATCGTTTTACTATTGATTGTGTGAAGTGAATTTCATTTCTTCCTATGAGACCATTTGATATTGATGTGATATTGTTCTAAGTATGAAGGCTGATAAGTCTTGAGGTGTCGCACAATTGATATTGAATATTTTCACATTATTCAGGAAGATGTTACAATGATGAATTCAAAAACTTTAAGATTCTTAAGGATGGGGATCCAGTCAAGAAAATGAATGATATTTGTGTTACATTAGATCCTAAGAAGAATGAGTTACTTGAGCTTGATGACGTTATGCCGATTATTAAATCAAGGAATTTATTCTCCAAAGCACCTTTTGTTATTACATCATATCTCAAGAAGGATATGTCACCTAAGGTTGATGACTATAGGCCAAGGAGTAAAATCAAAGAGTATTAGATAATGGCTAAAATTTATTTCCAATAGGACAAATTAATGAAGCAAACTCCAGAATCGCCCTTATGGCAAACGAGGAGGTTGGAGATTTAAAAAGGGGAGGATATTCAAGGAGTCATTTCAAAAATTTCCAAATTAACTTTAGGACGGCTTATGACAGGGTCTGTCATCAGTGGATTTGAGATTACCTCTCCACATGACACTTTTATGTGTTAATTAATGGATGGTCAGCCTTTGTTCACTTTAGTGATTGATGTTTTAAGTAGAAAAGAAGAAAAGGAAAAGGGAATCCAGTACGGTTTTGAGGAAAAGGGAGGCACGAGCGGCGGACCAACAAGGAGGTTAGTGACGGGAAATGACAAAGAAAGAAAAAAGGAAATTAGGTCAGAGAACCATTAAGCTCTTGGTACCATGCCAGGATACAAGAGTAGCCTGTAATTGGGGATGTATTGTACTTCATTACACAAGACAAACAAAGTGTACTTCATTACACTGTACTAAATTTTGACGCGTGTGTCCAATTGCACCCGTATCTGATGCTCATACTTGTGTCCATGTAACACAAATGAGAACCATATTGCTAGTTCATAAATGGAAATCAAAATTCGAAAAACAAAGACCAAACTCTTAAAATATCCTTATGCATCTTCTCGGAAAAGATACTTACATCGTGGGCAGTTAAAACTATCTGAACAAGGGAGCAGTCCTTTTCTACATAGAAAAAGAAGGAAGTCAATACATTAGCCTTTGGATGCACGTCAGAAACCTTCAGAATGCTCACAATATACAAAGTCCACGAATGAGTAACTCTAATCAAAGTAATAACAATAAGTGTAACTCACAAGCTGACACCAGTAGAAGAGCTCCAGTATAAGTTTATGTTAAAGTTCCTATTTCAAGTAACAGGCAGAACCAAGAATGTCATAAAACAACCAAACAAGTAGCACATAGCATAAACAAACTAATTCATGAGAGGTCAGAGGCTCACGTGTTTTGTCTACATGTGGGCTGCTCAGGATCTTGCCATGTGAAGTTATTGTAGGAAAGATCACTGCAAGCAATCATCAAAATGCAGTCACCTTCCTCTGATAAAATTTAAGTGACAGAAAGTATATCCTAATCACAGACTTACAGTCAAAACTAGCTAATCTCCAGTATCATTACAGGCTACAGAAATACAAAACACACCACCTACGGTTAAAGCTGAACTGCTGAAGTACAATGAGGAGAAACTCATAGCAACAGAAGTTTGGCAGTATTTGGAGATTCAAAACATATTTGACCTCGTCAAGCCTCTTTCAGCTTGACTAAGGATTGGGAGAGAGCTACACCATCTCAAGTGTAAACTTTAAAGTAGTCGCTGTCTATTTGAGTCTTTAAGGAGCCTTCAAGCTCCTGTCGGTCTAAATAATGTTAGTCATGTTGTACCTGTACAATTATTCAGCTAAAGTTCAAAACTTTTAACAAGAAATCTTATGTGCAGCACGACTAAATTGAAGGATGGAGCACAACCGTGTTGGTCTTGGCAAGATTTTAGGTAGATTCTGGAACAGTGGACCTGATGATGTTGGGTTTGAGGAGTTTCTGTTCAATATGCCCGTGTTACAATGGCACAACCATGTCAGTCGATTTGCAGAAAAGTGCATGTATTTGCAACTTTATCTGTTTCCCTTAGGGTTATATCTTATTGTATTAAGAGCAAAAAAGATTATTTGAGAGTAAGCACGGTGAGGCCAAGATCTGACTCTTGTGAGATCAATGAAGATCAGAGTGCCTTGTATTGACCATCACCTACTCGTTTAACAATCCTAGTGCATTGTGGTGGATTTTCACCTGGTTGTGAGGTTTCCACGTAAATCTTATGCTCCTTACTGTTGAATTCTTGCATGAATTCAGCAGTATATTTATGTCGTATTGGAGAAATTAATGATTATAGCTCTGATAATACAAGAATGCAACTCCCAGATGTGCCTTCGAGGATGATATTCATCAGCAGGCTCATCACTCCTTTTGTTGCCAGTTTCCTCAGAGTGTATCGTTGGATTTGATGTTTCCCTTAAATTTACTCAGATAGAGTAAGGCAAATTTATTATTTCTCTGTAGCAGCAAATGGTAGGACAGGATCAAAACAGGGTCTGTGACATGCTTCAAGCATCACAGGGATTAGGCGTAAAGTCTTTCATGATCATTACATAAATTTTAAAATGACCCCAAAGGGAGAATCATAAGCCCATGTTCCATGACCCAATCTATACATTGCGACAGGGACCCCCCATTTAATAATGCTCAAGAGCAGTTACATGAACTATTAGAACTTTCTCAAACATGGCGCTGAAAAGCAATTAGAAAAGAATGTCAACACATGAAAGAGGACTAAGTGAACTGCCATGAAGCCCCTATAAAAATTGAATCACAACCAATATCAACAACTCCACAGGATAACTGCTTCTATGTGTTCATGATATTAGTCCTTAGTCCCAAGGGTAGAACTTAGCCTAGAGTATACATGTATCAAATAGCTTAGTATAGTTTAACATAGCATAGCATTTTGGAGTTCATCTTCAAGAACAGCCTTTATAGTGGAGATATCTTCCTTTGCAAATGTATCCACCTTTCTTGCCTGATTTGTATAAATGTATTTCTTAAAAGTTTGACGCTTTTTCTCCTCGAGCTAAATGCATTATTGGTGTGTTCATTACTTCATTATTCTACTCTCTATAAAAGTCGTCTTTGTTAGACATGATATTCAGTGTAGGTATCATTACTCCTTAGTTCTTACCATCAACGCTTGCTGTCAGGTCTTTAGGTTACTCACTCATAGGGATATAGGATACTCTTAAGTCAATAAACAACCAAGCTCCACTCCAGAAGAATTGTATTTTTCTCACTGTGATCATTTGTAAAAAGGAGAAATAAGAACATAAATTTGATTTAATTAAAAAGGGTCAATTTTCATTATAGTCTTAAGACATGGAAGTTGAATAAATTCTTTTATATTTATTTCACCACCAATATTAATAGTCATATGTTATCCAATAATTTTGCATGAAATTAGTTAATTAATGCCGAATTTATCTTATTGATGCCCATAAATAATTAAAGGAAATATTGTCAAGAATAAACCAACATTTGGCCTCTTTGCTCAAAATAAGTCAGATTTTTTATTAACTCAAAATAATCAAAGTTCACGGGTGTTCGTCGCTTACTCGCTTTTAATAGGTCTAGCTGACCATTGACTTGAACAATGGGTAATTTCTTTTTTAAATATTCTTTCTTTTAACTAATCTCTTTCCTCCAAACCCTTTTTCTCCCACCTCCACCCCCCTCTCACTCCACCACCACCAGACCACCTCCTCCACCCTTCTCTTACTCCACCACCACCAAACCACCTCCTCTAGCCTCTCATACTCCCTCCTCCACACTATAACCCAATACCCCACCCTAGCCCCACCCCCACCC
The DNA here is from genome assembly GCA_947646795.1 of Beta lomatogona. NCBI lineage: Eukaryota > Viridiplantae > Streptophyta > Magnoliopsida > Caryophyllales > Amaranthaceae > Beta > Beta lomatogona. The sequence goes on from CANSNZ010001138.1 coordinate 800,662, forward strand.
ACTAAAACCCACCGGAAACCCCCACTACTACTAGCACATGTAGGAATTTAGATGCTTAATGCGGAAAACGAGTATCACATACTCAAACATCTAACACCAAGATCTTTGCATAAACTAACATGAATCTATAAAGAGTGTAGAATATACCTCTTGATGCGTGAATTCCACTTTCACCTCTAGCCTTCTAGTAGAGATCCTTAGAACGTCAATCGCCGTTCCTCTAGTGTTGGTCCACGAACAACCCTTAGATCACCACGTATGCTAGTACGGAAGAGTGTAGAATCCTCTTGCTTTTGAGGTGTATGATGGCCAAATGAATGAGAGAGAGGAGAGCAAAAGAAAATCAGATTTTCTCTTTCCAAAAGTGATGTACTTCAATCTCCTTTGTAACCCCATATGATTATATAGGGTGGTTACAAAGAGATGATTCATGAGGCTTTATTTTGCCTCATAATGTCATACATTATGAGCCTAATAAACTCATGAGTTACAACTCTTCCATCAATCATAAAAACCGCCCAACCCATTTCACAAATGGATTTGGGTAATATCCAAGGGTTGTCATATTGTGTGACCTCATAGGACCCGATACATATTAGTAGTTGGCCTAAATATACTAGCCCAACCAACCGCAATTAGCTTCTAGCAAAACGTTGCGGTCACCTAATATTATTGAATATATTATCTTTATAATTTGTCCATATACATTTAGTTTGTTACACTTGATCGAGGACAAAATCCTTAATCTCCCACTTGTCTAAGAACAAGTGTGTAACCTTCAAATTCCTTAAGTCGCTTAACGTCTAACTTGATGACATGGTAACATCGTATGTAAACCATACCAATATTCAAGTTGTTTCTTGAAATCCGAGTTCGAATCGTCGAAACAAATGATTAACTCCTTAATCCATTTGAGCACGGCCATGCATTTTCGGTTCTCGCTCTTCAAGAGGCCAAGACACCAATCCTAACTCTTAGGAGGACTTTATCCGATCTTGTATAACCAAAACTCCCGCTCAATTCGTAGCGGTTCCGATCACTTGCTTTTATAGCCTCCTTTTACGGCACGACGTTTTGCGGTGTCAAAAACATACTAATCCTTAAGTAAGAATAGTGTCATACTCATGTCTAAGGAATCCACTAAATATATTAATGAGGTTCTCATAAACCTTTTAGAGAACTCCCACTAGGTCCGCCCAACGTGTATCAACTATACACGCCTATGCAAATGACTAGACATCTCGATGTCCCCATAGCCCATGAAACCGCACTATCAATCAACTTGCAATCTAGTCCATCGAACGAATCATTTACGTTCAATTTCAATGATTCGAACTAGGGACGAAGGTAAATTATAACCCTGTTCACTAGATAGGGTTTCATTCGTCAAATCACATATTTGACAATCCTATCAAACGTTATAAAATACTTTGAACGTTTTATTTAATACTAAACCAAGATTAAATAAGAACATAACCTTTTATTGATAAACATAACCAAACATATCACAAGAGTAACTATAATCGTGAACTAATTAAAAATAAATAGTACACAATCAAAGCCACTCTCCTACATGCTTAAGTCCTATAGCCCTAGTATGACTCTCATGCTTAGGCCGAGGCAATGGTTTAGTCAAAGGATCGGCGACATTGCTATCCGTATGGACTTTGCTAACTATTACATCTTTTCTCTCAACGATTTCTCGAATGAGATGAAACTTCCTAAGTACATGTTTACACCTTTGATGTGATCTTGGTTCCTTAGGCGAGCTATGGCACCATTGTTATCACAATGTAAAACAATACCATCTCCAACACTAGGCACTACTCCTAGCTCCGGAATGAACTTCTTCATCCAAACGGCTTCCTTTGCTTTGCATCGCCGCAGCAATGTACTCGCTTGTTGTAGAATCGGCGACGGTACTTTGCTTTGAACTTTTCCACTCACTTGCCCTCCATTTAGACAAAAGATGAAACCAGTTGGGATCGGAAATCATCTTTGTCGGTTTGAAGCTCGCATCCGTGTAACCCTCAACAATTAATTCACTTTCACCTCCATACACTAAGAAATTATCCCTAGTCCTTCGTAAGTACTTTAGGATATTCTTAGCTGCACTCAGTGTGCGTCACCTGGATTTGATTGGAATCGCTACACATGCTCAAGGCATATGAAACATCGGGCGAGTACAAATCATGGAGTACATAATGGACCCTATAGCGACGCATAAGGAACATTACTCATTCGCTTAATCTCATCGGGTCCGGAAGGACACCGAGTCTTGCTAAGCGAAACACCATGTTGCATGGGTAGAAAACCTCTTTTAGAGTTTTCCATATTGAACTTAGTAACGATCTTATCTATATAAGTTCTTTGGCTAAGTCCAATCATCCTCTTAGACCTATCCCTATAGATCTTGATCCCCAAAATGTACTCGGCGTTTCCAAGGTCTTTCATAGAAAAACAACTCTTAACCATTCCTTGTCGACTCAAGCATGGGAATGTCGTTTCCTATGAGAAGTATGTCATCTACATATAAGACCAAGAAAACTATGTTACTCCCACTTTCCTTCTTGTAAACACAAGACTCTTCTCCGTTTTTGAGAAAACCAAACGGTTTGATTGCCTCATCAAAACGAAGATTCCAACTCCGGGATGCTTGCTTCAATCCATAAATGGACTTTTGAAGCTTACATACCCTCCTAGGATATTCTGGATCCATAAAACCTTCATTGTGTCATATACACATCCTCTTTCAAGAACCCATTCAAGAAAGCGGTTTTGACATCCATCCGCCAAATCTCATAATCATAGAAGGCAAGAATCGCTAGGAGTATCCGAATGGATTTAAGCATTGCTCTTTGGTGAAAAGGTTTCGTCATAGTCTATACCATGAACTTGCTTGAACCCTTTTACAACCAATCTTGCTTTGTAAACCCGAACGTTACCATCCTTGTCTGTTTTCACTTTGAAAACCCATTTGCAACCAATAGGTGTAACCCCATCGGGCAAATCCATCAAGTCCCATACTTGATTTTGGACATAGATGCCATTTCGGACCTCATGGCTTCAAGCCATTTTTGAGTCTTCACTCATCAAAGCTTGCTTGTAGGTAGTAGGTTCCTCAAATTCTAAGATCATTATCTCGGAACTTTCGGTTAACAAGAAATCAACAAACTTCTTGTTTGGTATTCTTGATCTACTAGTCCTACGAGGGGCCGCAACAGGAGAAATTTTCTTCTCAACAATTTGAGAATTTTCGCACGAATTAGATTCGAGTGGGACAAGTAGGAGGTTCGTGTACGGGATGCACATCCTCCAACACTTGGTCGATTATGGGAGAAGATTCCTCTAAAGGAGGAATTACTTCAAGCTCCACAGGGGCACTTGTGCTTCGACTCTAACATAGGTTGAACTATGTCCATTTGTTGCTTTTCTCGAACCTCTTCGAGAAATATATTACTCCCACTTGCCTTTTTGGAAATAAAATCCTTTTCCAAAAAGACACCACGACGAGCAACAAACACTTTGCCCTCGGTCGATGGTAGAAGTAATAGCCCTTGGTCTCTTTGGGATAACCCACAAAGAAACACTTATCGATTTAGGGGCGAGTTTATCCGAAAGTAAACGTTTTACATAAACCTCACAACCCCAAATCCGTAGAAAAGACAAACTTGGAGTTTTTCCACTCCACATCTCATATGGTGTTTTTTCTTGCCTTTGATGGAGTTCTATTAAGAGTGAAAGTAGCGGTTTCGAGAGCATATCCCCAAAAAGAGATGGGAAGATCGCAAAACTCATCATAGGCCGAACCATATCAAGTAGAGTTCGATTCCTCCTTTCGGATACACCATTCAACCGAGGTGTTCCAGGTGGAGTGAGTTGGGAAAGAATTCCACAACTCTTCAAGTGATCACTAAACTCTTGGCTCAAATACTCACCACCACGATCGGATCGTAGTGCTTTAATTGTTTTGCAAGTTGGTTTTGGACTTCATTCGGAATTCTTTGAATTTTTTCAAACGATTCCGACTTATGCTTCATTAAATAGACATATCCATATCTACTTAAATCATCGGTAAAAGTAATGAAGTATCCAAACCCTCCCTAGCTTTTGTGCTCATTGGTCCACACACATCACTATGTATTAGACCCAATAGATCACTTGGCCCTTTCACCCTTTCCGGTAAAAGGTGACTTTGTCATTTTACCCATTAAACATGATTCACATACATCAAATGGCTCAAAGTCAAAAGATGTTAGAAGTCCATCTTTATGTAACTTCGAATGCGTTTGCGTTTATATGTCCTAAACGACAATGCCATAAGTAAGTAGGATTAGTATCGCTTGATCTATGTTTTTTTTGTCTATGTTAAGGACATCTTTGTCTAACTCTAGGAAATATAGACCATTAGACTTTTTAGCAATGGCATAAAACATTGAATTCAAATAAACAGAGAAACAACCTTTCTCAATTGTAAATGAAAACCCTTCATTATCCAAACTGGAATAGAAATAATGTTTTTGGTAATAGCGGGAACATAATAACGGTTATTAAGCTCTAATATTAAACCGGAAGGCAAAGGTAGACAATAAGTCCCAACCGCAACGGCCGCAACCCTTGCACCATTTCCAACGCGAGTTCTACCTCCCCTTTAGCCAAGGTTCTACTCCTTCTTAGTCCCTGCACATTCGAAGTAATGTGAGAAACACAACCGGTATCAAATACCCAAGAAGTAGATGTTGCTAAATTAATGTCAATGACATAGATACCTGAAGAAGAAGCCCCGGACTTCTTATCATTCGATACTTCGGGCGATTACGCCTCCAATGGCCAATTTGACCACAATGGAAGCACTTGGCATTTGCGGCCACCTTTGGCTTTGCCTTTGCCCGTGGCTTATCCGGCGGTCTTAGCGGCAACTTGCTTGCCCTTGTCTTGCTTTTTCTTGCCGCCCATTCTTTCTTAAAACCCTTTCCCTTTTGAACCATAAGAACTTCCTTCTTAGGTGCAACGGAGATGTTTTGCTCGGCGGTTATGAGCATCCCATGTAACTCGGCAAGGGTTTTCGACACCCCATTCATATTGAAGTTCAACCTAAAGTGGTTGAAGCCTTCATGAAGTGAGTGTAGTATGATGTCGTAGCTAACTCTTGGCTATAAGGAAAACCCAACCTCTCCATTGTCTCGAAATAACCAATCATTTCAAAGACATGAGTGGCGACGGCTTGCCTTCGACTAACGCACACTCGAGAATAGCCTTGTGAGTTTCATACCTCTCTATCCGAGCTTGCTTCTGAAACATGGTTTTGTTGTCGGATAATATTGCGAGCATCCAAGCTTGCAAACCTCTTTTGCGAGGCTTGGTTCCATAGCCGCGAGCATAAGGCAAGTAACAATTACCGACCTTTCGCAATGGCCTTATGGGCCGCCTTCTCGGCTTCGGTAGAGGTGGTCGTTAAAACCGGGATCGGGGTTTCAAGAACATCCTCTCGACCTTCGGATCTAAGAACAATTCTCGGATTCCTTTCCCAATCAAGGAAGTTGTTCCCGTTCAACTTATCCTTTTCAAGGATTGAACGTAAGTTAAAAGGTGAATTATTGTTGTTACCGGACATGATATCTACATAGAAGATGCAAAAGTAATGAGTATGTTTATCATAATAGCTTTTAACAAATTTTAAACACTTTAAAATAAAAGCTATGCACTTGACCAATTTTAAATATGTCCCTTTTGAATCAAGTGATTCTAAGATCCTATCAAACGTGATTTATAAGTGGACTTTGGCCTCAACTTAAAACCAAATTTAAAAGGTAAGTAAACTCTTTTTACTAATTACAACAATTGTAATTCTTAGTTGATGGGTGATTGCTAAGGTGATGAAAGTTCCCGGGTAAGGAAGTTACCCACGGCGTTGGGGAAAGCCTTCCTAATCCTAGACGGAACTTGTCACCCAAACACAAAAACCCAACCCTTTGCTTCAAAATCCAAAACCGTTTTGATGATTTTGTTGGGCCAAACCAAACTAAACATGCAAATTTCGGAAATTTACTCTACTTAGCCCAAGATTGGAAGTAACACTCTGCTTTGGCGGAACCTATTACTAACGATCAAGATTTTAGTAGATGTTTATTTGGAAAAGCAATTACCCAATATTAGCTTTAGGGACCTAAGTAAATTATTATGTGATTTAATTACTAGTGAACTCATTGCAAAAATAAATCACATGCATAATAAAACTTAGAAAGCATTCAAAAGCAATATTTAAATGCATAAAATAAAATGTGATCCTAGTATGGCCCCTAACCCTAAAGAATACTCTTTAAGGCATCCATCCTTGAACCACCTTGGATCTACATCGTTGTGCTCCATGGAAATGAAAACATCGGATCTCCATCTTTGAATCACTTCAACTTGAATAATTTTTTGAAAATTTAAACTAATATTACAAAAATACCAACGATGCATAGATCGTATTTAGATTACAAAAATACATTCACGATACGCGGATCGTATTTTCTATCCAAGTTTGGGCCATACTAGTCACCGCATGCAATTATTATATCATATATATAAAACATGCATTTTAATCAACTATTAAAATAAATTATTATGCTTCAACAACTTTAAAACATAATAACATCAACCAAATTTAATCTCATATTAAATTAAATGGTTAGTACCTTTAGACAAATTCAATCATATTAGAATTTATCTCTCAAGAGCATTATAGTATTAATCTAACAAATTTAATCAACTATTAAATTTAAAGGAAAATATATAAGCACTTTAAGGTACCACATATATTTTAATCATATTAAAACATAAAATCATTGCATGACATTTAATCACAAACACTAACATGTAAGAATTAATCAACTTATTAAAACTAACATCCTAACATAAAATTAAATGTCATAAAATGAAACTTCCATCATAATTTTAATTCATTTAAGCATTAGCATAGGATACCAAGCATAATAACTACTTAATATGCATTAAGGGATAAACGGATCTTTAAAGTTTTTATCCGTTGAAAAAGCAAACGAGCCAAGCGAGGCGAACCTGCTCGCGACCCGCGATCTAGGTCGCGACTCGCGACCGGTGGTCGCGACCCTGACGCTCGTCGCGACTCGCGTGCTCGTCGCGATTTGCGGAAGCTTACTTCTTCGTTTTTTCCGATTTCAATTCGGGCAATTTTAATCGAAATGCGTATGATTTTCTTTATACACTAAAACACTTTTTATGCATAACTAAATCATACTAGGCCTCATATTCAAGAATTCATGCCATGAAATTATACATAATCAAATTAAGCATAAAAACTTCAAAGCATGCAAATCATGAATCATACATATATATATATATACATCATATTCTAATTAACAACTTAACTAAAACATGAAATAATATAACAATTATATATGTATATATATATATGTATCAAAAAAATGTATAAATAACTTTTATACTCCCACTAGATTAAAATCCAATTTTAATCATGCAAACAATATCCTCATGCTAATACCCTCCCCTAAATGAATTAAAATAAAGGAAAACATGCATCAACATGATCACATTAATCTATGCAAATAGGCTAACTGATACCACTGTAGGAATTTAGATGCTTAATGCGGAAAACGAGTATCACATACTCAAACATCTAACACCAAGATCTTTGCATAAACTAACATGAATCTATAAAGAGTGTAGAATATACCTCTTGATGCGTGAATTCCACTTTCACCTCTAGCCTTCTAGTAGAGATCCTTAGAACGTCAATCGCCGTTCCTCTAGTGTTGGTCCACGAACAACCCTTAGATCACCACGTATGCTAGTACGGAAGAGTGTAGAATCCTCTTGCTTTTGAGGTGTATGATGGCCAAATGAATGAGAGAGAGGAGAGCAAAAGAAAATCAGATTTTCTCTTTCCAAAAGTGATGTACTTCAATCTCCTTTGTAACCCCCATATGATTATATAGGGTGGTTACAAAGAGATGATTCATGAGGCTTTATTTTGCCTCATAATGTCATACATTATGAGCCTAATAAACTCATGAGTTACAACTCTTCCATCAATCATAAAAACCGCCCAACCCATTTCACAAATGGATTTGGGTAATATCCAAGGGTTGTCATATTGTGTGACCTCATAGGACCCAATACATATTAGTAGTTGGCCTAAATATACTAGCCCAACCAACCGCAATTAGCTTCTAGCAAAACGTTGCGGTCACCTAATATTATTGAATATATTATCTTTATAATTTGTCCATATACATTTAGTTTGTTACACTTAGCTTGATCGAGGACAAAATCCTTCAGCACAGTCCTACATGCAGCTGCAGGTAGCAAGTCTGAATGGATACCATCATCAAAATGTAGAGGTAACAATTGGCCATGATCCACAAAGGTACAAAACTAATGAGAATATGTGCAATGGTATATCTCGTATAATTTTTTGGTGCTGAGTATACCTTCTACATTTGCTCCACAACGCAAGGAAATAATTATATTGGGCACAGCAACAATTATATCCAGAATCCAGATTGAAAGCAGATTAGGCGTTGAACAACTGCCCATATGTTGTTGTTGAGTGAACATCAACAATAATAGACACATGTTGTAGAGCAAAAACCAAAGTCAGAAAATCAACAACTGCATAATGTATGCATTAGAATAATAATGTTTGTGGAGTCTAGATAGAGAGAGAGAGAGGAGGAGGAGAGAGAGTAAGGGAAAGAGAAGGACAAACCAGCAAGACACAGAAAAAAGGGCACGAAGGGGGTGGGGAGAGGTGGTTTCGAGGTGGGGGATGTTTGCAAGGGGTGGGCGAGGATAGGGGTGATAATGAGCCAGACAAGCTCGCGAGCAGCTCGGGCTCGGCTCGGTCAAAGCTCGGTCAAAGCTCGGCTCGTTGAAACTCGGCTCGAGCTCGGGCTCGGCTCGACACTTAAACGAGCCGAGCCGAGCTAGGCAAAGCTCGGCTCGTAAGGCTCGTGAACAGCTCGATTATTATTTTATACTGCAAAAATATTTTATATTAAAAAAATATTTATAATAAAAAATTATTTATATATATTAAAAATTATATTAAGTATTTCTTTTATGATATTAACTAAAGTATATATTAGAGGAAAGATAAAAGAAAAGGTCAAAGCAATTAAACGAGCTCACAAGCCACAATCGAGCTCACGAGCCGAGCCGAGCCTAAACGAGCTCACGAGCCGAGCCTGAGCCTATTCGAGCTCAAATTCCGAGCCTAAACGAGCTCACGAGCCGAGCCTAAACGAGCTCACGAGCCGAGCCTAAACGAGCTCACGAGCCGAGCTCGAGCCGCAAATTCTAATTACGAGCTCGAGCCGAGCTCGGCTCCCCCAAGCTCGGCGAGCTCACGAGCCGAGCCGAGCCCATGAAAAGTTAAACGAGCTCGAGCCGAGCCCAGTGCTATTCGTGCTCGGCTCGCTCGATAAGCACCCCTAGGCGAGGAGGTGGTCGCAGACGGTGGGTCGCAGGGGGTGGGGAGGGGATTTTGGGGGTTTAATATTTTAGAATTAAAATAAAATTAAAATCGAAAATTTAAACTCATGAAAAAAGACATGTTGGCAGTTTAACTATAACAGGGTGTTTACCTGTTGAACCCATTAAAAGTGAAAAACCCTATAAGCTTTGATTATCCTAAGTTAATCAAAAGTCCAACGTATTTCGAGCAGACCGGCCAAATGTTGTCTTATTTTTGACAATTTTTCCATAATTAAAAACAACACGACATTATTATTTCTATGGGCCAAGAGCTTCTAGATGTAAATTATATATCTTATTTGCATTAACCAAAGTTGCTACTTTCTCTTCCAATTTGGTCAAGAGCTTTCTGTTATGCTACTAACATGAGAACTTTATGGCAGTGTATAGTTCTCATCAATTAAGCAACGAGATAGAATCTCATCTTGCTCCAAAATAACAGAATAAGATAGAGCATTATCAAGTAAGCATTATCAAAAATCTCATCAAGACCCACAAAAGTCCACGTTCAGCAAGATAGAGCAGCCTCAAGACCCACAAAAGTAAAAAAATACAGTGTCAAAATGTGATTTGGCTCATACTTTCTGCCAGAACAACTAAATCACAATTTTCAACTTGCAAAAATGAATGTAAACCAATATAAGAAAATAGCATAAACTTAGAAGACTAGAGGAAAAAGGAAGTAAAAGAAATTATACTTAAAGGGGTGACATAATGTATGCTGCCACTAAGCATGTTGCCTGTCAAGAATCTGTCCACAAAAAGCAATTAGGCTTGTCAAACTCATAATAGAACAGCATGAACATGCATTGGACATCATTACTGTCATTAACTACCACATATGCAGAAACGGCCATAGAAAGACAGCTGGCAAGTAAAGAAACTAGCTAAAATCTTGAGGGAGGGAGTGCCATAATACTTGATACGCCTCGACAACTTCATCCTCAGTAAAAGTACTTCTAAGATCTCAGGGACAAAAGGGGAGTTTCTGGAGATCATAACCTTCTTCACTCGAGCTCCGCTAGTATACTCTTATAACCTCCTAGAAAAATAAATGTATCTCAATCTTGGGGGTGATAGTTCGTTCAAGAACTAATGGAAAGACCTCTTCTCCTTGACTAAGGCGGCAATCCTAGCTTCTCTTCCTCTCGGTTATGGCTGATCAACCGAACAAGGAATATTCATTAACAAATCTGATTCTTCTTTGAACCATCACGGTTGCTTCTCCTTATTTTGTTCCGTGTTCCACTCTCCTTCGCAGTTCTTTCTTGCACTTTCCTCACATATCAGGCTGGTGAAACTTTTAATGAGGAAAGCATTTTCTTTCCTATGATGCTCCGCTCATCTCTCCGTAAAAAGGTTTTGATGTCCACCTTGGAGACCTTGCTCATGGACCCAACGAGCGTGCTCTTAAGTAGATCCCTGTGCTAGAACATGGCCAATGATGATTGATGTAGTGGAGGCCGAAATCTGAAGTCTGAACACTAATGAAGCTGACCTTGCTGAATGTGTCCAACATGACATTTACATATTACTGTTTAAGTCTTACATGGCAACGCTTAGCTCACATGGCAAGGTGGCGAATCATATTCTTGATCATGCTGAATTGTTGATACACTTTTTCATCTCAAAAAGCTATGTTTTCTTCTATAGAAGGGAAAGGAAGAAACTTCTAATTAGGTTTCCACTTTTAATATATGAAAAGTGAAAACACATAGATGCACTAGCACGGGAAAGTTTAAGTTGTAATTTCACGTATCTCTTACACTTGCTCTTATTTTCTTGACATATGGCACATCAAAACTCCCTTAAATCAATTGAATTAGATACTTGTTGAAAGATAAAGATAAAATAAAAATACCTTCTCCCTAATTGACAATCACACAATCAAATACAATGAAAAGTTGCAAAAGAGTTTGGGACTATGAATTCTGATTTCAAAGAGTCACTCACATAAACTTCAAGTCATTGGAACTCTCGTCATCTGGAATTTCTCCCACTAAGTTGTTGAAGCTAACATCTCTGCATTTATTAGGACATTATTTAAATCTGAGGAAGGATGGAGGAGCAGAAGTTCTCTAACAAGAAATATAAGAACACAAAGCAGTAATTGGTCACAGCAAATTAAATGTTGACAAAACATATGTTGACCACTATGAATGCCATCTTTCATTGAGTAAGATAGCTCCCAATGCAAAACACTATTTTATACAAGATGCTAAAGTTTGAGAAACTAAAGATAGATTTTAGATAATTGGGTTCAGTTGTCCATTATTATGCAGAGATATAATAAGTGGAAAATAGTGGTGCACCGCAATAGAGCTCAGAGGAGTTTACTAGCAACTATCGTCTGCAGTTTTGTCATGGATGGAATTAAAAAAAAAAACACTTTTGTATATAAGCTTTCCACTGTACATGTTATGGACGAGCTGGTAATACAAACTGCTTTAATGGAAGGAAATTTGAGAATTTATTGAGTTGGTTTCCTTGAGTTCCCATGAAAAAAAGCAGCATAAGAAAAAGGAAGAAGATTTTAAAGAAGAACAGGAGACTAGTCATAAATTATATAGTGTCCTTTGAGGGTAAAAAAGACGACAACGCATTCCACTTACGTCATATACTTGAATGCCTAACACAATATTACCTTAGATCAGAAGAACACTTTATTCCAATCAATCAAGAAGAGGAGCTAGATCCTTATTTGTCAATCTGTATCCCCCAAAACTTTCATCGACTTGATTAAGTTGAATAGGTATAGGATCGAAAAATAATTGGCTCTTTCACTTATGGCTTCTAAAGTTCCACTAAAGTAAATATGAAATATTCTCATAATATACTCCCTCTCTCCAAAAACAATAATCAGACTATCCTGTTTGAGATGTCCCAAAATAAGATACACACTACCCTTTTTGAGTAAACTTATTCTTCTCTCCATCTCAACTCATTCTCTAACTTTAATTCCCTTTCCTATTGAACTTTTATTATAACTCTTAATCTCCGTTCCAAAACAAAGGATGAAGATATTTTGGGATATAAACATATAGCTAATGGAAATATAAGATAGGTCATAGATGATACAGTAGCCAATCAGGGAAGGGAATACACAAAGGGAAACGAAGAAAGAAGTAACCTCTCAAAATAAAGTACTCCCTCTGTTTTGCAATAAGCTTAGCACTCGCTACAAATGGAGGTTCACAATAAACTTAACATTTGCAAATATAACTTATTTGGGGATTGTTTTCTCTCTTTCTCTCTGTTACCACATGTGGCTACTTTTTTCCTATCTATCTCTCTCCACTTTCTTGTTTTTGTGCAACTCCAAATGTTAGAATTATAGCGAAATGGAAGTAGTAAGTTATTCATTCTCATACAATCATAATTTCCAAACAAACTCTTAAAGAAAATCCTTAGTAGTTATAAAATGAAACTATAACAAACACATAGTTATTTCTCCCCAAAAAAAAAAAACACACATAGTTATTGCATCTAAGCAAGAAAGCAATAAGGGAGAACTATAATAATGAAATGAAGTGGCTAAAAGCTTTAAACAAGGGAGGGAGGGCCGGGGAGACGAGGAGAGGAATCAAAAACAAAATAAAGTCGGTAACAGTAGGGTAATATCAAGAAACAGGAGTCAGTCACCTCATGTTCAGAAAGCAAATGTTTCCGAGTACAAGGGAGACCACTGACCACCTAAGCTAACTAGCAAACAAGATATTACGGTTTAGATTTTTTTTTTTTTGGATAATATATATACAGAACAGGCCTCCCTCCTCTTTTACCAGATTATTTTATTGTAAAAAACTACTAAAAAATCTTAATCTTGCAAAGTAATTTCAAAAATACGTTATCACTGCTTCAACATTATAACTCAGAGAATGTTGTGATGAATCAATGGCAAGTTTTGACTACTAATGCCAGATGAGGCCAATTACTTTGAGATGAGCATAGTAGAGTTTAAAACCCACAGCACATCACGCTGACAAAGGTAGAGACAGTCTAATGTGACTGGCCCTGAAAAATCTCCGACTACAATCAGTCAGCATTTGCAACCCTGGGGTCCATCATATGTCAAAAGCATGCGATGCCGATAACCATATTCCTCTGGTTATAAAATTTTATCTGTATTTTTGCCACAAAGACTAGCAAACTTGCCACACATGAGTTCATAGTATAAGTTCCAATTTTTACCAGCAATAACTTACAGCATTTTTATATACTTCATTTTCCATAAGTACGCAGGAAACTCTCCAGCAATGTTACAATTCCTCAGCACACTAGCAATCCAAAAATGACCAATATAATGAGAAAAATAGATAAAGACATTTGGTTTTATAGTACAAGGGGTTAACATACAGTCGTACTAGGCCAGGCATATTGCGCAGATCCGGAAATTCCTGGGTGGATCCATAGATGTCACTTATTCTCCTGTGACTTAAGAAATCCTTCAAGGTACTACATAACTGAAAAACAGTGTTAAGATGCCATAGTGTAGACCATATACTCACAATTCAGTTAGCCCATTCAAAGAGGATATTGCTGATGGAATAGGCCCCTGAAGCCCACTTGCATGCATTTCCCTGCACAGATGCAGAGTGAGCACATCAGCACCCAAGTAGAACACCACAAAGCAGCTGCTTTTGGTCAATAAGCGAGAATCTTACAATATGTTAAGCTGCTTCCAATCTTTTTTATAATCTGGTATAACTCCATCGAAGTTATTATCATTAATCCGACTGCATTAGAAGCAAACGGGACATCTAAATGAGGCAGAAAACATTGTACTTAGGAGATGGTTTATAATTGTTGCAAACTTACAAATCTGTCAAGTTCTTCAGGTGCGCAAGTGTTTGAGGCAGTGTTCCACTTAAATGATTTGACGACAGCACTCTAAAATGTATACCAGAAGAGAGAAAGTATATGATCTAAACAGATGTATCAAGAATACTTACTGGTTAAAAATAGAAAGTTTGCAAAAAAAAAAAAAAAAAATCTCTGCTATAGAAATGATGTACTTACAACATCCTCAAGTTCATTAAGTTCCCAAGCTCATCAGGAACTTTGCCAGTAAATTGATTGTCCCCCAGATTCCTGGAAAGAAAACAATAAACAGCACGATAAGAAATCCAAGAAACAATTCACTCAGATAAGAACACAATGACTCCTTGATCAGTTGATTGCTCTACAATAGAAGATTCATGGAGAAACCAGTAAGCCATTAAATTTTATATTGAGTTTTTGCCTAAAACTGCCCATATCCACATAAGTCTGCATAACAGCATCCCTCGTTTTTGAAATTTCATTTACCCAATCATGTATACATTTTTTTTAAAAAAACCCACCAAAACTTTCAATGACAGAAAATGCTCTTTAGTTAAGTCAAAATCTTACCGCCAGCTTAGAGGTATGTTTATTTAAGGGTAGTTTCAACTGATTCAGAGTATTATTACAGAAATGTAAACGTGGACGGTAGATTATTAAGAGAATATTAACATATTGGCACTTGAGTAAATATGCATATACGGGAAAGCTTTGCGCAAACTGGCATCATAAAAAATTAAAAGGTAGTTTCAAGCAGATTACTCCTAGAAACTCGTAGAACTGCATCAGCCAGGCAAAAGAACTGCTAAAGACACAAATGGTGGAGTTTCCAACTGTGCTGAAAATCGATAGGAGTTTTGACAAAGGATGGCTCCCTATATAGCTGACAAGGTTGTAGATGAAAGAAGAATTGAAGACATACAGGGCAGTGAGATTGGCGATATTCCCCAGCTCCTTTGGGATTTCTCCAGACAACCGATTCACAAGTAGAGAGCTGCATGAGTTTCACCTGCATGACTTCGTGAAATTCGGACTTCCAAGATACTTAAAATGCCAGAGATATTTACATACTTACATAGAGTTTAAGTGCATCGAAGCCCACTCCACAGGTATTTCACCAGATAGATAGTTGTAGGCAAAATCACTGCAAGCATTGGAAGTTTGGAACGAGATTTATACTAGAATTCAGCAAAGAGGAATACAGATAAAAAACAGAAGTCTAGTTCTTACATTTCACTGAGATAAGGAAGCTTCACTAGTTCACGTGGAAGCACGCCAGGAAGATTTAAACCCTTGAGCACTCTGCAATGCATACAGCACATGCATATCTGTTTACTAACTTCGTAACAAGTTAGACAGTTCTCAATGTACGAATAGAAAAGCCTCAACTGGTTCTTCAAAATGTATATTGTAACTAGAAAATGAAGGAAACAAGCCTTTAGAAATGGGATAAAGTAACAATACATTTTTACAACATGGCAAGTATTGTTCTCATGCTGGCAATCACATGTAATGTCGCTTTCAGAATTGAATGCTAAATGTTGTGTTACCCCAACCATTTCAACTTGACAGGAAATGTCATCAAACTTCCACTGTGTGGCACCCATTATTTGAATAATTTCGTGGAGCACAACTGAAGGATTTATGTCCTCGACTTAAATGCAATTACTAATTATATTATGGATCGTATTATAGAGATAATAAATTCGTTCTATTGGGTCGTCTATACGTCTTGCTAGAGAATGCTATAGAACTTTGGGTTAGGAAATTATAAACCCAAAGCCCAATATAATGGATCCTATTAGGTCACACAAAACACTTGGATCAGCAAAAGAAACCTAGAGCCCGTAAGGGGCCCTAGGGTGGCCGGCCAAGAGGAAGGGAGAGGAGAAGTGATTCTCCTTCTAACCTAAATGTATTTATATATTTGGTTAGGCAATAAGAAAATATACAAGATATCTTTCATTATTGTTCTCTCTCATATTCTTTCCTAAAGTCACAAAAACTCCATTAAAGTAGAAGAAGAATTTCTTCCTTCCAACTAGCATTGGTGGAGAGTTGATCCGGGTTGGTGGACCAAGTAGAGGAATCACAATTGAGGTTCTTAATCCGGGTTATTCAAGCTTTGTGGAATTCACGCTTCAAAGGTAAATTCCTAACTATTATGCGATCCTTGAATGTATATGCATGAGATCCTGTTTTAAGTGCTTATGAATTTGATTCATGAAATTCCGCTTAGAGTACTTATATAATCCTACAGTGGTATCAGTTTTAGCCTCTTGCATATAATTTTTGGTCATAATAATTATGTGTTCTTGACTAATTTTAATTGATTAAGGGGAGGAATTGAATTATGGATGTTTTGTTTAATTGGATTAATTAAATTTGATTTAATCTGCCTAATAAACGATTTTATTTTCTATAATTCAACCTAAATTTTTTTTTTAATTATTCGAATTACTTTTCTTTGGCCGAATTTTATGAAGATAATATCCTGATTTTCGAAATTAAAATTAAATAATTTTAGATCTCAAATTTTTCGAAAATTTTGAGAGTTAGATTTATATTATTAATCTGTTTTTCATATTTAAATTGTTTATGTATGAAAATTAATTCATGTGAAAAGAGTTTTGTGTGAATTAGAGGTTAATACATATGAATAATGCTAAAATTAAATTAAAATAGATATTTTATTTTAATTTCGAATATTCAACTCATATAATTAATCTGAATTTTCATATTTAAATTGGTTATGTATGATAAATTAATTCATGTAAAAGGACTTTTATATGAATTTAAGGTTAATTGATATGAATAGCCCTAAAATTAATTAAAATGGAGATTTAAATTAATTTGCAGAATTAGGCATAAAGGAGTTTATGTTTAATTTATTTTGATCACTAAATTAATTTACAAGAAGTTGTGATTTAATTTAATTCCCACAAAAAAAAAATAGAGGAGGGAGGAGGAGCAGCCACGGCTGGGTGGCGCTGCCACCTGCTGGTGGGGCCACGGTGGTTGCTCCAGGTGGTCCTTGGTGGGCTGCCGGGGCTGCGGTGGCAGCAGCAACGTGGCTTGCTAGCCACGTTTTGCTGCTGCTCAGCAGAATTTAAAAAAAAAAAAAAATTTTTTGGAAATCATTAAATCAGATTTTCAGTATATTGAGCAGATTTTCAGTTAAATAATTCCATAATTTTATTCTTTAATCTAATTAAAATTAGTAGGAAAGTATAATAGGATAGAATCTTTAGGTGGTTAGGAATTACTTAAATATTTTATCAACTTGCTATAATTAAGAATATTTGATATTTTGATTGATGGCAAGTATAATATGTGATATTATGATGTGGCTTTTATATATTTTGATATAATTGCTATGTATGACTAGTATGGCCCAAATTAAGTTAGAAAATACGACCTGCGCATCGTGATGTATTCTTGTAAATTTTAAATACGATCTGCGTATCGTTAAGTATTTTTGTAATTTATTTAATTTAGTTATTATTTAAATTATTTTGATACTTATGTAATCCAAAGACGAAGTCCATCAAGAGAAGGCCCATGGATAAGGTGGATGGAGATCCATGAAGAGTCCAAGAATGAGCCATTGATGCTTAGTTTTAGGATTAGGGGCCATACTAGATCATTTTATTTTCGCATTTTATTATTCTTTAAAATGCTTATAAGTTCGTTTATTGTATGTTGGTTGATGATGCGCTAGAGTTCACTAATTCATAACAACATAATAAACTTAGGTCCCGTAAATATTAAGGTTGCTTTTCCAAACATAAAGTACTTATCAAACCCTTAATTAATAGTAATAGGTCATGCCTCCGCAGGGTGTTATCATTAATTTTGGGAATATAAGGTAAAATTGCGAATTTTACAACTTAGTTTGGTTGTCCTTAACAAAATTATCAAAAGCGTTTTGAATTTTGAAGCAAGAGATAGTTAAACATACGATGTTTATCAATCTAAACAAGAGTTATAATTTGTTATAATTAGTAAAAGAGTTTACTTACCTTGATAATGTAACGTTAAAGATAAAGCATCCGTCTGCTTAGTGTTGCATGTTGATAGGATCTTGTAAAACACTTATTCAAATGGGACATTAAAATTGAATAGGTGATCAACCTAGAAACCTTTGCATGTTTTAGGTTACTTTATAAACATAAAAATTGAACTTTGCTTTATTTTTCTGTCTGTAGATACTATGTCTAATAACAACAACATCAACAACTCCGGTTTCAACATTCGTCCTTTTCTGGAAAAAGGACAGACTGAATGGTGAAAATTTCCTTAATTGGGAAAGGACCTTAAGACTTGTTTTGAGGTCTGAGGGTCGAGAGGATGTCTTAGAAACCCCACTTCCTGTGATTACTGATGAGTCGACTGAAGCAGACAAACATCGTGCTAAGCAGGCCAATGATAGGTCTATACCGATCACTTGCTTGATGATAGCAGCCATGGAGCCGGACCTCCAAAGGAGGTTCGAAACCAAGGATGCTTATACCATCATGCAAGAGCTGCGGGCTATGTTCCAAACACAAGCCCGAGTTGAGCGGTATGAGACTAATAGGGAAATACTTGAATGTCACATGAAGCCGGGTCAAGCTGTTGGCCCCCATGTTTTCGCAATGATGGGTCTTTTCGAAAACATGGAACGACTTGGATTCCCTTATAGGGTTGAGTTGGCTACTGACATTATTCTCCACTCATTACCTGACAGTTTCAATCAGTTCAGAATGACCTACAATATGAATGAGTCTGAAAAGACTTTGCAAGAGTTGCATGGATTGTTGGTCAACGCTGAAAGGAACATCCCTAAGGTTGAACCAAAGAAAGAGGTTTTGATGGTTCAAAAGGGAAAGGGTTTCAAAAAGAAATGGGCAGGAAAGAAGGACAAAGGCAAGCAAGTTGCCACTGTTGTTGAAAAACCTAAGCCAACCGCCAAGCCAAAGGTCGCTGCGGAAAGCAAGTGCTTCCACTGTCACAAGATAGGACACTGGAAGAGAAGCTGCCTGGTATACTTGGAAGAAAAGAAGTCTGGGGCTTCCACTTCAGGTATATATGTTATAGAAATCAATTTGACTTCTACTTCTTTATGGGTATTTGATACCGGCTGTGGTTCTCACATAGTTAATGATGTGCAGGGACTAAAAAGAAGTAGGAAGCTGGCAAAAGGCGAGGTAGAGCTACGCGTTGGAAATGGAGCACGAGTTCTTTGCACTTGCCATAGGAAGCTATAGTCTACACTTGCCATCTGGGCTTATTTTAGAACTAAATAATTGTTATTTCGTTCCTTCAATAACTAAGAACATAATTTCTGTTTCAGTTTTGGATTCTGAAGGGTTTTGTTTTGAAATAAAGAACAAGTGTTGTTCCATTTCTTACAATAATATGTTCTATGCCAATGCTAAATTGATAAATGGCTTATATGTGCTTGATAGGTCGTTACAAATCTATAACATAGATAGCAAGAAACAAAAATCAAATGATTTCAACCTAACCTACATTTGGCATTGTCGAATGGGTCATATAAACCAAAAGCGTATTCACAAGTTACAAAAGGATGGTATAATTCCATCATTTGATTTTGAATCATTTGATGTATGTGAATCATGCTTAATGGGGAAGATGACAAAATCACCATTTACTAGAAAAAAGGTGAAAGGGCCAGCGATCTTTTAGGACTCATACATACAGATGTGTGTGGTCCTATGAGCACAAAGGCAAGGGGAGGGTTTAACTACTTTCACTGATGATTTGAGTAGACATGGATATATATACTTAATGAAACATAAGTCGGAATCTTTTGATTGATTCAAAGAGTTCCAAAATGAAGTACAGAATCAACTTGGTAAGACAATAAAAGCACTACGATCCGATCGTGGTGGTGAATATTTGAGCCAAGAATTTGATGATCATCTAAAGGGTTGTGGAATTCTTTCACAATTAACTCCACCAGGAACACCACAGTTGAATGGTGTATCTGAAAGGAGGAACCGAACCTTGCTAGATATGGTTCGATCAATGATGAGTCTTGCTGATCTTCCGATTTTTTTTTGGGGATACGCTCTCGAAACTGCTGCACACACACTAAATAGGAGCTCGTCAAAGGCTGTAGAAAAGAATCCATATGAGTTATGGAATGGAAAACCTCCAAACTTGTCTTTTCTTAAGATATGGGGATGTGAGGTCTATGTAAAGCGGTTACTATCAGACAAGCTTGCACCCAAGTCAGATAAATGTCTCTTTGTGGGATACCCAAAAGAGACAAGGGGTTATTACTTCTATAACCGTCAAGAGAACAAAGTGTTTGTTGCTCGTGATGGTGTCTTTCTTGAAAAGGAATTTGTTTCTAAAAAGACAAGTGGGAGTAAAATAATTCTCGAAGAAATTCGAGATGAGCAACAAATAGACGTGGTTCACACTATGTCAGAGACGGCCCGACAAGACGAAAGTCTAGTTCAGGAAATGATGTATTCAACGCATGAACCTCCTACCGTCCCACTTGAATCAAGTGAAGATCTCCAAGGAGTTGAAGAGAACACTTCTCTTGATGCTCAGGCCCCGCGTAGATCTAGTAGAGAAAGGATTCCAAACAAGAGGTTGGTTGATTTCTTGTTAACTGGAAACTCTGAAATTATGATTTTGGAGAATTCAGAGCCTACTACCTACAAACAAGCTTTGACGAGCCCAGACTCTGAGAAATGGCTTGAGGCCATGAAATCCGAGTTAGACTCCATGTCTGAGAATAAAGTTTGGACCCTGGTCGACTTGCCTAATGGGGTTAACCCCATTGGATGCAAGTGGGTGTTCAAGTTGAAAACAGACAAAGATGGGAATGTCTATGTATATAAAGCAAGACTGGTTGCAAAAGGATTCAAACAAATTCATGGTATAGACTATGATGAGACTTTTTCTCCAGTAGCAATGCTTAAATCAATTCGGATACTTTTAGCGATTGCTGCATTTTATGATTATGAAATTTGGCAGGTGGATGTCAAAACTGCATTCTTGAATGGGTTCGGGAATGAGGATGTGTACATGACACAACCTGAGGGTTTTGAGGATCCAGAAAATCCTAAAAGGGTTTGCAAGCTTTAGAGATCCATTTATGGATTGAAGCAGGCATCTCGGAGCTGGAATCTTCGATTTGATGATGCAATCAAGAAATTTGATTTCATCAAAAGCGAAGAAGGATCTTGTGTCTACGAGAAGTTTAGTGGGAGCAGCTTAGTCTTCTTGGTATTGTATGTAAATGACATACTACTCATGGGAAATGACATACCAATGCTTGAGTCAGTCAAGGAATGGTTAAAAAGTTGTTTCTCTATGAAGGACCTGGGAGAAGCTGAGTACATACTGGGAATCAAAATCCATAGAGACAGGTCTCGAAGGATGATTGGACTAAGTCAAGAAAATTATATTGATAAGGTTCTTACAAGGTTCAACATGGAAAACTTGAAGAGAGGTTTCGTTCCCATGTCACATGGCATATCGCTTAGCAAGAATCAGTGCCCGACTGAGGCTGATGAGTTAAAGCGAATGAGTAGCATTCCTTATGCTTCGGCTATAGGATCTATCATGTATGCCATGATAAGTACTTGACCAGATGTTGCATATGCCTTGAGCATGTGTAGCAGGTTCCAAGCAAATCCAGGAGAAGCACACTGGACTGCAGCTAAGAGCATCCTCAAGTACTTGAGAAGAACTAAAGGCATGTTCTTAGTTTATGGGGGACAAAGTGAGTTGGTTGTTGAAGGTTACACGGATGCAAGCTTCCAAACCGATAGAGATAATTACCGCTCTCAGTCAGGGTATGTCTTTCGTCTAAATGGAGGAGCAGTGAGCTGGAAGAGCTCAAAGCAAAGCATTGTAACAGACTCTACGACAGAATCAGAATATTTAACAGCGGTTGAAGCAGCTAAAGAAGCAGTTTGGATCAAGAAATTCTTGACAGAGCTAGATATCATACCTAGTGCTCTGGAAGGGATTGAGTTGTTCTGTGATAACAATGGTGCTATTGCACAAGCAAAAGAACCGAGATCACATAACAAATCCAAACATGTAATGAGGAAGTATCACCTCATTAGGGAGATTGTTGACAGGAAGGATGTCAGGATCTGCAAAGTTCACACGGATGAGAATGTGGCTGATCCGCTCACTAAACCACTACCTCAACCCAAGCATGAGTGTCACGCTAGGGCTATAGGCTTGAAGCAAATGTTAGAGTGGCTTTAGATTGTACTAGGTTTAGAGAAACTTATTACAATGTAAAGACATGGTTTTGCTATTTATGTTTATAAATTTTATCTTATTTAATTATTGGTTTGGTATTAAATAAAATGTTCAAAATATATCTTGAATGCTATGGTTTTGTCAAATATGTGATTTGATAAATGAAACACCATAAGTGAACAGAATTCATAGAATATTAAAGTTCCTAATCTACGTCATTAAACTGGACATAAATGACTTGTTAAAAGGATTAGCATATAAGATTGATTGATAGCGCAGTTTCATGGGCTATGGAAACATAAAGATGTTTAATCAATCATATGGATATGTATAGTTGATACATAGTCGAACTAGACCTGCTTAGAAGTTTTATAACTTCGAAATTATATTAGTAGATTCCTTAGACATGAGTGGAACATTACTTAGCCCAATGATTGGTATAACTTTGATAATGTCAAACGTCATGCCGTAAAAGGGGACTATAAAGGCAGCATTCAGGTTGTGCCATAAATTGAGTGGGAGTATTGATTACCATAAGATTGAAAAGGTCCTCCTATATGAGATAGGATAGGTGTCTTGGCCCCTTGAAGAGCGAAAATTGAAAAATGCATGGCCGTGCTCAAATGGATCATTCGATGATCATTTGCTTGTCAATTCGAACTCGGATTTCAAGGATTAATTTGAAAACTAGTACGAATAATATATAAATATGATCATACTATCAAATTAAGACATTAAGAGACTTGAGGAAATTCAAACATTGCACACTCGTCTCGGACAAGTGGGAGATTGAAGGATTTATGTCCTCGACTTACATGCAATTAC
The DNA here is from genome assembly GCA_947646795.1 of Beta lomatogona. Lineage (NCBI taxonomy): Eukaryota > Viridiplantae > Streptophyta > Magnoliopsida > Caryophyllales > Amaranthaceae > Beta > Beta lomatogona. Next base: position 824,071 of record CANSNZ010001138.1, read on the forward strand.
TAATTATATTATGGATCGTATTATAGAGATAATAAATTCGTTCTATTGGGTCGTCTATACGTCTTGCTAGAGAATGCTATAGAACTTTGGATTAGGAAATTATAAACCCAAAGCCCAATATAATGGATCCTATTAGGTCACACAAAATACTTGGATCAACAAAAGAAACCTAGAGCCCGTAAGGGGCCCTAGGGTGGCCGGCCAAGAGGAAGGGAGAGGAGAAGTGATTCTCCTTCTAACCTAAATGTATTTATATATTTGGTTAGGCAATAAGGAAATATACAAGATATCTTTTCATTATTCTTCTCTCTCATATTCTTTCCTAAAATCACAAAAACTCCATTAAAGTAGAAGAATAATTTCTTCCTTCCAACTAGCATTGGTGGAGAGTTGATCCGGGTTGGTGGACCAAGTAGAGGAATCACAATTGAGGTTCTTAATCCGGGTTATTCAAGCTTTGTGGAATCACGCTTCAAAGGTAAATTCCTAACTATTATGTGATCCTTGAATGTATATGCATGAGATCCTGTTTTAAGTGCTTATGAATTTGATTCATGAAATTCCTCTTAGAGTCCTTATATAATCCTACAGCAACCGCTGCATAACAGACACAAATTACTGATTCAATTGGATCCTAGTTCCACAGTATCAGTGCTTGTTTTAAACATTTAAATAAACATCAAGCAAAATCAGAGTAATCTCAAGGTATCCACTACATCAAAAGGGGAGTTATATGTTCTATCATTCACGGGAAATAGACATCTATAGATTTTGAGAACTCTCGTAGCTTGCAGGCTTTGCATCTCCTTAAATTACACCAGCATGGTGCTTGCCCGCTTGTAAGTATATCAAAATGTATTCATAAAAAATCATATAAGATGAAGCAGCTTTACTGCTACAGAAGTCCAAAAGTACCCTGCTCTCTGCTTACATAAGTGCCATCAGTGGGCAACTGTTAGACTTGCGTCAGGAGTTGGTGTGACAGCTCAAAAAGGTCCTAGATCCCTGTTGTCTGGCTGTTCCGGCTTGTAATAATAAGTGCAAGATCAAAGGTTCATACAATGCCTAATGCTTTCTTGGCACTAGATTATAAATCAAGGGACAACAATAAGTTTGTAATATTACATGAAATGGTCCATGTGAAGTTCTTCAGTCATGCATCTTCACTAACAAATTTATGTGTTTGGCTTTGGCCAATCATTCTCATTATTACTTATACTCCTCACCCCTTGGTGGTAAACTAGTAATGAAGATGCATCTTCAGTCATGATATGAATTGAATTGAAGCATCTACATGATAAGGAAAAATTGGCCGATAGGACAACTATGGATTTAGTGCAGGGAGCAACACCAACAAAAGTGGGTGTATAGCGGGTGCACCCAATGACATATAAATAAATTCTGACAAGTTCTAGTGAATTTTTCTAATTTTTGGCAAATGATTAGCCACAGGTTAAGAGTAGAAAGTAGATGGGAGAATTTTGAAAGTGGCTGAACAAGTGGAGAAATGACAAAAGCTATAATAATGTCATTGGGCGCACCAACACTAAAGTTGGTGCTACGCTATAGTCCCAACATTATAGTTTATGTTTCCCTTTATACCCACTTTAGTTGGTGCTGCTCTATCCATGGAATTAAAACTCTCCCGTTCCATTACAGAACGGCCGTTCTGTAACGGATTCTGGATTTGTCGTTCCGCGAAATACCGTTACAGAACGCCATAATAAAAATCACATACTTCTCGCCGCGTTGTCCGTTCCGTAACGGGAACTCGCCGCGTTAGAACGCTTTTATACCCGTTAAATCCGTTCTTTTCAAATATTAGCCAAAAATATTTTATAATTTAATTATATAGCTAATGTAACATGATTTTCTGATAGATTTAATTATATTATGTTGTAATAATGCTTCATAAACTAAAATAAAGCAAATAAAGTTAGAACATATTAATGTGAATTTTTAAAAAAAATTCACGCCGCGTCGGCCGCGAAACGTTCTATTTCCCCGTTACAAGCCGTTCCCGCGACAACGCGACCGTTCCCGCGAACGCGACCGCAACCGCATTTTTTTTCTCTGGCTCTATCACCCAAGCTATGGTTAGTGTCATATTTGTCACTTAATCCTAAAAACAGCAGTTAGTATATTAAGTGAAGCATTTAGTGTTGGATAATATTCCTCCTTATATTTAGATTTTGCTAAAAACAAGTAAAGGAGAATTTATAGGAAATGAAATAATGATATAGAGGAAAAATAGGGAGATGATTAATGAGGTATAGTTTATTTCATTTCATTCGCTCATTATTTAGTAATAGAAGGATTATATATTGTGTAATCATGTAGTTTTTGATTGCATCACATTCAGAAATATAGAAACACTTTACATTTTGAGATATACCATCGAATTTTAGTTTATATTTATAAACACTTTGTGAGTTGTTTTATTATATCATAGGGATATAATTGTTAGCCTATTTTGTTTATACACAAAAGGGAAAACGAATATTATTTCCGCTGCAAGATTATTTGTATTCTTTCCCAACAGTCTGGTATCAGGATACGTACATACACATTGTATGGAACAAAATGGGAGATTCGATGGTAAGCATATCGGGAATGATTAAATTGACGTCGTCCAACCATGGTTCGAAAATGCGGTTTCGGTAACGGTCGCGGAAACAGTAACGGTTTTGCTAATACGGAACGGATGCGTTTATCGCGGACCGCGTCGCGGTTGTCGCGGTAGAATTTGGTTTTCTAGTGTTTTTAGATGTTTTTTTATAATTTTTTTATAATTTTTTTTGTTCCCCTATATTATTATGATAGTATAACAATAAATTGTAACTTTTTAAAAATTTATTCTTATATTTACTATTTATTCTAATAAAAATTTATTATAATTGAATTTATATGAAGATTACCATAATTATGTCAAATACATATAATTCTAGCAATACTAATGCTATGTTTTTATGGTAAACACTAGGAAACTAAAACAGAGAAAGAGCAGCATATAGAGGAAGGGGTAATGGCTCATACTTGGTGATGGAGCATGAAGATGCGTGGCAGCAAGGCGTGGTGGCGTGGCAGCAAGAAATGGCGTGGCTGTGTGGCAGCAAGGTGGTGGCGTGGCTGTGTGGCAGGCTGGCAGCAAGGTGTTTGTGTGCAAAATAATGGCGTGGTGGTGACTGGTGTTGTGGTAATAAGACAACGAAAAAGATGGTATGAGAGAGAGAAATAGGATTTGCCTCCTAAGTCCTAATAAGTTTGGCGGGAAGAGTAATATTGTTGGCGCCTAATTCACAAAATTGAATGGTTTTTTTTTAGGGGACCAAAATATAATGGTTGGTTGAAAGTTATTGATTTAACCAATTGAGATCATCTCCATCAAATACCGGAGCTTCTGCTTCCTCCAACCATTCATTCAATGGATCATCTTGATCAAATATGTAATCCAAATTGATTGGATCATAGCTCGCATTGATATCATTGTTGCCACGCCTCTTCAAGTGTCTCAACTTTAACTTCATGTTGTACCGAAGGTAGATAATCTTGTTGAGCCTTTCGTACTTCAATCGATTTCTAGTTTTAGTGTGAACAAGGCTCCACATGCTCCAGTTTCGTTCACAATTTGATGATGAAGTAGTTTGACTCAAAACTCTAACAGCGATCCGCCGAAGTTCTGGGGCACTTTCACCATAAGTCATCCACCACAAGGCTGCATTATTTACCAAATGTTAGGATAATATGTTTTTTTTTATGTTTCACTAACTTGTTTACATATAAATGCATTCAAGAATATATACCTGGATCCATGTAACTTATTGCCTTTTGAGCTAAGGTTGACCCAAAACTTTCCATCTTATCACGATACATGTAGATCTATAAATTTTCAAAATGTTAATATATATGTGTTAATAATAGTAACTTTAGTATATTAATCCATACTTACTTGTTGGAGTGCCCTCACTTCAGATTCAAGGTCTCGTTCTATTCTCGAGATCACATTTTTCAACCCCTTATAAAGCTCTTCATCATTTCCAATGTTACCACCGTTATTTCCATACATAAATTGGGGATTGAGGTAACACCCTTGTAAATGGAAAATAATACATTTCAACTCACTATTAAATATTAATTGGAGAATGTTAATAGTTAAAAATTAACCAGCAACAAAGGTATTATTATGTATTATTACCTGCCGCATGTAGATCTGTGTGAAGCTGAAAGTTCCATCTCTTATCTATCATCTTCCACCAATTCCTATAAAATGGACAATCTCTTTTGATGGCTAACTTGCATCGTTCCATAGCCTCATATATGAATCCCATTGTTGGTTGTACATCTCCATCAACAAGTTTCAACACTTTGACGATGGGCTTTTGTAACTTTAGGATTTCATCTGCTTTGTCCCAAAATTTAGCTACTGAAGTTGAAGGATTTTTAGACAAGAGTTCACGCACTTCAGTAGCTAATGTGTCAGTCATTTGTCCATATCTTGTTGCAAGCCACTCACTAGAGTCAAACATATCTTGTAAGGCAGTCTTATGCCTTACAACATTCTCCAACATGATGAATTGTGTGGCAAACCGTGTGATACCAGGTCGGATAAGATCTTTCTCTTTAGTGAATTTTTTCATGTAGCTAATTGCCCATTTATAGTGGTAGATGAATTGAGAGACCTTTCTAGCTTTCTCTATAACAGGCCTCACTGAGTTTTTCTTCCCTATATCTTCCAAAAGTAGATCTAAACAATGAGCTGCACAAGCCGTCCAATATATATGCGGGAAAGCATCCATTATTTTTTTCCCGGCGGCCTTTACAGCAGCTTCATTGTCCGTCACTATTTGGACAACTTTGTCTTCTCCTACCTCTTCGACCACCTTCTTCATGAGTTTAAAGTAGTAGTCTGAGTCCCTGCACAACACATCTGTTGCATCGATAGATTTGTGGAATACGGTGCCACGAACCGAGTATACAAGAAAGTTAATAATGTGCATATTAGTTGGACTTGACTAACCATCACACATTATGGTTACACCCCTTTCCTTCCAAATTGGCTCAAATGATTTGATGTAATTTTTCATTTCTTTACATTCCGCCGTAAGATAACCCTTGCATTGAATAATATTTATATTATTGATCTTATATAAATTCAATTACGATAAATGAAATGAATACTTTCATATTAAAAAGTATAATACCTCAACAATATCATGTGCCGAAGGAGCTCGGATGTTTGGATTTTGTCTTATAGTCTCCATAAGTGGATTAGTATATGGAGACTCAATTGCTCGAAATGGAAGATTAGTATCAATCATCCAATTCCCAAAGGCTTTTATTTTGATTGTTTTGCCTTCTTGAGAATATTAGTACTAATCTTTGTTTGTTTTTTCTTTTGACAATCCTTTTCCAATTCTACCTCACAAGCTCTTAATCTTGCAGCTGGTGTTGATGCCGGTTCAAATCCCACAATTATTCCCCTTGTAGCGCCACAATCTCGTACAGATCCGAATCGATACATTGGGGGTTGCATACTACTACTCCCATGTCCATATATTCCACTCCTACTACGATTAAATGCTGCTTGGTGATAATCAAACTCATGTTGAGTTCTACTTTGTCGCATAGCATATTACAGTTCAAGATCTTCTTCATCATCATCATCATCACCACGATGCATTGATTTTGTAATTTCTTCTTCTAACTCCCTCTCCATCCGTTGTTTTTCTTTCTTTTTATCCTTGTTCCCCATCAACAATGCCATCATATCTCTTTTTACCTCCGCCGAAACATGTTCACACGAAGAAACATCACCTTTTTTGTGAGCCAAGTGTTGCTTTAACCTTGTTATACCCGCATTGATTGTTTTTCCGCAAAAATTACAATGTATTTTACGTTTATTACCATCAATTGCTTGGCCAAAATTCCATCCAATATCATCATCTCGTGGTGCCATTTAATCGAAGTTCTAGAGAATGATAAGTTTCACATGATATGAAATATTTCAGCCTTTATTTATTACAATTAAATCATATTATGATAGTAATTTAAGACAATAAATCCATAATTGTATAAGTTATAGATAACATTATCCCATAACTAATACTTTTGTTTATTGGTATAATTTTTTATTTAGATTTTAAGAATGTAGATTTAATATAAAGAACTAAAAATAAACTTATAAGTACTAATTAAATTATTTGATTCAATATATAATTTAATATTAGCATATGAGCCTAACAAAATAAACATAGTAGTACTATCATTAGTAAGGGTCTTTTGAGTCAATTCATAACTTATGCATTGATGATTCTTCTACTATATATTTATTAATATATAATTAAAAGTGAAGTAGCATGAGGTCCACTAATTATTAAACTAAGGCCCAAATCATCCTACTAAATATTTAATCTCTTTTAATCAATTGATACTAATAAAGATTGTGAGCAAGGCCTAAATAATATTTAATCTCTTTAATCTTCAAATTACAAAATACAACCCAAACAATTCAAATTAATAATTAAACAAAGCCCAAATCTTATTAATACAAATTACTAAAATAAACAAGCCCAAAGTCCTAAACAAGCCCAAAGTACAAGTATGGGCAACATTACTAAAATATGAAGCATGTTTTGCATTATACAAAAAAAAAAAAAAAAAAAAAAAAAAAAAAAAAAATTACAAACCCCCTCAATTCTCACGCATGCCTTTTACTGAATTCATTTTCTCCTCTCAAAACACTCATCTCTCACGCGTCTCTCTCTCTCCTCTAGTCCTCTTTCTCTCTCTTAAAAATTCCTCCATTAAAGCTTAAGTTAAGCTTACAAATTTTTACAACCACAAAATTTCTGAAGTCTTAGTGCTGTCTTACCTTACGGGGATGTCGAATTTTACTCTTCACGCAATTGGAACTCCACGTCTCCACCTCAGGGGCTCAGGGCTCAATCCTCAAGATCTTCAAAATCCGCCTCTTCTTCAATTATTTCTCAGATCTGGTAAGTAATTCTTTTTTTTTGTGTAGTTTGTTTTGCTTGAACTTGCTATGCTTGTGGGTCAATTTATCATTTATTTCTTTTGTCTTCTTCTTCTCTCTACCTCTGCTTATTTGCTAGTAGTCTAGGGTAGGGAGTGGGGAGTTGGGAGTAGGAAAGTGTAAACTTACAAATCTGAACTTCTAAAAGTCGCTTATTGACACGGAAAATGCGGTAAATGCGGGCGAAACGGGCGCGTAACGGTCGGTTCGGGCGATATCTCGGTGTTTTAAAATCCTCCGTTATGAACCGCTAAGTTTCGGTTCGCCAAAGTTGAAATCCGTTACAACTCGGGCGAACCGAAACGTAACGGGAGCATTTTAACACCATGCGTCCAACTATTCCATGTGGAAGTCTCGAATGGAGGATATCCTTTATTGTAAGGATTTGTATAAACCCATAGAGGAAGAAAATAAACCGGAAAATAAAACCGAAGATGCATGGAAATTGGATAATCGAAAGGCAGTCGAGATGATAGGACAACATATTGATCAAAGCATTTTTCAACATGTTGCTAATGATACAAATGCCTACAAGCTTTGGAAAAAGCTTGAGTCAATGTATGAGAGGAAGAAAGCTTTAAATAAAGCTACATTGGTGAGAAGGTTGGTTCGTCTTCTATACAAGGAAGGTAAAAATATGGCAGAACATATGAATGAATTTCAAGGCATTGTTAATCAGTTAACAAATGTCAGCATGGAAATTGAAGATGAAGTCCAAGCCTTATTACTCCTCAGCTCATTACCAGCTGGGAAACTCTCGTTATCTCGTTGAGCAATTCGGCTCCGAGTGGTAAACTCACCCTTGATATGGTGAAAGACAGCTTATTCAATGAAGAAGCTAGAAGGAAAGAATTTGCCTCGACAAATCAGACTGAAGCACATATTGTTGAAAGTCGGGGGAGACCAATGTTTAGAGGCTCCCAAAGTCAAGATAAATTGAGAGGCAAATCGAAATCCAAGAAGAGGTTCACTTGCTTTTATTGTCATAAGGTAGGACATAAACAAAGTGAATGTAGAATATGGAAGCGGGACATGAGATCAAAGAATGACAAGAGTAGTGATAATGAAGACAAGAAAAATGTCATGGCTACAGCAATTGGTGACGAAGTTTATTTTGTAGGTGATGACTCATGTTATAACCTTACAAATGAAGATTGTAGTTGGGTGATTGATACAGGTGCTTCATATCATCTAACTGCAAACAATGATTACTTCACATCTTACACTAGCGGCGATCTTGGCTTTGTGAGGATGGGAAATGATGGATCCTCCAAAATTATTGGTATTGGAGATGTTTGTTTGGAAACCAATACAGGTTGTAAGCTTACACTACACGATGTCAGACATGTTCCAGATATTCGGCTGAATTTGATTTCAGCTGGTAAACTTGACGATGAAGGGTATGCAAATCACTTTTCAAATGGAAAGTGGAAATTGTCAAAAGGCTCGATGATTGTTGCTCACGGAAAGAAGCAACAAACCCTTTGTGTCACAAATGGGAAGCTCAGCTCACAAACTAAATGTAGCTGAAGAATGTTCGACCGAGCTATGGCATAAGCAACTCGGACATATGAGTGAGAAGGGATTGCAAATCCTCACTCGAAAGCAACTCCTTCCTTTAAAGGATGTTAATTTGAAATCATGTGTTGATTGTTTGGCAGGAAAACAACATAGAGTTTCATTTCGAAGAAATCCACCATCTAGAAGATCCCGGGTTCTAGATTTGGTTCATACAGACGTTTGTTCTATGGCAGAGAAATCTCTTGGTTGTGCATCATATTTTGTTACATTCATTGATGACCATTCCAGGAAAGTGTGGGTCTTTCTTTTAAAAAGTAAAGACCAAGTCTTTGACGCGTTTAAGGAGTTTCATGCAAAAGTAGAAAAAGAAATTGGCATGAAATTGAAATGTGTGCGATCCGATAATGGTGGTGAGTATAGAGGTCCATTTGAAAAATATTGCAGGAAGTATGGGATAAAGCTTGAGAAAACTGTCCCAAAAACACCTCAACAAAATGGTCTTGCTGAGAGAATGAATCGAACGATCACGGAGAAAGTTCGTTCGATGTTATCACACGCAAAGTTACCCAAATCTTTTTGGGGGGAGGCAGTAAAGACTGCAGTTCATTTGATTAATCTTTCTCCTTCAGTTCCACTTGATGGTGATGTTCCACAGATGATATGGTCTGGGAGAAAAGTTAACTATGAAAGTTTAAAGGTGTTTGGCTGTAGAGCCTTCGTCCACATCCCGAGGGATGAAAGATCAAAACTTGATAGCAAGACAAAACAATGTATTTTTCTTGGCTATCCTGAAGATGAGTTCGGTTATAGGTTATGGAGTCCTACTGAAAGAAAGATAGTCAGGAGTAGAGATGTTGTCTTCTTTGAAGATCAAATCATTGAAGACATACAAAAAGTGGGAAAATCAACAACATCCCATGAAGAATCACCTATAATCATGAATCCAGGTCCTTCTCCGGATATTATTAATGATCACGGGGGAGAAGTGCACCAAGAAGATCAACCTCAACATATAGATGATGACGAGGATGATAATAATGAGAATGTGGAACAAATGACACAGCAAGAGAGTGAACCACTACAGTTAAGAAGGTCTAGCAGAGATAGATGACTTCTAGAAAGACTTGCTAGTGGTGAGTATCAGTTGCTTACTGAAGGGGGAGAGCCAGAGTCTTATGAAGAGGCTATAAGAGATAACCACCAGAAAGACTGGATGCAAGCCATGCAAGATGAGATAAAATCCTTGCATGAGAATCATACATTTGATTTGATACAATTACCAAAGGGTCGACGAGCACTCAAAAATAAGTGGGTGTTCAGATTGAAGACTGAAGAAAATAATCCGCAACCAAGATACAAAGCAAGGTTGGTTGTGAAGGGGTTCAGTCAGAAGAAAGGTATTGACTTTGAAGAGATATTCTCACCGGTGGTGAAAATGTCGTCAATACGAGTTGTTCTAGGGATGACAACATGCATGGATTTAGAAATTGAACAGCTAGATGTGAAAACAACCTTCCTACATGGTGATTTGGAAGAAGAAATATATACGGAACAACCTGAGGGATTTCAGGTTAAGGGAAAAGAGCACATGGTATGTCGTCTGAATAAGAGCTTGTATGGTTTAAAACAAGCTCCACGCCAGTGGTATCGAAAATTTGAATCCTTTATGAAGGATCATAAGTACCACAAGACGACATCAGATCATTGTGCGTTCATTAAAAGATTTATAGAGGGAGATTTTATCATTTTACTCCTCTATGTTGATGATATGTTAATCATTGGTCATGATACCAATAAAATCGTCAATTTGAAAAAGGCGATGAATAAGTTCTTTGCCATGAAAGACTTAGGACCAGCAAAACAGATACTTGGCATGAAAATCTCCCGTGACAAGAAAAATAAAAATTTAAGGTTGTCACAGGAAAGATATATAGAGAAACTACTTGAGAGGTTTCATATGCATAAGGCTAAGCCGGTGAGCTCTCCACTTGCAGGTCATTTTAAATTAAGCTCTCAACAATGTCCTACAAGTGATAAAGAAAAAGAAGAGATGGATAAAGTTCTTTATGCATCTGCAATTGGCAGTTTGATGTATGTTATGGTTTGTACAAGACCAGACATTGCCTATTCAGTAGGTGTTGTTAGTAGGTTTCTCTCTAATCCAGGGAAAGAACATTGGGAAGCGGTGAAATGGATATTAAGGTATCTACGTGGCACGTCAGAAATGTGTCTGTGCTTTGGTCAAGGAGATCCTGTGTTAAAAGGATACACAGATGCAGATATGGCAATTGAAATTGATTCACGAAAGTCAGTATCAGGTTATATGATGACTTTTACAGGGGAGCTATATCATGGCAATCAAGATTACATAAATGTGTTGCTTTATCAACAACAGAAGCTGAATATATTGCTGTAACAAAAGCTTGCAAAGAGCTCTTGTGGATGAAGAATTTCCTACAAGAGCTAGGAATTATACAAGAAAATTATATACTTTATTGTGACAGCCAGAGTGCTATTCATCTGGCGAAAAATCCCACCTTTCATGCCCGTTCTAAACATATACTCCATATGAGGTATCATTGGATACGAGAGGTCTTTGAAGCCAAGTTGTTGCATTTGGAAAAGATCCATACTAACCACAATGGTTCAGATACGATGACAAAAATATTGACCATGCAAAAGCTTGATGTTTGTCGAGATGAAGCGGGGTCTATCAATAATCTCCTAATAAGTCGGAAGGGGGAGATTTGTTGGATAATATTCCTCCTTATATTTAGATTTTGCTAAAAACAAGTAAAGGAGAATTTATAGGAAATAAAATAATGATATAGAGGAAAAATAGGGAGATGATTAATGAGGTATAGTTTATTTCATTTCATTCGCTCATTATTTAGTAATAGAAGGATTATATATTGTGTAATCATGTAGTTTTTGATCGCATCACATTTAGAAATATAGAAACACTTTACATTTTGAGATATACCATCGAATATTAGTTTATATTTATAAACACTTTGTGAGTTGTTTTATTATATCATAGGGATATAATAGTTAGCCTATTTTGTTTATACACGAAAGGGAAAACAAATATTATATCCGCTGCAAGATTATTTGTATTCTTTCCCAACATTTAGAAACTGGTTTTTTTACCTTATAACTAAGAATCCAATGTTTGATAGCTAGCCCACACATTGAAACGGAAAAACTTAGTGAAAACTCTGCATGATCTCAAAGCACTTTCGAGAAATTCTCCTTCCAGTTCACAACTAATTAATCAATTGAGTTATCATTGCTAATTTTTCGCAAGTCATATCATCAACAATATGCAAGATACCTCAATCCATACACATTTACACACCAATTTTAAGTTACACAACTAACATTTCATGCGCCGCACGACTTAAAATACTACTCCCTTCATTCCATAATATAGTGCTTGGATTTCTTTCTGAGTGTCCAAAATTATTTTTATTTTTTAATAGATATTTCTACTGTGACTGTTTAGGTTGGAATTCGTTAAATCTTAAGATTGTAATTCTATGGTTACTAGAAATATTTAATGGAACTTTATTGGTGAATTTTTGTTTGTTTGGATAAATGCAAACTTTTGTTCCTCTCTATGTTTAATCTTAGTAAACATTTAACGTTGTTTGTTAGTTTTAACGTAGTTTTTGTTATTTTTAGCTATAGAACTTATTTTTTATTAAAATTAGATAGACTTCTAATTTTCCAATATAAGTGCATCAGTAAATAATACACGAGTTAGTCTTGCGTGGACCTGGTCCACAATAATATTATTATGGACCAAAACCACTTATTTAACATAGTGACCCTTTAGTTTCATATAGTAACCTTTTCAAAAAAAATTAAGTTACATTATACAGTTACTATCTACCATAGTGACAATTTTTTTTAATATAGTAACTCTTTCTCACATTAGTTTATCATGATAAAATTTTCACTTTGTGACATAGTAACCTTTTTTTTCATAGTCAAACTTCATAATTTATATCTATTCATCTTTTATATTTATATTTTTATATAGTGATCCTTTTTTTTCAAAAATAACATGAATTAGCATTAGGTCCACACTAATTAAGTGTGGACCAAGTCCATATAAGTTTTTACCATAATACAAATGGTAACATATATCACTTTTCGTAATTATAATGGAAATGAGAAACGAACACTATATTTTCCGTAATTCTAATGAAAAACGAGAAACGAACACTATATTATGAGACATAAGGAGCAGTTATAACTAATTTTTTTTTACACTTATCCTTCATCATCCCACTTCTCAGCCTACCATTAGTATAACATAATTTTGACTTGAATGTAACTAATCTATGTACACCCAAATGTATAACACACAAAACAGTGTGCCACCGACATACAACAAAAAGATTTGAGATTCAAGCAAAAGAAAAACTACCATATTTTGCATGATATGAACCAAATTATTCCTCAAATCCTCAAAACAGTAAACAATTATGAACCCAATATAAATTTAATGGGAAATCATAATTAAATGGGGAAAAAACTTACATACCTTCATTTTCAACAAGTTTGGACTGTATTGAAGACAGAAGAAAACCCAACAAAAACACCAACAGAGTAAAATGGTTCCCCATTACTGTGACCCAGGAAGCTATGGTAAGAAATTTTGAATTTTTCTACAAATAATCATGATTTTCAAGGTGAAAGTATGATTATTCAACTGGAATTTTGTGGCAGTGTTGTATCAACTATTCATTATGGCTGCTGCTTTAGAACTATTAAAACAATTGGACCGAGTCGTATTACAGGAATAAGCTGACTAGTGGTTTTAATAATAAATTAAAACTAAAATTGATAGATAATTTGGCTAAATATTTGACCAACAGTGGGAGTGGGCCATTAAAGTCTGACAATTTTCTCATAGTACACATACTCTATATTTCACGCTTTATTTGCAAGATGCAAGAAACTGTTACGCCGAGCGTATATTATAGCAAGATATGGGCAATGATTAAAATCTTAACTAGTTTTTAGGTATGGGTTATGCCTCAGTAATTATAATTATCATTTAATAATGTTTTACTTTAGAATTATAACACTAAATATTACTTGGTTTAGTTGTTAAGACTTTAATGTACTAACATGAAGTCATGGGTCGAACCTCATACCATACATCTTCTAATATTTTATCGATTGTGGAGTACATGAAGTGAACACTCTAAGGGATAGCACCACGTGGCACAGTTTCTTGTTCAGTAACGCCTTTTAATATATTTTTATAAATAATAAAATAGGGAATGTGCACATCACTATAAAGAGCAAAATAAAATAACATTTAGTTTATTCCAATGAACATTACTCCTCCCTTTTTTTTTTTAGTTTATCCATCTCTTTGAAGCACATTTGAACTAATTTATCTAATTTTCTATAAGCAAAAATTACAATAAGTTGATATTTGAATAATACACATTGAGAAGAATACAACAAGATCTCACATAACTATATTTTTCCTTAAGTACAAATCACAAGATATAGTTAAAGTCATGTATGAGAATAGTGTCAAAAGTCAAAATGGGTAAACTAATAAAAAGCGGAGGGAGAATAATATAATGAACTCACGCTATTGTTAACTGGACAATTGCAATTTCGGAATGAACATTTATAATTTATTCAAAATTCGAAATGTTTAAAAGAGCATTGGGGTCAATTAAATGAACATGGAATTGGAGTGAACATTTGCGAGTTTTTCAAAATTGAAAATGTTCATTTCTAAAGTTCAAAATTCAAACATTGATGCACATCTACTTAATGTAATTGAATAAACATTTGTGAGTTAAGAATGGACATTTGCATGTTGTTCCAAAATCAAATATTTTTAAAATTCAAAATATTCATCTCTGAAAATTGAACATGTTAATTAATTGAACATAACACTATATTGAAATGAAGATTGGAAAATTTTAAAGGACGTATACGAGTTACAAATGAACGTTTGGGAGTTCTTCAAAATTCAAAATGTTCATCTCTAAAATTCAAAATGTTCATCTCTAAATTTCAAAATGTTTATGAATGAACATTTTGAAGAACTTATAGATCATTATAATTGGGTCTAATTATCGAAAAAAAAGATATCCTTTTGATTTGACTTAATGTTAGTTCATCGTATTGAACTTGATGTTCTTTTGATATTTTTAATTTTTAAAAAAAAAATTGAGTATTGATTGAAAGTGGGAATATGTTCTTCTGATTTTACCTATGCGCACCATATGAATTGTGGTACCAATTGTATGATATATCAATTATATACCGAATGCATAATAACTTAAGACTTTTATTTTTAAGGTACAAATGTCACTTTATGAAAGGGTAAATTATTTATTTAAAGGGGCGACTTACTAACTTTTATATGATTGACCCTTTCAAAACAAGAATTGCTCTCTTTATGCAATAATTTCTTGTGCATTTTTTCATGCTAGAATTTGTATATTGCTTTAAGGTTACTCTTTCTTTCAAAAATAATATTAAAAAAAGGCTTGGGGTTTATGTAATCTCTAGGTTCTCCAAGTCGTTGACAATTTTCAAAAGGAGGTTGCTTTGGGAAGAAGCCATAAGGAGCAACTACTATATAAATTAACTTTTATTATATGTAATTTAATGAAGAAGTCTACATAGAAAAAATTAATATTAAAAAATAAAAAGGAATATAAGACTTTGAGCATACAAAACTAGCCTTATGTGCACGCTTTGCGTGCGGTGACGTTTTTTATTTGTTGCTATTATTCATAAAATACCATAAAATCGATTCGTTGATTATTATTTTAATTGAACCATTATCATAGGCACGTATGATTTCACCCACTTTAAGTGTGGTTTTAAGAATGTTTAATTTTATTTTTGATTTTAAAAATTACTTTGATTTGCATTATTTTTAATAGAAATTGCACTTACGTAACATTTTTCGTAAAATTCTAGTGTCTTTTTCTCTACGCATTATGTACATTTTTTAATTGACAATTATTTTATAATCAAAAGTGCGAATTTTTTTATTGTAATTTTGCATTGTCTTTTAAAAACTATGTGTATTTACGGTTGTGAGTAATACTCATTCTTTTGAAAAAAATTTACTACTTATATTTATCTAACTCGATTTGTTTTTTTGTAAATTTAGTAGGGAACCATGTGCTATATACCAAGAAGAAAAAATTGCATACTTAATTGAAAGTATATAACGCGCTCGCAAATCGTAAAAGTTGTGATGTTCCAAGCCTCTTGAGTTTTTTTTTTCTTAAGTGTTTGTAGTTGAAAATGAGATTTTTTTGAGATAAAAACATTCTTGAGATTGTAGTTATCAATGTATTACTCCATATTTTGTATATTGTGTATGGATTTAGTACATGGTAACTTCCCAATTTAATTTTATTTGTCAAACCTGATGTCCAATATGTCTTTGCATTGATTGAGGAAGGTTTTGAGTTGATTGAGAATTTATTTTGGAATATTTTGTATATGATTATTGTGTATGGTGTTATTATCTCTCATTATTAAGAGTAATGTTGTCATTTAATAGGGGGACACCATTGCTCACCCCTTCACTTATATAATAGAGATAAATGCTAGAGGTTTGACTTTTTCTCCTTTGCTTCATTTTATAAAGAATTTGTTTTGCTCTTGGGGCCTGTTCTCCCCAACTTATTTTCAGTTCAGTTCAGTTGTAATCAGTCCAGTTAAGTTCCTAATTTATTTCTCTGATAATAAAACAATAATAATTATTATTATTATTACAATTACGATTTTATTATTATTAATATTATTATTATTATTACTATTATCATTATTATTATTATTATTATTATTATTATTATTATTATTATTATTATTATTATTATTATTATTATTATTATTATTATTATTACAACTACTATTACTATTATTAATATTAATTACTTATTATTATTTTATTTAATAACTTATTATTATGAATTTATTATTAATTAAATAATATTTTTATTATTATAATTATTATTGAATATTAACATATTATATTATTAAAAACTATTATTATTATCATCAATTATATCTTATTATATTAATATTGTTATTACTGTTATTTATTTATTAATTTATATTTATTAATTAATGATAGCTAACTTATTATCATTACTATTAGTTATAATTTAATTCAGTTCAATTCAGTTTAGTTTAATTTAGTTTAGTTTAGTTGCAATCAGTTCGGTTCAGTTCAGTTGTTTTATGCCGAAGAGAACATGCTCTAATCATTTCGCACAAAGCTTAAGTGCTTAACATTTGCTTTCAAATAAAAGAAATTAACAATAAAAGTTAAAAGAAGAAGATTATGAGAGATATTGGGCACAAAATGTTCAGATTATTGTGAACCCTATTATTTAGTAAATTTGAAGCCTTTTTATATAGAGAGAACACTTATGTGCAAACAATTTGATTACCCTCCATGTTTTCCAAATTTTTACTATGATTGAGAACTTTTTTTTTTGTTTTAGAAGATACCATAATTGAGAACTACAGTCTAAAGCTATGAACTTTTTGAGACAATTGGGTATAATAATGCACTAGAGGAAAAAAGCGCAAGGGCTGCGTTTTTTGAAAAATGTAGCCCTTCATTTACGAAGGGCTGCGGTCAATGCAAAAACCGCAGCCCTTTTAGTGAAGGGCTGCGTTTTTTAGAAAAATGCAGCCCTATAAGTAAAAAGGGCTGCATTTTTTAAAAAACCACAGTCCTACAAGTAATAAAGGGTTGTGTTTTTTAAAAATCGCAACCCTTTATGGGCTTTTTTTTTAAAAAAATTGAAAGGATCGGAATTCGCGGGCTTAAAATGTTAAGCGGGCTAGGGTTTTCACAATTTCCTCTCCCTCATTCTCTCTCCTCTCTCACGTCCTCTCTCACCCTCCTCCCTTCTCCTCCTTCTCTCTCACGTCCACAACAACACGACAACAATAATCTCCTCCTTCCTCCTTCTCTTTCACCCTCCGACGGCAGCAACACCACGCAACAACATTTTACAAACGAGATCGTCGTTCGTCCTCCTCGTTAGTCCTCTTCGTTCGTCGTTCGTTCGTCCTCCTCGTTCGTCGTTCGTTCGTCCTCCTCGTTCGTCGTTCATTCGTCCTCCTCAACAAGGCGACAGACGAGATCTGCGCCGCCTTGCCTTGCCTTGCCGCGCCGCGCTGTTCTTCCTCGTCGTCGAACTCCGCTTAAGCAACGACAGCAACAAGTGATAATTTTTCGTTTTTCAGATCTATAATTTCTTGATCTTTGTTTTGATTAATGTTTATGTAATTTCAGATCCATAATTTTTTCTCTTTTGTATTTTCGTTTGCTTTTTTTCATTTTTGTTCGTTTTTTTCATTTTCGTTCCTTTTTTTTTCATTTTCATTCTTTTTTTTTTCATTTTCGTTCTTTTTTTAATTTTCGTTCTTTTTTTCATTTTCGTTCAATTCCTTTTTTTTCATTTTCAGATCTATAAATTTCGACTGTTCTTGTTGATTTTCCCTGTTGTAAATTTCTTGATATATTTAGGAGTAAAAAAATGCCAAAAAAAAAAATTATTTTAATTTTTTATGGGTCAAAAGGGTTGCGGTTATGGTCAAAACCGCAGCCCTTTGTATAAAGAAGGGGTGCGTTTTAGGCCCAAAACCGCAGCCCTTCTAATATAGAAGGGCTGCGTTTTGGGGCCTCAACCGCAGCCCTTCGTTGTGAAGGGCTGCGGTTTAAAAACGCAACCCTTCACTTTTAGTGAATGGCTTCTGGCCAAAAAACGCAGCCCTTAGGGCTGTTTTGACCGCAGCCCTTCCGTTTTTTCCCACTAGTGATGTAACATATTCTCTCTATAAAAAAAATTTTGTCTCTCCTCAACAAAAAAAATTATCGTCTTAAAGATATCAATTAGTATTGTATACATCTGATAAAAAAAATCACTTTTTAAGTCAAAATGATCGTTTTTTTTTAATCAAAAGATATCACTTTTTAAATAAACGGCGACTTTTTACCAATGAGACAATTCTATTTAAGTGTAAGTGACCCATTTAGGGTAAAATGTTACCAGCGTGTGACTTATAACTTTCAAGAAGTGGCTCATTTAGGACAAAAATTTAACCCCATCTCACAATAATTTATTGTGCACCCGATCTCATTCAATAACATGTGTAAAAATATAGTGACAATATTATCTTACATATCTAGAAGCTAATTACCTTTTAATATAAGCAAGTTCTTTGAATTGGTTTTAAATACTTTTATGTTGACCTAGTAATTCTTCGATACTCAAATCCATATCGTTTTTTTTCCATTTAAATACCTAATATCAACTTCGATAGTCTATAGATATTTAGTTTCACTTTAGCATTTTAAGGTCTCATTGGCTCACTTTAATGACTATAAAAGTATTTTGTTGGAGAAACGAATACTAGAAATTAATAAAATTTGACCAAGTTTTATCGTCCTTTTGTGTTTTATTTTAGTGCCAACGTAAATGAAAAGACCTTGCCTTAGTAATTAATAAAACAAGAGTAGTATAAAACATTATACATCCAATTAATTGTTCACATCCCAAGACTATTTTCTATGCTCTCCAACTGAGCAAGTAAGCACATAATAGAGAAGCTCCAAACAGCCAAATATTTATTATGAGTACACTGTACAAGTCTATAAGACATACCCAGTACACATAATAGAGAAGCTCCAAACAGCCAAATGGGTTGCTAAAGAAACAACTTTTCATAAAACATTCCAAATCCCTATGACCAATGATCGAATTTACCTTCATCACAATTCACAACACCAAAAGGATGTCTCCTCCAATAGTCAACTTGAGAAAAAAAAAAAAGGCTCCAATACCCATCCGTCCCATATTAATTGATACATTTGGATCTTTTGAGGTTATTAATAAAAGTTAATTTGCAAAAAAAAAAAGAATATTGATGAGACAACTACCTCTTTCGTGAGTCGAGCAAATCAAAGGGCCCTTATGTTGTTGAGTGAAAAGTCTAATTCAAGTCATAACCTTAGTTTCTAGGGTAAATGAAGTTTGGTATCTCCAAATTATAAGCCTTGGCAATCTCCAGCAATGAGTAAAAAGTGAGGTGAATACTTGCATTACCATTCTTTCAGTGTTGAGAGTGATGTTTAGCTCTCGTGTTACATGAGCACTGCCAATAAAACAAGTATCTAGGAACTATCATACAACATACTCACCCTAAAGTTGACGTAACCACATAAATACATGCAGGATAAACTTCTCTACATTGCACAAATTGATAGAATCGAAGTGAGAAAAGAAAAGGGCTCAAGCTCATCCTTTCTTCGGCATGGCTGCCAGCCTGGTATACATCCTTGCCATGGAATGAAATCCTCTTACATCTCCAGATCGCAGAAGATTTCCTAGAGCACAGTCAAATTGAAGCTTTTAGAAATTATCAACCAATTTGTAGAATCCGCACATTGGAGTAGTGGTTGAAATTTCCAGACATATCATGGAAAATTACTCATCTTAGAGTTTGGATAATATTTGATAAATGGAAGAGTTAAAGGCAAAGGCGGGCTTCAAACTGACCTTTTTTTTTTCCTACTTCTATTGTAGGAAGTAAAAATTACACTAGGGGAAGTAAAGTTTCCCATGACAACCAGCAAGAAGTTACTTCACATACAACATAGATAATGGAGAACTGGATAACTATTATGATTTGCATTCTAATTTTAGGAAGCAACATAACGACACAAAAGAATAAAAAGTTGAGACTGTACCTGAATCACAATTTAAGGGGCTATCGGGTTCTGGATGGGCCATCAAAGCAATTATTGCCCTGCACACTGATTGCAATGTCCAAGCAGGACTCCACGCATTTTTTAAGATGTCCAAGCAAATCTCTCCAGTCTGCACATAAGAGACAAACATTTTCTGTTATGCAGCTGCAAAACCACCAATAATAACTCTCTCTAGCTCTGTTTCTTTCTCTTACGTGTGCATATATAGACGTCATTTCCTGGGCCAAGGAGATGTTTTTTTTTTTTTTTGGGGGGGGACCAGGTCATGCTTATACTTATACATGCACAGTTTCTAGTTCTCACCCACTTAAATTCATTTTTCTCCCCATCGTTCAAGCCACCAGGATATAAGTAATTTTCCAATAATGAAGGGGGATCTTAACGAGAATACATGCATAATTCTCCTAGTCACCTCTTAATAAAGAGTTGAAGCAGAGATAAACCTTTAGAGAATAGAGACACATGTTATACATCAATTACAAGTTAAACATGAAACATGGACTCAGAAATAATGTGTCAGCTGTCAATCTTCCACATTGGCAGTTTCTAGTTCTCACCCACTTAAATTCATTTTTCTCCCCATCGTTCAAGCCACCAGGATATAAGTAATTTTCCAATAATGGAGGGGGATCTCAACGAGAATACATGCATAATTCTCCTAGTCACCTCTTAATAAAGAGTTGAAGTAGAAATAAACCTTTAGATAATAGAGACACATGTTATACATCAATTACAAGTTAAACAAGAAACATGGACTCAGAAATAATATTTAAATTGTCAATCTTCCACATTGGCAGTTGTAAAAGACGAAACCCCCTCACCTTGAAATGGACATTTGGATGAAATATTTTTGTTAAAAATCGCACTTGTGGAGGTTGCAAAGGATACTGTTCAGGCACTGCAAATGCAAGCTGGAAAACACCACCCTCATAAGGAGTTTCTGACGGCCCCTGAGCAAAGGGAAGGACTAGTAAGGTTAAGAAAATAGAGCAGCTTGATTTTCATCTGAAAGCATGCATTAATACATGTACCTTAATTAAAGCAGTCCATTTAAATATGTTGGAGTCGTCACAAGCTAGTTGGATATCAGGATCAGCAGATTTTGCTCTCTGCACCTCTTTGTATTCCTTGAACAGCCTAGCCCTGGATGCCTGAGGTTGAAACAAAGACCAACATGAAACTTCTATCCATAAAAGTACACAAAATCCACTACATGAACCTGCAGGAAATAAAAATTATCTGTGGGCCTCATATACCAGCTTGATTCCTTGACACGCCCTAGAGGCCACCAACCTCCAATGTAAAGTCCTAGTACCTTTATGCATTGGAATTAGTATGATTTCAGCATGCGAGTGTAGCAGGCACCAGATTGAAAATTATAATATTACTTCCTCCATTCCATATTAATGGCAACATTGCCCTTGTATGGAAGTTTCACATTAATTCCAACATTACCTAATTCGATAAGATATTCTATTTATCTCTCATTTTATACGGGCTCCTCTTCTTATTTATCTCTATATCTCTCCTCTTCACATAGTTTCCTTAAAATGTATGCCAACTTCATATGTTGCAATTAATATGGAATGGAGGAAGTATATCTTCACTACTCCGTTTCTGCTTCTTTAGAATTGTGGATTTTCCTAACTTCTCGAGAGCTTAGTTTTTGGCCTCAAAAGTGGATATGCCATGATATGTCAACTCCTCATATTAACCAATATATTTATAGATCTAAGAGAGTGCCATAAATTCAATTTGTTAGCGGATCAAAATCCTGTTGTAAATAATGACCTTGCTTTGTCTATAAAGGGTCTTAAAGAAGATGAGGACAGGTATCACCAGCTAATTCTATGGCAGGGTAAGAGAGAGTGAGATGTACAAAGTCTTTGTTATATCCCTGTGATAACTCATAACAGAGAGGTCGATTCACATTGCCCTTTAATCCAGAACGCACTATCCCTGTGTGACTTTAGGATAAGAAAGAAGCACATAAAGAATAATCAGCCATTTTGATATAGTCTCCTAAAATAAAAAAACAATAGTAAATGGGTGAGACATAATTTAAGGATCTAACAGAGGTCATGTTAGCAAAGTGCAAACATCTAGAAATGCAAGATATGTTGTGTGCTAACATTACAGAAGAATCACCAGGAAGCTCTATTGGCAGATCTGAGAAATCAAATGACGTTCATATGCTAAGAGATGCAATTTGCATATAGCTTATGTGAATAAGGGTTTCAAGGGAGAGTGATCTTATCAAAGTTAACTTCAGTAGCCTAGGGCGAATATACTCAGAAACAAGGTACTTGCAGTAAAACGATCGGATTACGATACTACTACTGTACTACCTTCTACATCTGTTCCATATCAAAAATACTGTCTCTCCTTTAATTCTAAAATTTTTCAGCAACAACTCTAAGATATGCCATTTTCATGCAATAAATCAACATGATTTTCAGAAAGGTAGTGGTAAAATTTACAAACTTTGACCCTACAACTTAAAACACAACTTAACGTTAAATAGAAGGGGTTATACTAAAAGTATATTTTCTCAATTGTGAAAACATTAATAACATCCCACCTAGAAAGCATATATTGCCACTGCATCCTTGCTTGGCTCCTTCAGAGTGCTTAAATTTCACTGTGTACTCAATTTCACTCTCCTTAACCCTTGGGATTCTAACTTTTATCTCCATAGCTTAGCATTAGCTCCAACTTTAATCCGATTTACCAATACAATCATTCCCAAACAGCATATACCATTATATTTCATCCTAAATAGACCACGTTAATTCATCTATTATTGTGGCAGAAGAAAGGACTTTATGCATAACCCTCGTTTTGCCCAATCATAATGTAAAATACATCATTACTCATTCACATGCCCCAACATTTGTTTTCAATCTTGATACATGTCTTTTCACTACGTCAATATATTTACGTATACCCGTCTTTGACATTGTCTACTAGAGCACATCTCTTGGTAGCTTGTCATAAGTCATCTCTAAGTTGATTAAATCATATGCAAACCCTTCTTACTCTCCTTGTAATACCCTAACATTAAACTCATAAGGTGGATGCTTCCACAGTGAATCAGCCTCCAAATAAACCATTGGTTCTCCGAGAAGCTTCTACATTTCCTTTTCCTATGTTTTATCACTCTCTTTAGCAATTCCATGATATGATTCATGATTTTCGTCGATCTTATGATTTGAGCAGTCATGTGCATCTTTTTCAGTAGTTTTTTGAAGTGGTTTTTTAAAAAAAAAAAATGTTTTTTTTTTTTTTTTTTTTTATTTTTTTTTTTTTTTTTTTTTTTTTTGAGTAGTCATTGTGCATCTCCATTATTCACAAGTATCAAAGTTGTTTTTGTTTTCTCGAATAGTATATCGTTTGTCCTCTAGATCTTATTGAATAGGTTTCTTACTTGAATTAGCTTTGTTAATTCCAGAAAAATTTGAACACTTGTTGGGTTAGTAGATTAATTTATCTGATAAGTTGAACAGTGATTATCAAATGTTATTTCATTAAAAAATAAGTGTGATGGGAGTTAGTGGGGTATTTTAATATTCAAGGAGAGAAAAGGTCGGGTTTTTAAACTGATAGAGATGGAGTGGGAGCCAATAGGGTGTTAGAAACAAATATAATAATAATGGGATTATCAAAAAATAGGAAGTGTTCAAACTAATTTTAGGACAAACCAAAAAGAAAAGTGTTCATATTCATTTGGGCCGGAGGGAGTAATTAATACCAACGTAATACAACCTCCCCTAGGCTTCTCTAAACCTCAATCAAAGTACGATACTAAATGAACCTCTATTTTCTAAATCTTCCGCATATAGTCTTTTAAGTATTGACTAATAGAGATGTATTTTATAACACCATTGACTTCATTAATCTTTTCATCCTAGACAAAAATATTTAATTTTATCCTTCACACACTTCACCATCCAAAAAATTTTGGCCATCATTTGTCACTTTCTATATATATATACATATGTATTATATATATATCTTTCCCCACCCTAAATTCCAAACTTGTCGTGTACATCCTTATAAATATAAGACTTTAACAATTTCTTTTCCCTTCACCTTAGCATTCTTATACTTCACAATATTTACTTCATAACTACAATTTACCAAATCTTTCTTCTAAGTTACTATCTTTCTTCTAAGTTACTATCTTTCGTCTTCATTCCCCCATGTTGTATACATATACATTGGTATTAAAGCTTTTCACTCTCCTACAACCTCGTTAAATACTCTAAAAAATACAAAAAAAAAAAAAAAATAGCCCCTTAGAATCTAGGTTTAGCTTTCAACCCCAATCAGCTTCTATAAACACTTCTTCAATAAACCTTCTACCATAACCTTTTTTTTTATAATCTCCACCATCTAATTGTTTGCTCACATTGAAACTAATTCCTTCTTGGACTTAGTTTAAAGGCATCAAGAATTAACATGCTAATACCTATATTTGACCTCGTGAGAAGAAAGTCCATGTGGGTTGAATTCACTATGTTAACTGTAAACCATTTCCTAAAGTGCATTTAACAATAGATCTTTAAGGCATCACATCTTTCTTTCATGTCTTTCACATTCAAGAAGGTAAAGACCTTTGAGGCATGATGGGATGAAAACGCAACTAAAGGAAAAGTCTGCCCACTTTACCCGCAGTGAAAATATAGCCATATAGAAGGTCTAAGATGGATAATGGACAAGAAAGTCTTCATACAATGATAAAACATTATATAACAATGCCAAAACATGCTACAAACATCCATATTTCAAAGTTTTTCTAAACATTCATCAGCCACCAAATAAAGAGTAATTCCTAAGCTTTTTCAATCTCAATTGCATTCATTATATCCGCCTAACATGCTCTCATTTTCATTTCATCTAGGTCCATAAAAGTCTCCACTATCATTACTATTTCCATGTAGTAAATGCCCAATATAAAGTTCCACACTCTCTTCAGTGGTCCAGGTATCACGAGCCTTCTTTGGTTAGCATTTGTGGAGGGGAAGTGACGTGAGGGAAAAAATTAGCTCCCAACTTTGTTCTAAATCTTTCCAATAAAGAAGGAATGTGATTAGTCAAAAAGTGGAGGAAAATAGATCCCTTCAATTCTTTTCCCCCGTCTTATCTAAATAAGGGAAAATGAATCCCCCCTTTTCCCTTCCCTCCCTTCCCTTTTCTGAAAAACTGATTTACTGGTGTTTTCAGGGCAGTATTCTGCACATTACTAAGTTAATTATATTATCCACCCTAAGGATATGCCTGTCTCCTCACAAGCGCATAAAAAAAAAAAAAGATAGGCATTGAGAAAGTTGACAACCTCATGAAAGTTTGGAAATACTAATAGGACCCAAACAAAAAGATAATTTAGTCATATTACGACATACCTGTCCAACCTCGGATACAGAAAGATTAAATTCATATAAACAACAGGAAGAAGAGATTACACTAAATTAACAGGAGCAAACCTGCATGTTCCTAAGAATTGACAAGTGAAACTCGAATCCTCAACAAACTTGAATACAGCCAAGTAACCTGCATTCCAACCAGAAGTAATAAAAAAACGATAAAAAAAAAGGACTTAGATAAAGAATCAAAAATGTAAAACTTGGAGGTGATAACCATGAATAAACCAACCCAGTTGTTAAGCCACAAAGCCAAAAACAATTCTTTATATTAGCAACAAAACGAAAAACAAGAAATTTAAGCAACTGAAATCATTAAAACCAGATATGATATCTCATTTCCTTCAAAGTTTGAGTATAATATCTAGTAAGTAGAGGGATCCCCAATACCACAGCTCAAGTAGAAAGCACATGATCAAGACTGCTGATAATCTCTTCGTTTTTTTTCCTTTCTCTTCTAACTTATTTGGGGTACTACATAACTAGCAAAACTAGAAGTATAGTAAAGTAAGTACCTAAACTCATGTACTTCTATGAAATTGACAAATGACAAAAACTTTGTTCTTAACTTCACATATAAATTCTCTCAACACCCTCTCCTATGCCCAATGGCGGATCCAAAATTTTACGAATGGTGGGTCACCGCCAACCTCGTATCAATCAATAACCAATACTACAATTAGCATAACCCTACCGCGTCGCCTCTAAATAACCTATTGTGTCGCCTCAATGGCAACCCAAAGTTCAAAACACGATAGGTACACCACCTAAAAATCAATCCATTATGCATTCACATTGATTACTCTCCACCAAATGTTCAATAATTTAATGCTAGACATTACAAGCTACAAGTTTACAACACTACTATTTATACAATTCAAATCATGATGACATCTTAGCAATTTTCCCTCATAATTCTGAAATTCATTTCATAGGTTTAAATGTTTCATAGGCTTCACCAAAACATCCGGAAGATTACAATTTTTTATTGTTTTATATCAAATAACACAACTAATTCTTGGCAATTAACAATCATAACAATCAGATAAATGAAGTCTAATTTTCTTTCACAATTCAAATTCATCCTAATTTTAATCTCAATTATAAAACCTAATTGACAATTATACAAGAAACCCAACCAATCAAGTCTCAAAAACTCAACAATCTGTCAATACTATTGACAACCATCTAAGAAATACAATTAAACTTTAAGCAATTCAATTAGAAAAATGAAAATGAAAATAAAAATAAATCATTAAAAAGTAGACCTTCGTAATGAAACCTCGGTGATTGAAAATGTTTGCTTCAAGATGATTCAAAGAAAGCCCTAAATCATGAATTCTTGAGTTGAGAAGAGAGAGAAAGAGGGAATAGAGAGAGTGACCAGATGAAAGAGACGAAGAGAGAGAATGTGAGAATTGAAGCTAGAAATTGGAAATGGATGAATCTAGAGAGAGAAAGGGGTTGTAAATTATATTAAAAAAAACATTTATTGATGAATTTGACAACCCCAATTTGAAAACCCTAATATCTTGCGAATTGGGGGAATTTAACATAAATTTGGTAAATTTGTGGAGAGTGGTAACTATTTACCTGGTCTTTATATGCGAGATGTGCAATTCGAATGTTATTGGCCTTCTTCTGGAGTTCTGGTGATGTGAAATTGTGAATTGTGGAATAGATGAGAGAGAATTAGTTCATCTCTATTTTATATGTCAACAGGGGTAGGACACCAAAAATCTAAAAACCCCTATTTTACCCCCCAACAAATGAAGCAAATTACATCCAAAATAAGAGAAAGGGAAAAAACAAAAAAAAAGAAGGTAAAATTAAGTATTACATACAAACTAACCGTCTTTATCTTCCCATCCCAAAAAAACTGCTCCTATCTACAAAGAAAAAAATTAAAAGGCAAAAACAAAAAACCACACACTACACTGTAACCTACTAATCTATTATGAAACCATAATTTCTACAACGAAATATGGAATTCTATTTGTTTCTATCTCAAACACCTATAAACAAATTATGATTCAATGATCTTTCTAAGTGAAACGCTTCTACTTTTTGAAGAACTCTTATCTTCCCCCTTCAATATCTGCAATCAAATACACAACAATAATAACTCTTTCAAGTCTACAATTCCTCTTTCAACCACTACAATCAGGTAATTCTCATAGCCTCAAACCTATTTCAATTTGTTCTGCATCTGATTAATAACTTTTATGCAATATGTATAGTCGAACCAAATCAAACATAAGATAATTAGAAGATCTAAAGGCAACCAACAACATAGTCATCACTCATCAGGTATTTGTTAGTAATTGTTATTGATCACTATAAAATGGCAAAATGATCAATCCCATAACTCAAGTTATCAAGTAATAATAGGTTACCAAGCGAAATACTTCAAAATCGCAAAACCCAATAATGGTATTATCGAGTAGCCAAAATGGTGAATTGTACAATGGTATAATCCAGTGAAGAAAATTAGAACTCACAAAATCTCCGACAAAATGGAACCAAAAGATAGAGAAAGTTCGATCTCACCTTCACCAAAAATTGGAAAAAAAAAAATCAAATTTTCTCGGAAAAACTAAGGCCCCGGTCGAAGGAAGTGAACTAACAAAAACTCAATAAGCTAATTTCTTAGAGAGGAAAAAAAAAATTTGGAGAAGAAAAAAATCAATTGTTTTGAACCATAATAATCACCCCAAATATAGTCAATTCGCTTCAAATGGTCACTAATCCCACTTTTTTCCAAAAAATCAAAAACCAACTTACCGTACAAATCTAAAATGGAGTTGAAGGCCTAAAGCACTACAAAGAATTTTATGCTTTGAGAGCAAAAAGGAAGGAAAGACAATTAAGCTATCTCGAGCAAGTTTGCATTCCGCGGAATGTCGAGTTATGTGCAATGTGTTTTGAACTTTAAAATATTTGGTCACCTCTTTCTGCGAGAATGTCGAGTCATGTGCAATGTGTTTTGAACTTTAAAATATTTGGTCACCTCTTTATCCGGAGGAATATAACCATTTGTTTTTGCTACAACAATAAGTTCTCGATGACATACATCAATGTCTTCATGATTGAGGAAATCCATGAGTCGGAAAACCCCATGAACATCAAATTCTGAAAAAAGTTTTGGTATTTTCGCATGCAAAAAGAAAACAAATCAAAATCGAAATCAAAACCCACATAATACAAACCCACAGTACAAATAACAGAGAAACTCACTAATAACTAAAATTGAACATCTTCTCTCAATTTTCCATTTACTTTCTATTTGCTTTCAATTTTTCCGTTGAATGTCGTGAGTAGGTGATGCAAACAACGGCGAAATCTCTAGGTCCTGCGCCGATGTATAAAGAATTTACAACAGCGAGCTTGGAGAGAGAACGAGTAGAGCATGAGATTTTGAAGTACAGAGAGAGATGGAAATTGGAGGAGGAGGGGAGAGAAAGGAGGATTTTAGGAAGTTTAGAGATATTACGACTTTATCTTATAATAGGGGTAAGTTTTCATATGTATTTACATTTCATGTTATTAGGTAGGTTTATCTTATAATGGTAATCACAAAGAAATTATACTCATTCAGTAACATAAATATTCATACTTCCTCCGTTTTTTTTAGTTGCAACACTTTCCTAAAAGGAAAATAATTAATTAGTTGCAACACTTTCGACTTTTGTTTTTCCTTTCTCTGTCTCTCTCCAATCACATGGGGCCCTCTCTTTTTTTCCTCTCTACCTCTCTCCTACCCAAATTTTGCATGGGAGTTGATTAAAAAAAAAAGTGTTGCAACTAAAAAAAGCAGAGGAAGTACAAGATTGTTTCCCTTTGAAACTTTTTGAGAACTAACCTACATTAATAAATCATACATATTTTAAATGAGGAAGGATAGTGTTTTCAATTAATTAGATGTTGTAGGTAGCTAATAATGAACTTTTTATTATTGTCATCTACACTTTAATTGTCTTTGTATATTATGATAGACATATTTATTTGGAGTATTATGCTTATTACTAAATAGTTAGGTAAAATAATATTCGAAAGCTAAAAAATTGTGTTAAAAAGGATATAAACAAAATAAGACAAACAAAAACAAAGGTTGGAACGGAGTAAGAATAAAAGACGTCAATCCCTATAAGATTGTCTTTTTATAAGGTTATTATAATTGGTAAATAAAATAAAAGAAATTATATTAGCTCTTAAAATTTATAGTTAGTCAAATCCCTATAAAATTGTCTTTTTACGCAAACACCATGTAAGCAAATTAAACAATTTAAAAAAACTATTGCAAATGTTCATATAATTTCTTAGTTAATACGCTGTTGAACTATGAATATGTTTCCCTTTAATAGAACTTTATAAATAATTTTTTGTGCAAATTATTAATAGATATAAGTATGCAATTAATTTAAGTTTAAAAACGATTTCGCACACATAGCGTGCATTGAAGGCTATTACAATTAATTTAACTTACCTAACGATTTCGCACGCATAGCGTGCATATAAGGCTAGTGTACTGCTTAAAGGAATTGGGCAATTGATGACACAGTGTTTCAACTTTCGAATGAATGAAGGGAAAGTAGTTAAGAGAATGGGCAGGTCAGGTGGGGCCCACACATGGAATTTAGTAACAAATATTGGCTGTGTTCGGTGACAGTAGTTTTTTTTTTTAAGTGAAATTTCATTCATTAATGTAAAGTCATACAACATCTACAAGAAAAGTCGGAAACTAAAAAATACATATCAAAATGAAAGAAACTTAATTCTATTCCGGTAAAATCAAGATCGCAGAGCAGAGATAACCCGTCTAAATATCCTCTTTCTCATCGTTGCTTGATGCAGCATTTAACGACGGAGTTTAACGATATGATATAGTTTTGATGTAGAACTAAAGTTCATTCAACCGATTGTATGCGAAGTACTGATCGTCGTTGCAATCTCGTACAAAATTACATCAATAAATCACTAGTAGAATAATTGTTTATTGTTGCGGTCATTAAGTGGCCTATTGCGGGTTTTCGCTGCGCAGCAATAAAGGGCGCATCAATAGGTAATTAATATATTGCTGCGGTTTCTAGCCAAAACCGCAGCAATATATTTATTTTTTATTAAAAACGTACAACGTATTGCTGCGGTTTTGGCTAGAAACCGCAGCAATAGTTTGGCCTATTGCTGCGGTTATTTCCCAAAACCGCAGCAATAGGTCCTGGTACAGGTAAAAAAAATTTTTTTTTTTTTTTGGAATTTCGCAATTAAATTTGAAAGATTAAAACCATGCAACTAACCCATCCACTATCCACCAAATTCGCAGACAAACTAAAGATTAAATAACATGAATTTCATTAATATATAAAGCTAAAAAAACTAATTACATAAATAATAAGACGAACGAACTCGGCGATTGTTCGGTTCGCGCATCATCGGCTTCTAAAAGTCCGGCGACGACTTGTTTGGACGATGAGAGAAGACCGACGAGGATGAGAGAAGACCGGCGAGGATGAGAGATGCGAGGATGAGAGACCGGCGACTTGTTTGGACGAAGAGAAATAGACCGGCGAGGACGACGAACCCGGTGAGGACGACGAACCCGGCGACTTGAGAGGAGAGAGGAGAGTTGAGAGAGTTTAATTCCCGGCGAGTTGAGAGGAGAGGAGAGAGGAGAGAGGAGAGTTGAGAGGAGAGAAAACGGCAGCATTAAAAATAAGGGGAACAAGAACCCTAACGCACGCGTGTCTTATATAAAGAAAAAATGGGGATATTGCTGCGGTTTTTACAACGCAGCAATATATTAAAATATTATTTTTTTAATATATTGCTGCGGTTTTTACAAAAAACCGCAGCAATATATCTGGTCAAAAAGTCAACTTTTTTTAAAAAAAATTCCCGTTGAAACCATATTGCTACGGTTTTTTGCCGAAACCGCAGCAATATCTTTATTCTATATTTTACCTTTTCTTTTTACGTGATATATTGCTGCGTATGGGTAAAACCGTAGCAATAAGCAATTATTCTACTAGTGAATCAACCTTCAATTGGAGTCAGGGTCCAAACCCCACTAGCACACAAGGAAACCAAACTAATACACCCACCGTGAAGGGAGTGACTGCAAAACCCATAAAGGCGACTAAAGCCATCACACATATGTGACTTATTAAAAGCAGCGAAAAAGTGAAATAAGTAAGAAAATAAACTAGAAACTACAAAAAGGAGAGAAAGAGGGGTTTACCATGGACAAAAACATCCATGGCAGCTCCTTTAAAGGGTTAACTGTGAAAAGTGGAGAGAGAGAGGAGAGGAGGGGATGGCGGCTAGGGTTTTTATTAGAAGATTTTTTTTATAATCAAAACTGTTATTAGGTGTCTTTTAGTAGACATTTGTCATATGAAGGGAAGGCACTATATTTTAGAAGCTAAGGGAATGGCCACGGTAGCAGTGGTAGTAGCTTTTAGCTATGAGAGTAGTTGTTAGTTATGCTGGTAGCTTTTGTGGTTGGTGAGTAACTGTTAGTCGTCCAAGTAGAGGTATAAGATATTGATGTTCGGTAAAAGAAGCTGGCAGAGTAGCTATTTTCAAATAATTAGTTAAAAACTCAAACAAAACTTTAATATATAATTTATACACCACTAAAAGCTCCCCCAAAAGCTACAAATTGTAGGTTTTGACAAATACTACTAAAACACTACTTATACCATTAAAAACTACTACTTATACCACTACCTAACCAAACACTACTGTTTTTTTAATTAGTGTTTTGACTAAGTTAAAACACTAAAAGCTACTTCAAAAGCTTGTGCCGAACATGCCCATTGTCTATTTGTAGTGCTAGTAAAAAAAGGATTTTTTTGATAATGACCACCTTATGTTTTACCTACTTTGAGAATAACCACCTTATACTTATTTATTTTTATTTTACCACCTTAACTTTACTAGCTTAATTCTTTAATTTCACCATCTCTTAATGTTTTTAGTCTACCAACAAGACCCCACCTATTGATATCCCTCCATTCCATTCCATCCTATAATTCCATGATTCTTTCATTACTCCTCCTCAAACCTTATCCAATCTCTCTCAATTGTCAAAATTCTTCCAACTGAATCTACAATTAGGAGAGGAAAAATTCATATATTGACTTTGTATACAAAATGTAGAATTAGGAGAGGGAAAATTCTTCCAACTAAATCTAGAATTTTGGAATAATATTTGTTATTTCACTAGGAACACTACAAGAGGGGGGGTGAATTGTATGTGTAGAAATAAACGTAACTTTTTGCGAAATTATAAAACTTAAACAAAGAAACAAGCTAAAAACTTCTTGGGCCCAACAAGAAGAAACAACCTCGACCACTAGGGATTTTAAACTCAACACTTTAACTAATTAGGCCAAACAACTTTGTTATAACCTAATTATACTCATGGGCCACACCTTGAGTTCCTAAACTCAAGTTCCTGAACAACTGTTCCCTTAACAGTTGTTCCTCTCAACTTCACTTGAAGTTTTCTCACTTTAACTCGCTCCACTCAAAGCTTTATCTCTTATAGAAAATCCCCTTACCCCAAAACCAAAATACAGTGATAAAAAAACTTAGTGAAATTAGAGTAAGAAGGCAAAGAACAAATGACTTTTATGAGAGAATGAAGGAACTGACACTTTACTTAGTTAAACTCACTAATTCACTTGGTCAGACACAAATTGAAACTTAATTAGACATAAGTATTTATAGCAGTGATTACTTAGAACGTGGGATTAAATCATGTGTTAGTGATAAAAATATTTTCCCATGATGTTCCTCAACTAGAGGAATACGTTCCTTTTTACATCCATGATCTCCATGTACTCTGTTAAACGTGGGTGATGGATATGTTACTGCTTCCTTAATTTTAGCAACCACTAAAGCAGTAAATCAAAAATCTTAATTATAAATTATTTTAATTAATAAAACCAAAATAAAATCCTTTTACCAAAATATCATCTTTAAAAATATTTTACTTGAAACTGAAAAGGATTTTTATTATCTTATAAAAATAAAATCTTTTCCTAAAAAGATTTTCCTTAAAATCAGATTTTTACTTAATAAAAATGGTTTCCTAGAATCTAGGCATAAGTCACTCAAGCGACATTATTTAACCGTTATACTTACTTACATATGTCTAGTTCCTTTTGAATAGTTAGTTCATTTAACTTAACTTGACAGTGTCCAGTTCTTCTGTTCCTTTTAAAGGAACATACACTCATTCTCATTTTAAATTGCCACCGTTCCTTACCTTTCTTAGCTTACTCGTTCCTTTACATTGGAATTAGAAACAAAAAGCCTTGCTTTAATTTGGTCTTCTTGCTCCAACGCTTCTTATCAAATCTTTGAGCATCTTCACTTAGTCTTCAAAATCCAAACTTGATTTCTTCTTTGACTTACTATTCTCTTTGCTCCATTCTTTGATGCCTTGTAAAATCCATTCACTTAACAACTTGTTAGTTCAATACTTAGTTTGTATCTTTATTCCTTTGTCATCATCAAAACTAGGGTTCAACAATATTGAAATAAATCTCGTGATTTCCTAAATTCTTCCTCTTCCTCTTCGTAGATTTTCACAATTCGCATACCTTAAGCAGTTGAAAGATTTGGGAGATTGAAATTCTTTTCAAGCAGATATGCTTAGGTTTTTTCAATAATTCGATCAGTCACAGTGTGAATGGGTCTTTTTTTCCTTGTTTTACGAAAATTTAGGGGTATTGAAATTAGAAGTCTTTTTTATAAAGGTTTTAAAATTTCGTGAAAAAAATAGAGGGAAGGAGAGATCAGATAATTACACGAACAGATTTCGATAACGTTGCCATAAATAATGTCTAATGTAACGACCCTTATCCTAACGTTGTTGAAATTCCATCTAATGCAATGACCATAACCAATTTGTTGCCATAGATTTACCTAATGCAACAGTCATTGTAAAGCCGTTGCAATAGCTCAATTCATGAACCTAAATTGACACGAACCATTGCAATAGATGCTCCTATTGCAACGGTATAAAAAACAATCGTCGCATTAGCTAGTTTTAGCCATTGCCTTTGATTAAAAATGTAGTAGTGCGTAATTCAGTCTACGATGAAATTTCAAAGATTACCCGAACATATCGAGCAGGGATAGAAAGGAAGAAAAGCATGGGGGGGGGAAATTTTGGACGAAAAGTGTTAAGGTGATAAAATGCAAAAAAGAAGTATAAGGTGGTTATTCTCAAAATGAGTAAAACACAAGGTGATTATTATAAAAAAAAATGATAAAAAGTAGTTTTTTAAAAAAACTGGACTTATTAGGTACTTGTTTTGAAAAAGTGGTAACTAATAGGTAGTGCTTCACAAAATTTCTCTTTTACATTGTTTGGTTAGGGGGTTTTGCAATTTCCTTTCCCATTTCTCAGTTTGAGTTTACTCCAAATTACTGTACATTGATTCCCCAAACCCCCTACAGTTTTCCATTTTCCTCTACAACGGTTGCTTTAATTACTCCGACGAGGAAGAGATGCAGTCAGCGACAACATCAACCACTCCCGTTGGTGGCAAACATGTATACAAAACATGGCGGCAAGCAAACAAGAACGACTGCATCATCCCCACCCAAGAGAAAATGTCGGTCGATGGAAGCCGATGAATGTAAAACGAGAAAGGCAAAGAAAGGTGGTACACCGGTGATGTCTGATGTGGTTGCTGGCGACTTACTGCCGTACTCTGATCCCATGGTGAGCAGGCGGTTCTGAGGACTGAACTTCTAAACGTCGCCCCCAAATTACTTAAAATCGCCCCAACTCCCTTCTAAAAATACCATTATACCCTTGGCTGTTTTTACAACTCTCTCTCCACCACCACCTAAAATCACTAACCACCAATCGCTACCTCTCCGACCCACCGACTATCACCATCGACGAGCACAAAATTCCGACGAGTAATTTTTTTTTTTTTAAATGAATTTCATGGGGCACAACGTCTAGGCCAGACGTTGTGCCCCATGGGGCCAACGTGTAGGCCACACGTTAGCCATGGGCCCCATGAAATTCATTTAAAAAAAAAAAATTTGTTTAAAAAAAAATTCGTCGGAATTTTGTGCTCGTCGGCGGTGGTTGGCGGTGGTGATCGTGGGTGGTGATGGTGAAGATGAGAGATAATATGAATTAGGGGGAGGAGTTAAGTTGGAGTAAAAATCAAAACAAAAATCCTAAGGGTATAATGGTATTTTAAGAGGGGAGTTGGGGCGATTTTAAGTAATTTGGGGGCGATGTTTAACAATCCCCTCTGAGAATGGTGGTGTGGTGGTCCTTCTGTTAAAGATCATTGAATAAAAAAAGAGTTGATAGTTATTATTAAAAGCATAAACTTGTTTGTAATCATTGATGGTCTTGCGAATAAGTGGCATCCATATACTTATAGACTAGTTAAGTCCTGGGCGATGCTCAAGTGCTAAAAATAAAATAGAATAACAAAACAATCTATTTATTAAATTTTTGAGTTAAAAAATTTATACTTCCTCCGTTTTTTTTACTTGCAACACTTTTTTTTCCATCAACTCCAATACAAAATTTGGGTAGGAGAGAGGTATAGAGGAAAAAAAAAGAGGGCCCCATGTGATTGGAGAGAGATAGAGAAAAAGGAAAAACAAAAGTAGAAAGTGTTGCAAGTAATTAATTATTTCCCTTTTAGGAAAGTGTTGCAAGTAAAAAAAACGGAGGAAGTAACTTAATTATGTCCTAAAATATACTTCTTTTATTTTGCTATTTGCAATAAAGAATTTTTTTTATATACCACAAATAATACCCTTTTATTGTAACTAACAAAACATGTAGTATAAATGAGATTAATATATTAAGAAACAAAATCAACAAAATTGATATTGTATGAGAAAAATGGACTAACAATTTATCTCCTAGAATTCAGGGAGTTGATTTTTTATGATATATAAAATTTGGTGATTTGTTGGTAAGGTAAGTTTTATAAATAAATATAAAAAACAAAAAAGATAGTAAATGTGAGGATGGGACTTGGGAGGGGAAATGAAGGGGTTTGGGAGGGAAAAGATGATGTAAGAGGTTATTGCTTTAGTATAGATGAAGATTGCCTAAAGTTCAACAATAGAGAGAAATAAAGCAGAATATTTGGATCAGTGATATCTATCTCAAAATATTCTTGACTTGATTATGCATGAATTGCAAATAGCGGCTTGGAGACCTATGGAATGGTTTATTTGCCAACAAGATGATCAAAGCATATTTAACAATGTGTCATCAAGCTATTAAAAAAAGTAGACAAAGAATTTGCTAAAATTAAGATAAGCTAAGTCTAGTGGTAAACGAGTACATGTTCCGCCCAACTTCAAAATTAAGATTGTAACAACACATGAAATGATATTCATTCCTCATTAACATTGCCCAAAAAAATCATTACATACCTTCTCGATCAATGTTAAAAGATCACCTATGGAATGTTTTACATGGACTTGTACTTATCAGGAAAAAAATTAAGGTGGTCACCAAGAAGGATGAGTATCTATTGGGCTTGTGGGATAATTATATGACTGACACAGAATTTCACCCTTTCACGGTAAGATGATGCGTCTCCATTGACTTGTTGGCTACTAGAGAAAGCATAGCATGCAGTCAGTCCAATTACAACTTGACTACTTTTACATCCAGAATGAACATACACTCTCATGTTTTTCTATGTGCACCTAATCCACATCTATCGCATCAATTGTCTTACCTCTCTTTTTACCACACAGGCTCTGAATTCTAAGGCGGTGGTGATGGTAGTGTGTGTGTGTTGTGGGGACGACTTTAAAGAGAGAGCAAAAAATATGGAGCTATAAACTTGATATCTCTACTCTTCATCACAGCTTCACAGGCAGAAAACAAATTTAGCATATAAGCATATAAACTTACACCAAAACACGTAGCTAGCTAGGGTCGTCATTAAAATGTAAACAAGCTACAAAAATACTCGGCAAACAGGTTCTATATACTATCACAATCTCAGGCAACTAACTCATCAAATAAATATTTTATGAGCAAGCTGACATTTCTTGATTCTCTGGCTGAAAGAATAAATTGCTTCAAGAACCTTTGAAGCTCACAATAGATTACAGTCATTACACTACATTTTGAGGGTGATAATATTTTTCAATATCAATCATTCTCATGAGAGGCCTAAAAAATTGTTAAACAACCTAATGTCAAGGTAGAAGACCTATTCTGCCACATCTCCAAGTCTGAACCATAGAAATGAAAGGGTTTGGTTAATTAATTTCTATTCCTTTCCTAATCAAACCACTATTAGATCCCTTTAAAAGCAAATAAAGATTATTTCCTTACTGTAGGCGTGTTTTTAATTTGCCTACGCGGTGTGAGCGCGTATTTGATTTGACTACCCCATTGTTAAGGTTTTATTGAAAATTATTTTGAAGTCGCCAACAATTCTTTAAAAGAAGACTCATAAACCTAATTGGATATTGAAAACTGTAGGGACATCTTAGGGACTTATCCAATGTAGATTTCCCCTTCCTAACTCCATAGATGGTCAAAATGAACCAAAGACTGAGTTCGGGGGTGAGGGTACGAATATGGTCATGATGAACCATGTTCGCCCATTGCTGGCCTCTACTAAATATCGATTCATGTCAATTTTTATGCAAAAAAATAATCAAATAGTATTTTTCATGCACCCTAAAAATATTTAGTCTAGGTTGGTTCAGGAAAGACATAAAAAGACTATTTTTAGTGACAAGTTATTAGGGAATCAAATTATAGGGAACCTAGCAGGTTGTTCAAATTATCTGATTAATGTTAGAACAATTCTTTAGGTCTTTGATTAACAATAATAACATATGGGTGATAATAAAAATTCATGCATAGAACAATGAGGCAAGCATGCAATAATATATGAAAATAAATAGAAAAAAGGAATAAAAGGTTAGAACACTAGTGGAAAAAGCCCATCCGATCCAGTCAAAACCTACATTATGAAGGAAATCGTTAGTAATATAAAAATAATAAGTTGATTCAAGGACCCTCACGATAATACCGTGGCTTGGGTTTGAGAGATTGACAACCTTCGGGACGAACAATCGTGAAACCTGAAGATCTGAACGTATAAAAGTATGTAGATTTGAATGTGTTTGTATTTGAAAAGTATGACTTTTGGTAGAGATTTTGTAGAGAGGTTCGTAAATATATTCGTAGAGTTCGAAGTGTTTAAGTGTGAAAAACCGTATGAAAAAACAGTGTTTTAATTTGGAAAATCGAAGCCTATTTATAGGGAAAATGTATCTACGCTTCACGCGTCATCTGCGCCAGGCGCAGGATGACGTGTTACGCGCAAATCCACGTGTCAGACGCAGATTGGCGCGCCTGTTGCGGCATGCCCAGTCGAAAGCGTACACGTGGTACTTGCTTTGAAAAAGATAAGAAAGAAAAAGATGCGTCTCACACAGAGACGTGCGCTTAGCGCAGGACTCTGTATGACACAAAAGGCTACGTGGCAATCTTGTGTGCTTGGCACACTGCAGTGCGCTAGGTGCGCACTTACGTGGTAGGACACTTGCGCTCGGCGCACATCTGTGCGCTCAGCGTAGTCTGTTGCGCTCAGCACACGTTGGTGCACTCAGCGCACCGCCTTGCTTTTGACACGTTTTAACAACTTTTTGACAAAAACGCGTTTTAAAGATTTTCTTTTATCTTTTAACTCTGGAAATTTGATTTTACGGGATAAAATCAAATTTTGATTATAAAAAATATCATTAAAATATTTATTTTATTGAAATAAAACAATTAATTATTATTAAATAATTAGATGGCCATTTCAATGGATTGGGCTCAAAATACAATTAATTATCATGAATAATTAATTGGGCTTTAAAATAGGACTTTAACACTTTTTCAAAATAGTTTTGGGTTCGCTTTTCGGACTGCTTTGCCCTTGGGTCGGACCAATTAAGACCGCGGTATGTTTCATCATTAGGCCCTTAAATGGAGAGACACGATTATGTGTCTACAGAAGCCCCCACTTTGACTGAGGTTCAGGAAACCGATAGTCAAAGTATATGGTGTCGGGACGGAGAACGATTCTAAGTGCTCTACAGTTTAGAACTGATCTATATACGCCGGCCTCTGCAAAACAAAGTTAGTATGCTAGACAATAACTACAAGTAATCTGATTACTTGCAGAGAAATATGTTAGCAGATAGGTGCAAACAACTCATATAAAGCACATAATGATGCAAACAATGCAAACTTAGACTCTCTAAGGGTGCATGAGACGGTATGCAAGGATCGGGGTTATGCAAAGCTAAGGAAGATGACACGTCATGCAATGTCAGAGTTATGCAAGACTAGGATGCATGTAATGCAATGCAAGGTCAAGGTCAAGGTATTGCAAGGCTAGGAGATATGGATATGTAGAATGATAGAATGATCAGAAATAGATGTAGTGATTTTCGAAAACTATTTTTAGTAAATAATTGGGGTCCGTAAACAAGGTCCGCTGATTACAACTTTTCGGGAGTTTGATTTAATTTGGAATAACCATCACATATATAGGAAGCCCCCACTTTGGGTAAGCTTGTCTTGATTTAGGCACTATGAGCCTTGATTGAAATGCGTTTGATCTTGTCTTGAACGCTGAAAGTTGTCATTGGGGATTCTTCTTTGGGAAGTCGATTTTGGCCAAGTCAGATATCGCCAGAGACCATGGAATTGTCGGAGAGTCCTTCAGGAAAAGGAGTGTTTGGATTGAAAAATAAAAGTTTAAATTTGTGACTTAAATAGATGTATGTGGGAAAGGCTTTAACGATGCTAGGTTCAAACCCGAGTCTATGTCGGGATCTAGAAAGAGTATGCTCCTAAATTCTAGAAAGTTAAATCATTAGACCTTGATTAATTTATTTTATTAAAGCGGTCGGACCTCAAGATGAGGATTCCTACGTATCCTTGTGGAATCAGACCATTCGTAGTTCTGGATCTGATTTTTTTTTTATTTATCATTTTTTTTTGTGCCCTAACTTTTGCCTAGACAGCCCTTTCGGGTTTTCAACCTAGCGGGCTTGGACATACCTTGGAGAAGGAGTTAGAATTGATGAAAGGTTGAAAGGTTTAAGGCTTGAAGCTTTGATGAAAGTTCAATTGGTTTGGCGAACATAGGATCATGGATTTGGATTATATAGGCTAAGGTTTTGATGGGTTGAAGGATTTGAATGAGGGGTAGAACTTGTGTGCAAGCCCCCTAGCTTGACTTTTTATTTCTTTGCCTTTGGCTTTTCTCTTTGCATTTTTTTCTTTTTTGACCTATGCGTTTTCATTTGCTTTTGCTTTATTCTTTCGCACTTTGATCTTATTCACTTTTTTTATTGTTGCCTGACATTGATTTTTTTCGTAGTGAGGCTTGCACACAAGCTATTGGTTTAGGATATTGGAAGGCTTGGAGGTTATTTGCGGAGCTTTGATTTTGAAAGGTTATTTGGCTAATGATGGTTTATGGATGATGGAGGGGCAGAGGAATAACTCCTGATCCAAAGTATGTCCTTTTTTTATTTTTCTTTATTTTCAGATTTTTTTTTAATTAATCAAAACCATTAGGTGATTTAGGTATCATCATCGAACTCGAAAACACGAAGTATTATCATGCTTGTCCTTCGATTAGACGAAATCATAATTTAATTACATCTATTAAAGATCCATCTGATAATATAGTTACCCAACCAAAATTAGTAGAAGAAAGATTTACCAAGAATATGGATTGTAGTTTTAATTATGACTCTGATTTATCGCTATTAGAGTGTATAATTTCGGAAAATGATAATACAGACTTGTGTGCTGATTTATTGATAGAAGAAGTTAAATCAACTCTGTTTGATCTAGCGCCGGACAAATCTCCGGGGCCGGATGGTTTTACTCCTTTCTTCTATCAAAAATATTGGACCCTTGTGGGAAGCTCAGTGTATCGGGATATTAAAGCTTTCTTTCACTCAGGAAAAACCTTAAAAGAAATTAATCATACTTTTATCACTCTAATTCCTAAGATTGAACCTCCTTCAAATCCAAATCATTTTCGTCCTATCAGTCTTTGTTCAACAATGTATAAAATTATTTCAAAAATATTGGCTAATAGATTGAAAGTAGTTTTGGGTCGGATTATTCATCCTTTGCAAGGGGCTTTTGTCCCCGAAAGACTAATTCAAGATAATATTTTATTAGCTCATGAAGTTTTTCACTCTTTTATAAATAAAAAAGGAAGAGAAGGATGGTTAGCTATTAAATTAGATATGGAAAAAGCTTATGATAGACTAGAGTGGAGCTTTATTTTTTAAAAAATTAGGCTTTTGTGAAAAATGGATTAATTGGCTCCATCAATGTATTACAATTGTATCCTTTTGTGTACTGGTAAATGGTATTCCTGGAGACATGTTTTTTCCATCTAGAGGAATTCGTCAGGGAGATCCTTTATCTCCGTATATTTTTATTCTATATGCGGAAATTTTAGCTCGACAATTGTATCAAGCTAGTAGAATAGATACTAGATTGGTAGGGGTCATTCTTGGTCATTCTAGAGTTAACATTCCTTTTCTAACTTTTGCGGATGATACGATGATTTTTGCAAAAGGTAAAGTAGAAAGCTGTCATGCTATAAAAACCATTCTTAACAAATATTGTTCAATGTCAGGTCAACTTGTCAATTTCCATAAGTCTGCATTTCAATGTTCTCTAAATACCCCAGTAGAACTATTAAGTGATTTTAAGAATATTCTCCAGATGGAAGATACTCTCTCCCTAGGTAACTACTTGGGTTGCCCAATCATTAGTAGCAAGGTCACTAATGCTACTTTTAGTTCTATACAAGAAAAAGTCTCCTCCCAGCTTACTAAGTGGAGAGCAAATTCTCTCTCTCAAGCAGGTAGAACTATTTTAATACAGTCTAATCTAGCTTCTAAAGCAAGTTTCCAGATGCAAAGTTTTACTCTTCCTGCATATATTCTTTCGTCTTTGGATAAGAACATAGGAATTTTCTTTGGAATAAAGATCCGAACTCTAAAGCTCCTAAATTGATAGGTTGGTATAAGATTTGTAAGCCAAAAAAATTTGGAGGTTTGGGGTTGAGAAAGGCTAAAATTAACAATTTAGCTCTTCAACTTAAACTTTTATGGAAAATAATTAGGATGCCGAACAATCTTTGGGTCAAACTTGTTAAGCAAAAATATTTAAAACAAGACACTATATTCTCTTATAAAACTAAAGCTAATATCTCTTGGCAATGGCGTAAACTGATAACGCTTCATACT
Source organism: Beta lomatogona (assembly GCA_947646795.1). Classification (NCBI taxonomy): domain Eukaryota; kingdom Viridiplantae; phylum Streptophyta; class Magnoliopsida; order Caryophyllales; family Amaranthaceae; genus Beta; species Beta lomatogona. Next base: position 867,164 of record CANSNZ010001138.1, read on the forward strand.
CCTTTTAAGCAAGGTCTTAGATGGATGGTGGGGAATGGGGAGGATATTTCGTTTTGGAATGATAATTGGGTGTTCAATTATTGATGTTATGGTTTTATATAGAGTTTTAGGTGCATTTAAGTTGCATTTCTAGTTCATATTAGAGCATTTAGGTGCATATTTGCACGATTTACTCAAGTTTTGCTCTACTACTCCCTGTTTGCGTGTTTCGATGATTTTCAGGTTACTTTGATGCAAATTGATTATGATTATCTAATATCAAGCCTATTAATCATTGAGGATGAAGATAGCTTGCACAAGGATCGCAATGCATCCGTTTGGGACAATTTCGAGTTAGAATGAAGCAAATAGTTAGTGAAAGAAGTGCCAAAACTGACACTTATTCACTATTTTGATCATAACTTTTGATAGAAAATTGATAATCAAGAAATTCCAGTTGGGTTGGAAACTAGACGTTAAGGAATTTCCAATGATAGGTAACACGCCTCAAACGGACTTCTGGTTTGAGAGATACAACCTTCGCCAGTTGACGCAAAATCGCAGTTTTCCAGCCCGATAGGATCGGGCGGTTTAGCCCGATCAAGCCCGAGAACATATTCATCTGTAACACCCCGATAATTGTCTTTTTCCCGGAAATACCTTTATAATACAAAACTTAGAGAATTACCCAAGTATTATCGCCCGTGTGATAACGTAACGGCTTATTCAGAATTTTGCAGCGGAAAACAACAAACTAAACTTTATAAATATTAAATTAAGTACTTCAAAAACAAACCACTTTATGAAAGTCTATCAAACCAACTTATAATAACATTCTCCGACTAATGCGGAACAAAATAACAAACTAAATTTACACAAGCTCTCCATTCCCAGATTCCCAATGATGCTACATCTGCGAACTTGTAAATGTCAATGCTCTAGAAATGCTGCTCACCAAAATTGGGTCATCACAGGATCAACAAGGCAAAGCCATGATCAACAATCACAAACAAAGCACGTAATCAGCAAAGTTGAGTACTACATAACAATACATAACCAATCCTAATCATGATACTAAGAAATAGTAAACAGAGATAAATACAACCATACAACCATATAACATTCTGCAGATGACTTCTACTGAACTAAACTTTAATCAACTTTTATTATATTAAATGGAATAGTTATTGGACCGAGTTGTCTAACTAAAAACCAGCCTTCACCTAGGAAGACGAAATACGGGCGCGACTCCGTATTCCATAATGACCTGCGATATCGAGGAACCTTTGAATAAAAAGAGGAATGATGATCAATCCAATTCCCAGAAAAAGCCATGGCTCGCTCACCATGTACCCCAACTCCTGATTGTCCAACTTCAGACGTGCACCAGTCTAAAGCTTATTACTATCCAAGTTACACTTTACGTGATTTACCATTTATTACTTGTTATGACACACATACAAGCAACACAGAATATAATTCAACATTCACAACTAAACTTCTTTTATCTTAGGATTAAATAAGTGATCACACGACTTACAATCCAAGATTACTTTCTTTAATTCCAACCTTTCTTACTTTGTTGAACCTAGCCAACAATCAATCTTACCTTTCAAAGGCATAACTTGTCAACTTACCAAATAAGGCCCACAGTCCTCATAAAGTAGTGAAATACAAAAAGGGAACAACGATCAAACATGATCCAATACTAATAAATATATTAATTCCCCCATGTGAATTAATAAATAAGGTTCCCAATCCAATTAACATGCTTGCATCAATATTCCATACAAACATAAAATTCCACTCAAAATCAAATATTATAATTAACATGTTTGCACACAGGCATAAAACATGCACAATCCAACATAATGAATATCATACATGAACTCAACCAAGTTCCTATACATGATACTACATAATTTTCCTTCATAAAATCATGATACTATCTCAATCATCACATAGGCATGTACGTACCTTGTGTAAACTAGTTGACTAGCCACTTTAGCCCCTTTAGAAATCTCCTACGGAATATTCTCCGCCTAGAATTCAAATATAACTAAAATCAATACTCTTAAATAAAAAGACAGCAACTTAAAAATATTTAAAACCCCCTTTAAACATATTCAAAAGTTGATTTTACTATCAAAACTTCCATTACTTTTAATTCCTAGCATAGTACTACCAAGTAATTAAAATTCTTAAAACTCCCTAAATAAAATACTTTCTGAAATTCCAGCAACTTATAAAATCATAAAACCTTCTTTAAACCCACTTAAACATGCTTAGAATCATAAATTAAATCAATCTCATAGTATATAATATGCTACTATGGTTTTCTAATAATTAACACCCTAAAAATCCATGCTTTAATGATTAAAACTTAAATCTAACAATAATAACCAAATCTGAATTTTTATTCTTATGATATAATATATATATGAATCAAGATTATTCATTAAAACGGTAAATTAACATTTATAATCATGATTAACATTAAAATAAAGCATAAAACATAGTCTTTAATGGAAAACTTGAGGAAAAGGAAAGAATTAAACCAACTCAAGATGAAAGGGAGGAGGCGCCGGCCAAGGAGGAGTCTTGGTGGCAGCAGCGACGGTCAACGACGGCGGCGGTGACGTTTCTTAGCAAGGAAGAAAGCGTTACTTGAAGAAGAAGAAACAAAAGTTTGAGAGGAAGAAGAAAAGAAAATTACGTGGAAGAGGAGAGAGAGAGAATGCCGAAATTTTGAGAGAAGGAGTGAAGAAAAATAATTTGTGTAGGGTAAAATAATTGGGCTTAGGGTATTTATAGTTAGGGTTTCCTTTTGGGCTTAGGAAAAAGGAATTTAAGTTTAAATAAGATTCGATGATAACTAGGATTGATGAATGAGGACTCCTAGTATCAATATAACTCCTCTTTCCTAATCTACTTAGAATTTGGGTTCCTCAAGTCCATTAGACTTCTTTTCTAAATCAAATTCATATTTCAAACCTTTTTCAAAGCATGATTAATTAAAATATTTTCAACTTCCTTAAATCCTTAAAATAATTTCATTTGACTTTCAAAAATAGTCAACCTACTTAAATAATAAAAATCATTTGAACTAAAATATAAATATATAAATGATAAAATATATTTATAAAATCCTTTAAAATTATGGGGGATTACACATCTGGCTGCGTTCTAGAGTTGGAAAGCCCGATGGGATCGGGCGAGCTTGCCCGATCGGGCGGGTAGTTCGTCATATTTCCGAAATAAAGAGCTTTTCGCCCGATGTGATCAGGGGAGTTGGCCCGATGGGGTCGGGCGATTGACCCGGCATGCGTATTTTAATGATTTTCGAGCTATTTTCGTATTACTTTTCCTTTATGTTTGAGGTTTAGTATAAATACGAAAATTAGAACATTACTAAGGAATCTATTATTCATCTTTGTTTTAGCTCTTGTTTTTCATAGTTTTCTTTAGAAAGTAATTCAAGAACCCTAGTTTATTGCTTTTTGCTTTGGATTCAAGATCAAACCATTGGATTATTCGCAGTTCAATATAGTTCTTCAGTTTAGTAATCTTATTTATTGCTTTCTCTATTATTGATTAGATTAATTTCTTAGTTATTTGCAATGCTTCAAAGTATGAATTTTTATATTGATTTTGTTATTGTTTTCATTAACATGATGAGTAGTTTTATATCTAGGATTGTGGAGATCTATGTTTGCAATGAGGGATTGATAGATTAGTCTAATTGCCTTTTATTTTAATTGTTTCCAATGATTGAATCGTTCATGCTAGATTTATAAATTAGGCCTGATTTGTGTTTCTACTATCGCAATACTAAATCTGCTTCGAGAGGAGAGATACCGTATAGGCTTTCAATCATTGGGCAGAGTGATCCTTGACCATGTGAGAGCGGCTAGGTGATCTTTGAGGGAGGTAATGTTCAAGAGAAATTACATGTGCCCTAGATAAATTGACTTATTAGGTAGTTGTCATTTGTCCCTGATTTCCCGAATTGTATGCATAGTGATCCATAATCCTAGTTCTTTATTAATTGATTCATTCCCTCGTATTTAATTCTGTTATTTGCTTAGTTTAGTAACACAACCATTTTCATCTGATTTAGTTGGTATAATATTAGAATTCAGATACAATAGTATAACTTTCTCCCTGTGGATTCGATCCTCCCTGACTACTAGTTAGTGGACCTTAGGTTATTTTTGATTAGGTGATACGACTTTAGCCTGTCAAATTTTGGCGCCGTTGTCGGGGAGACGGTTTATTTCTATTTTATCTGAATTATAGTATTACACTAACCTACTCTGAAGAACACCTGTTCTTTGGAGCATCTCACGTTTGTTTTAGTGTTTTTGGTGTATGAGCAGAAAATTGAAATCCCTAAATCTTATTCCGTTTGATCCGGAGATTGAAAAGACTGCTCGCCAACTCAAAAAGAAAACTAAGCAAGCAAAGTTGTTTGCAGGGACATCTTCCCAACAGACACCTCCTCCACCACCCTCACCACAACAAGCATTTCCTGTCACACCTATTTCTCTTAAAATGGGTGAGAATGTTAAACCAACCTTCAGAGATTATGCACAACCATCTCCAGATAATGTGCCCACTGGGGTACGGTTGCCTACTATTGCGGCTGCAAATTTTGAAATCAAGTCTCATGTTCTGAATATGGTTCAGAATAATCAGTTTGTTGGGTTACCATATGAAGACCCAAATCAGCACCTGCAGCAGTTTTTACAATGTTGTGCTACTCAGAGACAAGCTGGTGTTACTACTGATGAGATGAAAATCATCTTATTTGGCTTTTCTCTGCGCGACAAAGCTCTATTTTGGTATAATAAGCTGCCTTCCACCATCACCACCTGGGCAGAACTATCAAAGATCTTTCTCATCAAGTGGTACCCTTACCAAAAGACTGCAGATTTGCGTTATGAGATAGTGACTTTCACCCAAGATCCTGGAGAGTCATTGTTTGAAGCTTGGGAAAGATTCAAGGATCTGCAGCGCCTTTGTCCTCATGATGGTTTTGACAAATGGTATTTGTTTCAGGTTTTCTACACTAGAGTTGATGCAGATACGAGACGGGTAATTGATGGAGCTTCTAGTGGGTTCTTCATGGATAAGGCCATAGATGAAGGGTATGAACATCTGGAGAAACTCGCTTCTAATCAAGCGTCTACTATTCGTTCTTCTATGACAAAAGGAGGCAAACATGATGTTGACGCCATTTCTTTACTATCCGGGCAACTAGCTGCTCTACACCAGAAGATCGATTCTTTGAAGCTAGGGAACAATTCCTCCCCCCACATGAGTGTTAACGCAATGGCTAGTGTTTCTGGTTACAATGCTTTCATATGTTACGCTTGTGGGATAGCTGGGCACAGCTCTCAAGAGTACCCCGCCCTCTCACCTTCTAATAAGACCGTGCGCGCATTACAGTCACAACACAAGCCCCAGTTCGATCCATACTCCAATACATACAATCCTGGGATGCGAGATCATCCAAATCTCTTATATAGGAGCAATAATGTGTTGAATCCGCAACAACAACATTATCCACAGCCTCAGCAACAACAATAATCAATACCACAACCCCAGTTTTCATAGTACCAGTCACAACCACAAGCTCCCCCTGGATTTCAGAGAAATCAGTTTCAACAGCATCATAGCACACCTCCTTTAGACCCAGCTATTGTTGAACTCAAAAATCTCATGTTGCAGATGCAGAAAGGTATCCTTTCCTTTCAAGCAGATACTAGGTCTCAATTTGAGAACCCGCATGATCAGAACAAGCTACAAGGAACACATAATAAGATGTTGGAGTCACAAATAGCTCAGCTGGCTAGTTCTTCTGCTAGTAGGCCATCTGGGTCATTGCCTTCGCAACCAATGCAACCAAGGGACACTGCCAATGCTATTACCCTTCGAAGTGGAGTGCAGTACAATGCCCCGACAATGCTAGAGGTGGAATCATCAGTTGCTCAGAAACCGCAAGAAGTGCCTGAGGATGCTGAACCTCAGGAAAAGCAAGGAGCTGTAGACAAGACTACGAAGGTGACTAAGGAGAAAACTGTGACTCTGGTGATCCAGCTACCATTCCCAAATCGGATGCTCAAGAAGAAGCTTGACCACCAGTATGGTAAGTTTTTAGAGGTGGTAAAGAATTTGTTGGTAACAGTTGCTTTTACTGAATTATTATATCAAGTGCCTGCTTATTCTAAATTTTTAAAAGAACTTTTGACACGGAAGAGGACTCTCAATGAGGTGGAAACTGTGGCTTTTACTGTTGAATGCAGCGCTATTATACGAAACTAGTCTCCACCTAAATTGAAAGATCCAGGACTTTTTCCATCCCCTGTCACATTGACACCATATTGACAAAGCTTTATGTGATTTGGGTGCCAGTGTGAGTGTCATGCCTCTTTCTATCTGTAAGCAACTGGACATGGGTGACTTAAAATGTACTACCATTACTCTGCAAATGGTTGACCGTTCTGTGAAATACCCCCTAGGTATATTAGAGGACGTTAGAGTAGGTAAATTATTTATCCCTGTGGACTTTGTTATATTAGACATGGCAGAAGATACCCAAACGCCCATTATCCTCGGGAGACCTTTCCTCCATACTGCTGGAGCAGTTATAGATGTTAAAAGTGGGAAACTGACATTGACTGTGGGGGATGATAAGGTTATGTTTAGCCTGACCAATGCCCCTAAAATCCCAATGCTAGAGGAATCATGCTATAGTGTTGATGTTATAGATGAACTGATCCATGATTGCATGCCTCATTCCCCCTCCCGTGATACTTCAGATGATGTGGTTGTCTTAGCGTCTATTGCAGGTGAAGAACATTTTCTAACGGTCTTACAGACTCACAAAAATGCAATTGGGTATAACACTGATGACTTAACAGGAATAAGCCCTAACTTTAATGAGCACCGAATTCATCTAGATGAGGGCCACCACCCTAGCATTATAGTCCAACGCGGGTTGCAAGGGGTGGTACAGCACGAAGCCACGAAACTGCTGGATGCAGGTTGATGGACAACTGATGTCCATGTCCCTTTCCTTCCCCTTGTTGCAATAAGGCCATTGCCAAGTTCAGCTTGGGGGAGGATTTCTGTAAGTATTGCTTTTCTTTTACTTTTTACTGTTTTTTAGATTAGTTTAGTTAACTTAATTGCTTTCAAAAAAATTGAAAAATCACAAAAGAATAAAAAATTGCTGAAAAAATACCAAAAATACGAGTTGAATATGGAGTAAATTGATTGTTTCCCTGTGCCCCATACTATGCTTTGAAAAAATGATTTAACTCACTACACTGGATAGTTGAGCATTTGTAATTGTGATGTTGTGATGTGATCTCTGACTACCTTAATCTTGAGTGAATTTTGATGATAAAGCGCTTACTTTGACTGCATGCTTAAACTGGTTATACTGTGAGGATTCATTGTTGCCTGTGGATTTACATCCATATCCAATCTATTCTTGTGTGTTAGTTCCTTGTAGCATTCTGATCTTGGTTTTGGCAATGTACTCGTTGATTTCTAGTGACTTTAGACATGTGTTGTGATAGAGGCGTTCTTTCGTTTAATTTTAAGCCTCAGAGTTGATAAATGAATCAATTTCCCTCCTAGCCTTGATGAGCCTAATGACTTTTTATTTTGATATTAAGCCACATTACACATCTTGAGCCTTTACAATGAATACTGTCCCGAGCCTAGCTTGGAGGAGCAATCCGTTAGGTTGATACTATGATGTGTGGTTGATTTTGTGGGTTGGTTGGAAATAATGTCTATGTTGATACAAAGAAAAGAAAGAAAAAGAAAAATAAAGTGAAAAATGATAGTGAAAATTCTGAAAAATTTCTATGATCTTCACTCATTAAATTTCAAAAGTGTTGGAAATTATGATGAAAGAGACAAGTATTGGTTGGTTCGTGAGATTTCAAAGTTGGTTATTGTCTTAGTCATGTTGTTGAGGTAATGGGAGTTGTTTCGGCCACATCTAGTCTTGTTACTAGTGGTTTTTGCTCCCTTTTCTTGGCTTTTCCACCACATTCCCTAAATAATTTCCTTACCTTTTCCCGAGCCCCATTACAACCACGAGAAAGACCTCTTGAGCATGAGTTTGATTGTTTTCTGGATTGATATTGAGTCAATTTGCCAAAGTTAAAGAGTAAGTTTGTTATTTGAGTCGACCTGACTAGGATGAGCGATATTATACCTTTCTAAACACATGAGAGTATGAGTGGAAAGGGCTATTATGGTTGGGTTGGTGAGTGTTCGGGCACATATTATGCCTGCCACAAAATTGAGAGGAATGACACCTCAGTGAGCACCTTTTCAAGTTTTGCATGTTATGTAGGGCAGCTGCATTTGATGGTTTGCTTAGGTGATTGGTGGTCAGGGTGATCTGCGCAACTGAACTTGAATTTTTCTTGCTTGAAGGATTTTGAGTTTGAAAATGTTTGAACCTGAACTTCTTATCTGAGGGGTGAAGCAATTTTATTCATATTCAGTTGTGCTTTGTTTGGGGACAAGCAAAGGTATAGCTTAGGGGAGTTTGATGTTATGGTTTTATATAGAGTTTTAGGTGCATTTAGGTTGCATTTCTAGTTCATATTAGAGCATTTAGGTGCATATTTGCATGATTTACTCAAGTTTTGCTCTACTACTCCCTGTTTGCGTGTTTCGATGATTTTCAGGTTACTTTGATGCAAATTGATTATGATTATCTAAGATTAAGCATATTAATCATTGAGGATGAAGATAGCTTGCACAAGGATCACAATGCATCCGTTTGGGACAATTTCGAGTTAGAATGAAGCAAAGAGTTAGTGAGAGAAGTGCCAAAACTGACACTTGTTCACTCTTTTGACCATAACTTTTGATAGAAAATTGATAATCAAGAAATTCCAGTTGGTTTAGAAACTATACTTTAAGGTATTTCCAATGATAGGTCACACGCCTCAAACGGACTTCTGGTTTGAGAGATACATCCTTCGTAAGTTGACGCAAAATTATAGTTTTCCCGTCCGATATGATCGGGACATTTAGCCCGATTGGGCCCGAACATATTAATCTGGCTGCGTTTTTAGAGTTGAAAACAAGAGGAAAAGAATCCCGCCCGATGGGATCGAGCGAGCTTGCCCAATCGGGCGGGTAGTCCGTCATATTTCCGAAATAAAGAGCTTTTCGCTATGTGATCGGGCGAGTTGGCCCGATGGGGTCGGTCGGTTGACCCAGCACGCGTATTTTAATGATTTTTCGGGCTATTTTCGTATTACTTTTCCTTTATGTTTGAGGTTTAGTATAAATACGAAAATTAGAACATTATTAAGGGATCTATTAGTCATCTTTGTTTTAGCTCTTGTTTTTCATAGTTTTCTTTAGAAAGTAATTCAAGAACCCTAGTTTATTGCTTTTTGCTTTGGATTCAAGATCAAACCTTTGGATTATTCGCAGTTCAATATAGTTCTTTAGTTTGGTAATCTGCTTTATTGCTTTCTCTATTATTGATTAGATTAATTTCTTAATTATTTGCAATGCTTCAAAGTATGAATTTTTATATTGATTTTGTTATTGTTTTCATTAACATGAGTGAGTAGTTTTTTTTCTAGGATTGTGGAGATCTGTGTATGCAATAAGGGATTGATAGCTTAGTCTAATTGCCTTTTATTTTAATTGTTTCCTGTGATTGAATCGTTCATGCTAGATTTATAAATTAGGCCTGATTTGTATTTCTACTATCGCAATACTAAATTTTTATTCGAGAGGAGAGATACCGTATAGGCTTTCAATCATTAGGCAGAGTGATCCTTGACCATGTGAGAGCGGCTAGGTGATCTTTGAGGGAGGTAATGTTCGAGAGAAATTACATGTGCCCTAGATAAATTGACTTATTAGGTAGTTGTCATTCGTCCCTGATTTCCCGAATTGTATGCATAGTGATCCATAATCCTAGCTCTTTATTAATTGAATTATTCCCTCGTATTTAATTATGTTATTTGCTTAGTTTAGTAACACAACCATTTTCATCTGATTTAGTTGGTATACTAATAGAATTCAGATACAATAGTATAACTTTCTCCCTGTAGATTCGATCCTGACTTCCCTGACTACTAGTTAGTGGACTTTAGGTTATTTTTGATTATGTGATACGACTTTAGCCTGTCAATTACCCCATTAGTAAGAATTTTTTGCCTACTATTGGTTCAAAGGAGATTAGGGTTAAATTTTTCATTTCAGATGATGCTCAGTGGAAAAAAGATCTACTTTTAAATTTTGTCCTGATTAATGTAGTTGAAGATATCCTAAATTTTTTTATTCCTTCTAACTATATGTCCGATAGGATTTTTTGGGGTCTTACTGCAGATGGAGAATATTCGGTTAAGTCAGGAGTTGCTCTGCTTCAAGGTTTTGGCTTAGATCCACCTAACCAGCTTAGTTTTGCTTGGATTTGGGCCTTGGCAATTCCGCCTAAGATTTAATTCTTTTTGTGGAAAATTTGTCAGAATGGTCTTCCTACTAAAAAGAGGTTAGAATTGAGTCATATTTTCCTTCCTTTAGAGTGTGTTTTTTGTAACTTTCACTCTGAAGATGATCATCACTTATTTCTTGACTGTCCGTTTATGCATGATGTTTTAGAAATAGTTAATGTCAATGGGATTTCCCCCCCCTCCTTATTGATAGCAATGATCACTCTTTCATTGAGTATTTTTGCAATCTTAAGTCTTGTTTGACTATTAAGAATCTCAATTTCTATGTTGTTGTTTGGTGGTTCATTTGGTATGCTAGAAATAGTATCGCCTTTCGTCAGGAAAGCTTTTCTCCGGCCAAGCTAAGGGCTATGATTAAAGCTTATATGCATAATCTAGATTGTTTCCATACTGATTTTTCCAATCTTGGAAATAGTCAACAAATCGATAAAAAATCTAAAAAGCCTAGGCCTAACAATATTTGGTCTCCTCCTCCGATTAATTTTGTAAAACTTAATTTTGATGGTTCCAAGTTGCAGAATGGTAGCACAGCTTATGGCTTTGTTATTAGAGATTCTTTGGGGAACCTTCTGCTAAGTGGTGCTAACGCCATTGCTGATAATAATTCCATTTTAGTAGCTGAGGCCTGGGGTCTAAGAGAAGGTATTAGGGGGGCTCTCTTTCTGGGGGTTCCCAACATCTCTATTGAGGGTGATAATCTCTCGGTTATTTAGGATATAAAAAGAATCTGGAAAATTCCCTGGTCTATTAATGCTCTTATTAATGATGCAGTGGAGGATCTTAGAAAATTTGATAATTATAATATTGAGCATGTTTTTAGAGAAATTAATTATGCTGCAGACTAGATGGCAAATCATGGCCATTCCACTACAAATCTCTGTTATTGGTTTGAATCTCCTGATATTTTATTTTCCAAGATCATCCGTAAGGATGCTTTGGGTGGCCTGTTAATTGGGTTCCTCCCTAGTTTTTTTCTTTCTTGCTAAACAAAAAATCGATCTCGAAGCATAAATGATGGAGAAAGGCCAATGAAAAATAAAAATGAAAATGAAATGAAATGAAAAAGGGTATGGAAGGGCTATAATAGATGAAGTCCTATAGTGACATAGACTCGATGGGAAAGGACAGAATTGGCTTAGGGTAAGGACTCTCTGACTCAACCTAGGAAACCAGAAATAAAAGACTAAGCCTGTTGAACTATTGATGCACTGCGCAATAAAAGGGTTGCTGGTGATGCTAATTCTCCTTGTAGCAAGTATTAGTAGTCTATCATCATCGACTATGTTTAGCAGTGCATTTGTAGGATCCAACACTAGATGTCAGATGTTCATTGTTCTGTTGGAATTCATGGTAGAAATGTAGGTTGCACCTTTTGAATTATCTTTTAGGTGCAGGGTTCAGAGTAGACCCTATGGAAGTGATCGCACCTCTAATGTGAAGGCGGTAGACCCTATGGAAGTGATCGCGCCTCTATTGTGAAGGCGGTCAAAAGTAATCTTCGTGACTCTAAATGAAGTCGGAGTGGTGATACTACGATTGATGAGCTTTAGAGTACGCTCACATTTGTTCCTCCTTTAGGCTTTCCTAAGTTGTAATCTCTCGACCGGTCATGAACAGAATCGAGTGGACGTCGCTTATAAGTTTTTAGAAATCATTTTCTAAATGAGAAATGGAAATGATAAATAGGGATGGGAAATGGAAGAATGGAAATGGGAAATGATTAGAAATGGGTATGGTTATGGACTAGTATGGGCTTGACCAGCATGGAGACATGGGCCTAACTATATGCAAATGCAGACATGTACTGGACTGGACTATGCAAGCAGACTGAACGACTAGACTTTGAACTTACAATAAGCATACTAGACTCAAAGCAGGGTAGACAATAAAGGTGGCTAGACTTAGGGGATGAACTTTTATAGTTCGTAGACTTGACTTTTATAGTTCGTAGGCTGACTAGGGTTTACATATAATGCAAACTAGACCTAGGGAAATTTTATAGTCCTAAGACTGAGCTTTTGTAGTCCGAAAACTGACTAGGGTTTACATATAATGCAAACTAAACCTAGGGAATGAATTGGGCCTAAATAGACTTAAGATTTGGATTGGATTATACTTAGACAAAGATTGGAATGGATCGGGAATAGACTTGGACCAAATGGGCCTTGATTTTGACATGAACTAGACTTATATGGGCCTAAGGAAGACTCCAATGCTAGTCGGCCTGATATGAATGCATGGACTCAAATTTAGATGGACCTATTATAAATGCAAAATGGACTCTAACGCATATGGGCCTAAAATGAATGCAAGTGGGTTGGGTTTGATTGATTGAATTGGATTGAAGGTGCTTAGATTAGGCTTAGAATTTTTCGAAATTCGTTTTTGAAAGTAACCCCTTGTTTTTATCTTTTGTTAAGAAAAGATGATGGATTAATTTTGAAAAAAAATTATATTTTTTTCAATATGTTTTGTATGATGATGATTAGTAAATGCTTTTTGAAAAAGGTAGAATAGACATGGGTGTAGGATTGATTTTGAAAAAATGTAAGATTTTGAAATTTGTTGAATATGTAAGGTAGGATTGATAGGGAAGATTAGTTGAACATCAGGGAGAACGTAGACATGCATGATGATTCTAACTCTACCATGATCAATTTTCTAGATGCACTTTTTAGGACAGACTCGACCTTGCATGAAAAGACTGATTTTTATGTTTGATTAGGTGAGACCCCTAGAATGACCATGTTTTAAGCGAATGCAGACAGACCGAACATAGGACCGGGCATAAGATCAACCACGACGACGACTAAATCGACAAAAAGCATGTGATGCACAGAATGCGTGTCGCGTAGCTTTGCTGCGCGAGGCGCATAACCGTGCGTTTGGCGCGGGAGTGGTGTGCTAGGCGCAACTTAATGCGCTTGGCGCACTACCCACTAACATGTTTTTCGTGGATTTAGTCGATGTTTGGCCAATGGACGAACTTTTGTTTGTTATTTAGACGCGATTTTTAGGTACGACACATAATAATGGCAATTTGACAGGTTAATAACTGGCAAAATTTCAATCACAGGCAAAAATGTCATATAACATGGATGCATGAAAAAGTTCCAACCTAAATTCCAGTTCTATGTTTGAAACTATGGTCAGGTTTAGGTTAAGTCCGAAATGGTCCATGACTAATGGATTGATCCCACGCTTCGTACCCATGTTTAAAGAAGTGGCAACGTGTAAGACGCACTCCAGTTCTCAAGTCAGGAACAAGAGAATAATGTCATGGTTGGGTAGGTTTGCTTATGACTAAGATCCAACACTATCGCTCAGGAAGCTTTTTGGAAGGACAAAGCGCAAACCCCCCGGGAGTGACCTCACACATAGAACATGTGCTAATAAGGCAAGGGAGATTGTCCTTATGGCGGCTGAAACAATAGTCATGCATATGCAAAACTGTAATGTCATTCTCAAGCATAAAAAGAGTATGAATCGTGTTTTTCGAGTTTCACCCACTCATTTAAAAAAATTAAAATTTTTTAAATCCTCCCCAGTGGAGTCGCCAAATTGTTGGCGTGTTTTTATTTCGCCTACGCGGTGTGAGCGCGTATTTGATTTGACTACCCCATTGTTAAGATTTTATTGAAAATTGTTTTGAAGTTGCCAACAAGTCTTTAAAGGAAGACTCATAAACCTAATTGGATATTGAAAACTGTAGGGACATCTGAGGGACTTATCCAATATAGATTTTCCCGTCCTGACTCCATAGATGGTCAAAATGAACCAAAGATTGAGTTCGGGGGTGAGGGTACGAATATGGTCATGATGAACCACATTCACCCATTGCTAGCCTCTCCTAAATATCGATTCATGTCAATTTTTATGCAATAAAATAACGAAATGATATTTTTCATGCACCCTAAAAATTTTTTAGTCTAGGTTGATTCAGGAAACACATAAAAAGATTAATGTTAGTGACAAGTTATTAGGCAATCAAATTACAGGGAACCTAGCAGGTTGTTCAAATTATCTGATTAATGTTAGAAAAATTCTTTAGGTCTTTGATTAACAATAATAATATATGGGTGATAAAAAAATCATGCATAGAACAATGAGGCAAGCATGCAATAATATATGAAAATAAATAGAAAAAAGGAATAAAAGGTTAGAATATACAAAAAAGCAATTTTCATATTAAAGATCTACATTATGAAGGAAATCGTTAGTATTATAAAAATAATAAATTGATTCAAGGACCCTCAGGATAATACCGTGGCTTGGGTCTGAGAGATTGACAACCTTCGGGACGAGCAATCATGAAGCCTGAAGATCTGAACGTATAAAAGTATGTAGATTTGAATGTGTTTGTACTTGAAAGTATGAGTTTTGGTAGAGATTTTGTAGAGAGGTTCGTAAATATATTCGTAGAGTTCGAAGTGTTTAATTGTGAAAAACCGTATGAAAAAACAGTGTCTTAATTCGGAAAATCGAAGCCTATTTATAGGGAAAACGAATCCGCGCTACACGCGCCATCTGTGCCAGGCGCCGGATGATATGTCACACGCAAATCCACGTGTCAGGGGCAGATTAGCGCGCTTGACGCGGCATGCCCAGTAGAAAGCGTACCCAGTGATACGCCGTTTGAAAAAGATAAGAAAGAAAAAGATGCGTCTCACACAGAGAAGTGCGCTTAGCGCAGGACTCTGTATGACACATAAGTCTACGTGACAGTCTTGTGCGCTTGGCACACTGCTGTACGCTAGGCGTGCACTTACATGGCAGGACACTTGCGCTTGGCGCACATTTGTGCGCTCAGCGCAATCCTTTGCGCTCTGCGCACCGCCTTGCTTTTGACACATTTTGACAACTTTTTGATAAAAACGCGTTTTAAAGATTTTCTTTTACCTTTTAACTCCGAAATCTGATTTTACTGGATAAAATCCGATTTTGATTATAAAAAAATATCTTTGAAAATATTTATTTTATTGAAATAAAATAATTAATTATTATCAAATAATTAATTGGGCTTTTCAAAGAATTGGGCTCAAAATACAATGAATAATCATGAATAATTAATTGGGCTTCAAAATAGGACTTTGACACTTTTGCGAAATAGTTTTGGGTTCGCTTTTCGAACTACTCTACCCCTTGATCGGACCAATTAAGACCGCGGTATGTTTCATCATTAGGCCCTGAAATGGGGAGATACGATTATGTGTCTACACTTACCAAACACAGTTAATTTCTTACAATATATGGGAGGGAGAATGAAGCATATTAAAACCCATCAAACAATCAAAATCTACATGTGCAAATAGTGTCAATGTGTGAAGTTTGAGTCGTTGAGAACTGCAGATTACTTTAAGAAAAAGGGATATGTTAAGCAAAGTAAAAATCATGACTAAGATTCAACATTTTCAACTTGTTAATAAACCATTTCAAAGTATACCCACAAGTCTAATAATAAATCCAAAATAGATACTTTAGTACAAAATATGAATCAGAAACTACTGAATATTACCTAATACACAACAGTTCTTCCAAAAAGGTTAAAGAAATGCATTTCAAGATATTCTCACAATCATTATATAACGAAAGAATTGAAGAACTCTAAATAATGAAATATGAACTAAATAGTAAACGCTATTACAAGCTAAGTTTTCAACAATCATTATTCTGTTGCATTAATGTTGGTTTGTAAAATGGGTTTAAAATTTCAAGATAAACTCACAAATTTTACATTACCAAAAATGAAACTTTATAGCATAATAGAAATCATAAACTACGGAAGATTAGCCAATACACACTAGTTCTTCTTTTTTTTTTGGTAAAAATGTAAGCTATATTAATACCAAAAGACGTGGAAAGAACCCCACAATACCATACAACCTACAGGACAACTAAAACATGTCAATAGCTTCCTACAAATCAGATGCCAGAATTAAACGACACAAGAAACAAAACAAAACCAGACACCAGAATTACACAGCCAAAATTACCCCAATATTACAAACAAGTTGCTGCATCCACCTTTAATCTTCACTAGACCATTTAATATCCACACAGCTTCTAATTCTGCTGACAGCATCAATTTGATGTCTGTAATGATTTTATCAGGAAATTGAACAGCAGCATGCCAAACAGTATGATTTCTAACCTTCCATATATGGTAGATCATAGCAGTGAGTATAACATAAGAGACTTTTTGCCTGACTTTCCTTTTAAACTTTCTTCCCCATTTTTTCCAAGAGGTATACAACAGCTCCTGATGATGCATCTTTATGTCAATCCATTGCATTATACCCTTGCAAATTTTATGACTCACAAGACATCTGAAGAAAACATGTGAGCAAGATTCCTCAGCAATGCCACACATAGGACAAGTGTTATCTGGACTGATCCCAGCAGCAAATAATCTATCTCTTGTCTTAACTTTGATACACACTAGTTCTTCTAAATAGATTAAGAAATGCATTTCAAGATATACCCACAATCATTACATAACAAAAGAATCGAAGAAACCTCAGTGCAGATAAGGAACTAATGAATCATAAACTAACTTGTAAACTGATAGAATATAAATATAGTTAGGATATATTTTGTTCATAGAATTATACTTTGGATAGGTTTCCTAATGATAATAGGACTATCCTATGATGTATCACTATAAATATTGATCAATGGTAATTACTCCAGTTGAGGAGTTTTCCCAAATCTAACATGGTATCACAGCTTTAGGTTTTTTACCTTCCACCAAATATATTTTTTCTGGGCCGTGTGATCCACCACTCTTCCGCCTGTTCTTTTCTACTTTGAATCACTCGGCCACCTGTGCTTTGACTCCACATACTGTCCCACACAAATTCTCCTATTTGTTTTTCCTATTGCCACATGTTAATATAGCCCAGCCAATTCTTTTGTGTGCTTCACTGTTAGTGCACCGCAAGTTTTAATTTTTAAAATCATACCTTTGTGCTTTTGTGTGCTTCGTGTGCGTGCTCACCTCGTCTTTCATCATGACGAAGGACGACAACCCGCAGCCCACTCAAACATCTTCCTCTACCGATTTCCATCCTACCCTCTCGGTCAACAACATCAAAAATTTTATACCTTTAATCCTTGATCGGGAAAAAGTGCACTATTCGAATTGGGTCGAGTTATTTGAGTGCCATGCTCATGCATATAACGTTCTAGATCACATCGATCCTACTAACGCTCGACCAACAGACCTCACCGATGCTATGTGGGCCCGCCTTGACTCTGTCGTCAAGCAATGGATTTGTGGTACGATTTCTACTGATCTTCTTCAAACCGTTCTTAATCGAGGTGATAAAGCACAACAAGTTTGGGATAAATTGAAAGGAATTTTTCAGGATAACAAAGCCACCCGCGCTGTGTATCTTGAAAATTAGTTTAATAATCTTCACCTTTCACAATTTTCTGATATCTCCTCATATTGTCAGAAATTAAAAACTATTAAGGATCAATTAGCCAATGTTGATCATGCTGTTTCCGAGCAAAAATTAGTCTTGCGCCTTGTTAATGGCCTTCCCAACACCGATTTTGATGTCGTTGCAACCATGATTCAACAAACTGAGCCCCTCCCCTCCTTTGAAACGGCACGCTCACGCCTTCTTCTTGAAGAAACGCGACGTTCATGTGATCAAACGTCTCAAACTTCCGCCTTTGTTGCCCAATCCAATGTCGGACATCCGCCAGCATCATCCTCATCGTCGCAGCAAAGCGCTCCAACCTCCGGGGGCCACCGAGGTGGTTCAGGTGGTGGTGGCCGTGGCCGTGGTGGCCGCCAAGGCCGTGGCAGGGGTAGGGGTCGAGGTTCCGCCAACCAACAGCAACACACCAACAATCATATGCAGCAGCCCCACGCTTCTCTAGTCCAATGGACTGGCCCAGTAGCAGCCTGGCCCAGCGCAAATCAGTGGGCATCTCCAACCTGGGCCCAGGCCCCATTCCCGTATCCGCAGCAGGCCCAGCCTGCGCCATACCGCATGCCTGCCCAACCAGCGAATGGGCTTCCAGCCCAGCGCCCTATCCAGCAGGCCCAACAGGCCTACCCAGCCTCTTATTCTGATTTTGGGCCCTTAATGACGCCAATTGAATTAGGCAATTCTTTTGCCACTATGACTTTGCCGCAAGACAACTCTTGGTATATGGATTCCGGTGCGACTGCCCACATGACAAATTCTTCAGGTACCCTTATGTTCCTTTTTTAATTTAAGCACTCATAATCATATTTTAGTTGGTAATGGTCATCACATTCCTGTTCTTGGTTATGGTCAGTCCACTCTACCCTCCCCTCACCCACCATTAACCCTCCGTGATGTCCTTTTTGCTCCACAAATCATTAAGAACCTTATTTCTGTCCGCAAATTTACCACTGATAATAATGCTTCCATAGAATTTGATCCTTATGGTTTTTCTGTGAAGGATCTTCGAACGGGGAATATCATAGCGCGATGCAATAGTTCAGGAGAGCTATATCCTGTCAACACCACTTCCCCATCTACATGTCTTGCTACTGCCCTCACGGCATCATCTTCCACAACCTGGCATAGTCGTCTTGGACATCCGGGATCCCAGATTTTATGCTTTCTTAGGTCTAGAGATTTGATTTCTTGTAATCATGAACCTACTTCTGATTTTTGCAATTCTTGTCAAGTAGGCAAACATCTTCGTTTACCGTTTCATACATCTAATAGTACAACAAGTTCTGCTTTTGATATTATTCATGCTGATTTATGGACCTCTCTTATTCGTAGTTCTCAAGGTCATAAATATTATTTAGTGCTATTAGATGATTTCACCCATTATGTGTGGACTATCCCTCTTAAATTTAAATCTGAGGTATATCAGACTTTCATTCATTTCCGTCACTATATTCACACCCAATTTGAACGTCCTATTAAAGCTTTTCAATGTGACCATGGGCGGGAATTTGATAATACACCTTTTAAATTATTTTGTGTTCAACATGGGATAATTTTCCGATTTTCTTGTCCACATACTTCCTCTCAAAATGGGAAAGCTGAACGCATGCTCAAAACATTGAATAACATGTCGCGCACTCTGAAATGTCATGCTTCTATTCCCCCTCCGTATTGGGTTGAATCTCTTGAAACAGCTACCTATCTTGTTAATCTCTTACCTACCAAAGCCCTTCCTAACATAACTCCTGCTGAACGTTTGTTTGGGAAACTACCTTCTTATGATCATATTCGGGTTTTTGGATGTCTTTGCTTGCCAAATTTATCAGCTACTGCTCCACATAAATTGGCTCCCCGGTCCACTCCTTGTGTTTTTTTTGGGGTATCCCTCCCATCATCGTGGTTACCGTTGTCTTGATCTTCACACAAATAAAATTATCATCTCTAGACATGTCACTTTTGATGAACACACCTTTCCTTTTGCCAATATCGGGACGTTTAGGCCATTCGATTACACATTTCTTGATGACACTACCCCAAGCCCTCTTCTCAATCCATGTTGGCCTCACCACACCTCGCCTGGGCCTCACCAGCACCCCCTGCCCGCGTCCCTCCCACATTGGCATGCCCCCCCATTCCCCTAATGGGCCTCCCAGATCCCCAGCCCAGCTCCACACTCCCCTGCGTCTGTCCTCCCACGCGTCTGGCCCAGATCCCCGCACTCCCATTGTGCGCTCCCAGGCCTCCTCCCTGGCCCAGCCACGCTATAGCCCCCTCCCTTGCGTGGGCTCCCACAGATCAGGCCCACACGCCCACCCCCTCACTCTCCTCACCAAATGCACACCCGCTCCTAATCAGGCATTTCCAAGCCCAATCCCAAGTACAACTTACATTCTATGGCCCTATCCTCCTCTCTCTCTTGCTCTCCAATTCCAAAATCACACAAAATAGCCTTGACTGACCCTAATTGGAATGCGGCGATGCATGATGAATATGGCGCTTTAATTAATACTGGGACATGGGAATTAGTACCTCGGCCTGTGGGGGTGAATATTGTAAATTGCATGTGCATTTATACTCACAAAGAAAATGATAAAGGTGACCTTCAAAGGCACAAAGCTCGACTTGTTTGTGATGGCAGGTCTCAGGAGGTTGGTGTGGATTGTGATGAAACTTTTAGTCCAGTTGTTCGTCCGGCTACTATTCGTACAGTGTTGGGGCTAGCTATGGTCGAAACTGGTCTATTCATCAACTTGATGTAAAAAATGCCTTCTTACATGGTGACTTACAGGAGACAATGTATATGCATCAACCCCCCGGTTTTGTTGATAAGCGATTTCCTCATTATGTTTGTCGCCTTCGCAAGGCTCTATATGGTCTCAAACAAGCTCCTCGGGCTTGGTATCAGCGTTTTGCGCACTTTCTTCTTCAGATGGGATTTGTTGTTGCTCAGAGTGACAACTCTTTATTCACTTTTCGTCAGGGTAACGATATGGCCTATCTTCTTCTATATGTTGATGATATTATTTTGTGCACATCTTCTGATGCTTTGTGGGACCGTCTCATTACTCACTTGAAATCTGAATTTCCTATGTCTGATTTGGGGCCACTTAGTTATTTTTTGGGTATCCCTGTTAATCGTACACCATCATATATGCTTCTTTCTTAGAAAAAGTATGCACATGAAATATTGGAGCGTGCAGGTATGGGGACTTGTAAGCCTGCAACGACTCCTGTTGACACTAACTCTAAGCTTAGTGCAGATTCGGGTCCTCTTGTGGCCGATCCGACTCATTATCGCAGTTTAGCCGGTGCTTTGCAGTACCTCACTTTTACTTGTCCAGATATTGCTTATGCAGTACAGCAGGTTTGCCTTTTTATGCTTGATCCCCGGGAAACTCATTTTAATGCATTAAAGCGCATCCTGTGATATATTCAGGGAACCATTGATCATGGATTACATTTATATCCTACTACTCAGTTGCGCTTGATCACTTATACTGATGCTGATTGGGGCGGGTGTCCTGACACTCGTCGATCTACTTCTAGTTATTGTTGTTTTCTTGGTGATAACCTGATTTCTTGGCAGTCTAAGCGTCAGCCTACTCTTTCTCGATCAAGTGCTGAGGCAGAATATCGAGGCGTCGCCAATGTTGTCGCGGAAGCTTGTTGGCTACGTAATCTTCTTTTGGAGTTACATTGTCCTCTCCGACAGGCTACTATTGTTTATTGTGATAATGTTAGTGCTATTTATTTATCTCGCAACCCGGTACAACACCAACGCACCAAACATGTTGAGATGGATATTCATTTTGTAGGGGAAAAGGTTGCGTTGGGTCACGTACGCGTGTTGCATGTTCCTACTTGATATCAGTTTGCCGACATTTTCACTAAAGGTCTTCCGCGGCAGTTATTTTTGGAGTTTAAGTCCAGTCTCAGCGTTCGACCTCCTCCCGCTCCGACTGTGGGGGTGTGATAGAATATAAATATAGTTAGGATATATTTTGTTCATAGAATTATACTTTGGATAGGTTTCCTAATGATTAATAGGACTATCCTATGATGTATTCACTATAAATATTGATCAATGTAGTAATTATAAATTAAATTATACTTCACGGTTTAAATTGTAGGAGTTTTCCCCAAATGTATACATAATACATTATTACAAGCTAGCTTTTTGTTGTGAGTTTCTGCCGAAATGTATACTCTTAGTTTTTTGAAACGGTTGTGTGTTTTTAAAAATCAAGATCACTAATTTATGTTACTTTAATGTTGGATTGTAAAATAGGTTCCAAATTTCAAGATAAACCCACAAATTTTGCATTAGTAATGCCAATGCTAAAAATTTTATAGATTTCTCGGTTTTTTGGCATGATATGGAACACAAACAAGTGACATTAATTGCCTTGCTCTTCAAGATTTGCAAAATGAGTCTTATTTTTCCAATACGAAGAAAGGGTTTTTATTTTTTTTTTTTTTTTTTTTTGTTTAATCTTTTTTGTGTTTTTTTTTTACGTTCCAATGTTATAGGTTGTGTTATAGATATTGATCATGGTAATTATAATGGTTTTAAATTTATCATGTTACTTTAATGTTGGATTGTAAAATAGGTTCCAAATTTCAAGATAAACCCACAAATTTTGCATTACCAATGCTAAAAACAACTCAGTGCATGATATGGAACACAAACAAGTGACAATTGCCTTCAGTACAAGCTTATTTTTCCAATACGAAGAAAGGGTTTTATTTCGTCAATGTTGGGGATATGTCGAAATGTTGGTGGTGAAGTTACCTTCTTATAATGAGTTTTGTTCCTTTTTTTTATTCTGATCTACTCATTTTTTTACTGGACTTTATGCATATGTTTTTCCACGCTTTTTAGCTTTATTTTTCTTTTTTCTTTCTTTCACTTCAACTTTCTACTGTCTTTCTTTTCTTTTGAATATACATGCATGTCTCATATTTAAAAGTAACTAATAGTCTAATAAGTCAGTACTTGTGCCATTTACAATCTTTTTTTTCACAAAAGTTGTTAGCCAATTCATTTAGTAAGAAGATACAATATGGTCTAATTTTGTTACAAGTACATTGGACAAGTAATAATGAAAATAATTTATTTTTAAAATAAAAGCGAGACATAATATTCATTTGTAATAAGTGAATCATGTGACTATTACTGTAGTTGAATAATTAATGAAAAATATCACAACATATGGTGAGACATACAGGGTAAATTATATTATATTACCGGTACAAAATAGTGATAAAATTTGCTTATTTGAGCAAACTGATGACCTCAAACGAACAAAAAGAAATAGTGAATCGAAAAACTTTTGAATTTTAGATTCTTAAATGAGTAAATTTTTTACACTTGGTGATACAAGGTACTACCACCACCGGTGGTATAATGCACATGCTCAAAATATAGAAGACATACAAGGTAGAATTTTAGATTCTATCAATATTTCTATGAGAAACTTATTGTTCGAATAAGAAGAGATTGAAGAAGAACTTCATACTACGTAAATAGAAGAAAAGCAATATCTACCTCTAAATAAAAGAGCTTCTTTCAAAAAATATGGCGTTAAAATATGGCGTTGGATCGGCCATGATGTTTGTGACCAAATATGTGTGTGGTTCCTTTCGGGAAATGTGCTTCACAACTTTGTCATGTCTTAATTTGTTTAATTCCTTAAAATGACAATCCTGAAAAATGTGAAACAATTAAGGCCCATAAGTTTTTGTAACACTTTGTACAAATTGGTGACAAAAATTATTGTTAATAGACTTGAACCTCTCATGCCTAATTGGATTTATCACAACCAAAATAGTTTTATCCATGGGGGAGGCCCGAATGTCAACTTTGTTGTTGCCTCTGAAATCCTACACTCCATGCATCATAAGAAAGGGCAGACGGGGTGATTTGCCCTCAAAATTGATTTGGAAAAAGCTTAAGATCAAATCAGATGGGATTTTTTGAGAAATTGTCTTGTTAATCTTAACTTAGATGCACACTCAATCCATCTCATTCTTGATTGTGTGTCTAAATCTTCCTCTTACATTCTCATTAATGGAAGAAGTTCAGAGAGCTTTAACCACTGTCGTGCTTTATTTTGCGCCAAGGTGACCCAATGTCACCTTATCTTTTTAACATTTGTCTCGAGGGACTTACTAGCTTAATTACCCATGCTTACGAGGAGAAACGTTGGACTCCCTTTTGGGTGGGTAGGGATAAAGTGCCTATATCTCATCTTTTGTTTGCCGATGATCTTCTCTTGTTTGGGAGAGTGGATAAGAAAATGGCTTTCAAAGTTAGAAACGTCCTTGAGTCTTTTTGTGCCTCGTAGGGACAAAAGATCATTGAGTCAAAGAGTCGTCTCACCTTCTCTAGAAACACCTCCCTTGAGCATTGTCGTCTTTTCCAAGACACCCTTAACATCGATGAAAGCGAAGACTTAGGACTTTACTTAGGCAGGCCTTTGTGCCATAAGAGACATAAGAAGAGTGATGTGCATTTCATTGTGGAAAAAGTACGTAGAAAACTTGTCCTTTGGAAAACCAAATTCCTCTGAAGGGCGGGTAGGCTTGTCCTGATAACTTCTACTCTTAATATCATCTCTGCCTACTATATGCAAGCAAACTATATCCATTGCTCGACCCACAAAACCCTTGACAAGTTTTGTAACGACTTCCTTTGGGGTGATGAATCCAATGCGAGAAAACTACATCTTGTAGGGAAAGATTCACATTTGCTCCTGAGGATAAAGGCGGTAAGGTATTAGGCATCATGAGGCTCTCAATATCTCATCTATGGCTAAAATTGGGTGGATAATGTGACTGGTGATAAAAACCTTGCCCAACGTTATATCATCTCTAAGTATGTTAGAGATAGTTACATCCTAATCTTTAAGAGAGATCCCGTATTCGGCGTGATATAGGAAAAAGATGGAATCTCCTTAGAGAGAAATGCCACTACAAAACTAGGGATGGTAGGGACACTGACGTGTGGAGGGATAATTGGATGGGAATTGGTAGTATTAGGAAGTTTATTCATGGGCCGCTTACCCTTGAGGAAGAGTCTCTCAAACATAATGACTTAGTTGGTGATAATGGTGATCGGAACTTAGCTAAGTTTTCCTTTGTCCTCCCTCACTTTCTATCTGAATGGATCATAGCTAGCGACATCCCTTCCGAAGACACCTATGATCACCCTCTCTTTCCTTTTGCTGTGAACAATAGATTCTCTCTTAAAGCCGCCTATTCTGCCCTAATGGATCATTTTCATGAACACGCTGACATTAAATGGGCATGGAAGTCAAAATTCCCCCCAAAAATCAAATTCTTCATTTGGCTGCTGTGGTGGGATCATCTTCCCCATAGAGCTCTCCTTGCTACTAGAAACATCATCGACTCCGCAACATGTCCTTGCTGCCCTTCTCTTCTTGAAAATTACCTCCGTATTTTCACCCAATGGCAAAAGGCCCTCGACATCTAGCCCAACTCCCACCTGATTCTCATCATTGATACCGATACCTAGGGGTGGTTGAAATCGAACCTGACTAATGTTACGGATTATCATGGGGTGGAATGGGGTAGTGTCTTTGCCTACGTATGTTGGGAAGTTTGGAAATAGAGGAATATATATATCTTTGAACATAAATCCCATGACCCTCCCCCCGTTGTGCTCCAACGTGCTTGGCACAATGGGGCTGAATTTACTGCTGGTCAAACTCCATCCCCAACCCGACCCCCCCTCTTTTTCGAAACGCTTAATCAATGGTTTGATTTTCCTATGTATTTGGTTAGACTTTTGGTGGACGCCTCCTTTATCTCCCTTTTTATGGTTACTAGTGTGGCAAGTGTTCTTAGACATTATGCTGGGAAATAGACTAAAGGAAAACAAACCTCACTTTCCGCTCCATGCAGAGATCACCGCCATCCATGATGGTCTCCTCCTTGCCAAGGAGGAACTCCACACCCATGCTCTAATTATTTCGGACTGTAAACAAGCAGTTGATCTAATTAAATATGTGAACCCTAATGATGACATCTACTCCACTCATATTGTCAACAACTTAGTAGCAATTGTATAACTAGGGTCTCCCCCAACCCCCTAGTTATTGTAGTGACATACTATATATTATGGATTGTATATGGCTTAATGCCGTGAACAATTAGTTGCTTTTCTCCTTTTAAAAAAAAAAAAAAAAATCTACCTTTAAATATGATGTCAAAGAGTTGAACTTCACCCTTGATGAAAAGCTAGTACTACAAATTTTAACTTAAAAGATTTGTTTTCTTAAGAAGCAATTTACGACAAAACTATACTCCAAAATTGATAAAAATTAACAATAGTAAGGACACGAGACTTTTAAGTTTTGGTAATAAAGGTAAAAGGCAATTCAACCAAGTAGACTAGTACAACCACACATTTTTTTCCACAGTGTGGCAAGTATAATAACATAGAACAAAGCTAAATAAATAAAAATAAGATCTAACACTAACTTATTTTCTTATTTGTATGAGTACATTTTTTATGTTTTGAGGACAAAACTTCTTTTAATTTTAGTACACTTATTTTCCATCATCTTAAGTTTAGAGACGAAGTTTCTTTAAAAGAGGGTAGATTGTAAAACCACAAATGTATAAGATGTAAATCCGAGCATAATTCCCCAAACAATTGCATGTATTTATTTCAACTAGAGGTGATCATGGGCCGGGCCGGGTTCAGGCCGGGCCGCGGTAAAAAAATTGCCCATTAGCCGGGTCGGGACAAAAATTTGTGCCCAAAGCCAGTTATTTTGGGCATGGTCGAGCGTGCTTTTAGGGCCAAAATCGGGCCGGGCCAAAAATTGGACTGAAAAGTCTATTTTGGCTTGCCCAAAGCCCGTCCAAAAAAAAATAACGGGCCGGGCCCGACCGCGAGCCAAAAAAATTGCCCAAACCCGCCCAAAAATCGGACCGGGCCGGGCTGGAGTTGATCTGCTCTAATTTCAACTTAACTCCAAAATTACAAGCTCCAATATGAAACCAAAAAATAATCACACATCATGCTCTGTAATTTCTTGATGTTGTAGGAACAATAGAAAAATCCAATAGTACTTTATTTATCTTCAATTTTAGTTTGCTTGGACTTATCTTTTCTTTCTTTATCCTCGTAGTTATTTTTAATTTGTTGATACATCCCCTTTCTCTCTCCCTTCTTTTTCCTCGTATATTAACTTAGAGACATCCAAACAATTTCTTTTTCACATTCTTCAATATACACCAAGTGGGCCTTGTATATATTTCTTTTTAAATTAGTAGTACCACACTACCACTCTACCCGTGCATAGTATTTTATAGCCTAAAAGAAATAATTTCAGTCTAATATGATCTGGACCTAAATATTGTGGTCTTGAATCGGACTGGACTGAAAATTCGAAATTGGTATTTTTTTATGGATCGAGGACCATGCCCTCTTTGTACTAGTTGAGGTCCAAGTTGAGGTCTAGACCGATTTATACTCAGCTCTACCCAAGATAATATGTAGTATGGAATATTTATTCAATATGGGATCTATTGACTTTTTTTTTATGCTAATGAGAGGCACATGAACAACCTCAAATAGAAATAAAAAAACAAACTACACGTTCACAACTCTAGCATGGGCAACGCCCTTATTATCTTCACCTAAAATTCTAGCTAAACTCAGGAGGTGGTAAAACGCCAGTCATCATTCAAACATCTTAGATAGCTCCTTGATTAACAAGTCAATTTGCGACTCTATTTGCTTCCCTGTAGCAGTAATTGATGGTGACAATCCATTGAGGGCGAGAGATGAGTTCTTTGCATTGGTTCACAATCTGCATAAGATAACCACCATAAGGACTGTTCGTACTCAGGATTCGAGTGCAGGCCTTATTATCCATCCTCACATCCAGTAATTTATACTATTACGCCAAGCATATGTATAAACTGATCTAGCTAGCAGTGGTTCTTTAATAAGTATTCGTAATATTTTGTCATAACATCGAAAAACAACAACATAGTTAACTATATGAACTCTAGTAAAGAGACTGAGTTAGAAATTAGCTTGTTCAAAGGCATTACTAAATACGATGCAAAGCCTGTTCTTGAATGGTCCTATCCTTTTTCCATTTGAATTTTGAACAAAAAAAACACTTCTTCATCTTCTTGGTTGTCTTTCCTATTCTAGTTTTCCAAGAGAGGATACCATGTCATATGATCACTACATAATGACCAATCACTAACCCATCTTCTCGAACATTACGTTCATATATTTAGAGAATCCGGTCTTTGAATAAAAATCTCTTTCGAATGGGTCATAACAAAGCACCAACCCTATAAGAAGACCTTAGCTTCTTTCATGTAATTTTCAATGATCCACCCTTTAATAAGTGGCGTATCCACTATGGGTTCAATGGGTTCAGTTGAACCCATAGTGGATCTGGGAGAAATCTGTCAGTTGCTAGAGTATACAACCCGGTTAAAATTTGTATCTTGCAGCAACATAAACATGAATGCCTTATTGTCAGGTTGGTCATCAGTGTCAATCAGAAGGTAGTATGCCTAAGATGTAACGCGGTTCGAATCTCGTGGCTGCCTAGTTAGCTCTTTGTTTTTCTTTTTCCCACTTTATTCTTCTCCTTTTTTTATACTCTACCATACTGGCTCTTTGTTTGCCCATTTTTTCCCATTTTTGTTAGTTCTCTCTCCCGTTTTTTATGCTTCATATAGAGTAATTCTTTCCTTTTTTTATTCAATATAATTTCCTTTTCTAACCCTTTCGTTTTCTTGATCATGTCAATATAAATTCCATATTATAGTTGTTAATTAATTGTGATATTTTCTTGTTTTTAATATATATGTATGCAGCAAGCACTCAATTAGTCATCTTAAAGAAAATTCTAAAAAAGGTTGGTTGTTTAGTACTCCTATTTTTTTCCTCCTATATATTCTTTTGAAATATAAGCTAGAGACATTTGCAACTTTTAATTTTCGAATTCGCAATATATTTGAACTAATATATAAATATTATCTTATAAATAATTTATGAGCGTGTTATATTCAAAGAGTTCGAACCCATATGGTGAAAATCCTGGATACGCCACTGCCTTTAATATTTTTTGTCTCCTCCTTAATGACTTGATAAGTAATTGGATCTCCTTTAATATACCTCAAATCCCATGAATTTACAAGAACTCTCCGCTTAGATTCCCAGCCTCGACGATATCCGTTTTCGTTGTAAAATTTATCTAATGGAATCCCTTTGATTCTGGCATGCTTGAAATCAAAGTTGCATTCATTAGACCATAACTCGTCCATTAACGTGTTCCATCCTTAGCAAAATCTATTGCCTTTTGAACATATAGTCTGATGAAGTGAAGAATTGCTAGCCGCTTTTTTCTTTGGCCATCTCGTGTGAAATACATATATACTCTGTTCTTAATCCGCATATGAAACAGATTCTTGCGCAGTTTCTTTGATCTACTGTTCCCTGTCATTTCTGTAATTAAATTCATAGTGTGATCAACCTTGTTTCTAAAATTTTAGACGTATAAGGGTGAACTTATAAATTGGGGCCCTAATTAGGCCCAATTTTTTGAATGTTTGATTTTTCGCCAAGACCAGAAAAATAGACTGTTATTTGGCCCAAGGTTTTTGAAGTTTCGATTTTAGGTCCGGACCGGCTGGACAAATTTTATTGTAAGGATTTTACATAACTTCTATATAAAATTGAATTTTACTATACTTTTTATGTACTTTGTTGATAATATATTAAAAAAATTATTACTATATTATAAATATCGATATATTTCAAATATTAATATTAGGGCTGGCAATGGGTCAGGTTGGGTCAAGATCAGGTTGGGTTGGTGGGTTAGCGGGTCGAGAACCCCTTGACCCAACCCGATGTGTTAACTTAAACGGGTTGAGAATTACAACCCAACCCAACCTTATGATAAACGGGTCAACCTTCAGGTCAACCCATTTAATTTTTTTTTGTGTTTTTTTCCAGAAAAAAATGAAAACAACAAAAACTATGTTACAAAGCAACAGTAGGCAGCAATTTAGCATTAAGCCATTACAAACCATATGCTAAATATTGTTCAAAATCAACAAAATCAACCCAACCCAACTCTTGTTCAAAATCAACACCATTACAACTCCATAATCAATTGTTCAAATTAACTGTAACGAGTTAGGGTTTTTTACTTTTTAACTTTCTATATGAGTCAGCCTAATTTTTTTTGACGTGAAATGAGTTTGGGTTTTTAGGTTGTTTCCATAAATGGGTTGAACGGCTTAAAATTAGGTCGAAATTTTCAACCTGACCCAACCCATTTAATTAAACGGGTTGCGTCAGGTCGACCCATTTAATTAAATGGGTTGAAAATTTCGACCCAAACCATTAATGGGTTGGGTTCGGGTCGGGTTGGTAATATTTTGCCAGCTCTAAAAAATAAATATGATTATAAACCTAAAAATATGATAAGTTTTTTCAAATGAAAAAAGAAAGTAAGAAATCGGTTTAAACGATCCAAACCGGGATAAGACCAGCATTTTCTAATCCTTATAATGTTTAAACTTTTTGTTTTTCGGTCCTCAATCTGTTCCTAAAATCCAATTTATTTGGAAGGTAAATAAACTTGTGTCGAATTTAGGGAGAAAAAGAGGTGAACAAACGAGGAACATTTTGATGTGGGAAAGATGCGTAAGATGTCTTTTGACTAATAATACAACATGCCCTTTTGACTAATAGTTAACGTCATTAGTCATTAGCTCCTAATTAACTCCTAACATTAATCAAATCTAATTAACACAAATAACCCTAACTCTGCATTAATACAATAACCACTATTGCGTCAGGCGCGCAACTCGGTTTTCTTCACTGTGGTGATTTTCCAAACCCTAATTGTATTGGCAATATAAATACTTCGTTTTCACTCGTATCTCCTCACGGATTTACATATACTTTTACATATCTAAACACTCATATCTAAACACTAAAAACTCTCTATTAACTCTCCACAAATACATTCAAACACTTCAAATACATTCAATAACAAGAATTTTCATTATTCCTTTTTTCAAGGCTTACAATTGATTCCTCCAACGTCCGTACGTACGGTCAGACCTAGGCGACAAAAGTATAAATTCCTGAGGGTCAATTCCAATTTCATTCTTTTTATACTAACTATTTCATTATCATGATGTACTAATTACATTGAAAAACACGCGCATGTAAAGTTGTATATTTGTATATTCTTTCTAATTTTATTATAATTATTTTCATAATTGTTGGAGTACAATGTGACACTCAAGAAGAGGGAGGGGTTGAATTGAGTGACAAAACTTAATCAATTTTCGCAAAAACAAACACTATAGCACTGTGCCTCATAGAGTGTTAAATACTTGCAGACTCGTTTTTAATGTTTTTGCTCAAATAAAATCGTATGAAAACTAAAAACAAAGAAAATTAAATAACAAGACACGGGATTTTAAAGTGGTTCAATCTCACCTCTGAGATCTACATCCACACTACCTACTATTTTATTAATTGGATCTTAAAATATCATTCTTTTGATACAATATGATTCCCCCACTACTAACTCTAGTAGTGCTTCTTAACACTTAACTCTAAGTGTTGCTATTCTCAACTCACTGGAACTCTGTGCTATGGGTATACGTTTTCAGCTCTCAAAAACTTGTCAATCTCTTTCAGAAAACGTGTTTCTTTCAACTAATTATTATCCCTTATATAGATTATATTATGAACAAAGACTACTCTAAAAGATACGATAATCTTCTTGAATAATTTTGTTCCTAAAGTTAAGGGATAAAAATCCTTTATTTTAAACAAACCAAAAGTTGCCTTTTTCTAATAAAAACTGACTTTTGATCTTTTAAAGATAAAGATTTCATCCTTATCTTTTGCCAACCAAAAATCAAATTTTATAAACCAAGTTTTTTTGAAAATCTTTTTATTAAAAACATTTCTTTTAAAAACTGATTTTCGAAATTCTTTTTATAAAAGCCCCCTTTTTATTCTTTAAATAAAATTAACATAATTACCTATTTTCCTAACTCTAAAAAAATAATTAATCATCCTAATTTCATATTTTTAGCCTTAGCACAAAATTCCGACAAGTTGATTACATTTACATGACTAAAGAACATAACTAGACCTAAGCTTCAATTTCTTCAAGTACTTGAGCTTTCATAAACATCCAAGCTTGATAACTGTCTTAGATCAATGTTACATAAATCACATGTTACAGCATGCAATGTTTATCATCATCAAAATACATCCAGACTTAGAGTCACAACAAATTCCCCCTTTATGATGATGACAAACACATAATACTTACCCCTCAAATAATGCATCATTAACCATATTAGGGACAAAAAACTTAACACCACTTTTGATCAAACACAAAAAGCATGATAATCAGAATAGAGATCTTAGATAAGCTTGATATAGAGTAATTCTAGATTGTTTCAGTATTATACCCATGTTCCCCTTTTGACATTATAAAAAAGGAGAGCAATAACATGTCCATCTACACAAAAAGAGATACAATCATCAAAATAAGCAAGCAGCTCAAACAAGTAGGCTAGTAATGCTGGTGCTACAGATAAACCAATTCACAATCCTAAAAAATATACAATAAGCATCCACAAGAGATCACCAAAAAAATCAGGTTTAGAAATAGTGTTGATGAAAAACAAAGCCCAAGAGTAAGGAACCAAGCATCAGCAGGATGAAATCAAGGAGCAGAAGGTGGGGTGAGGAGCATAGAGAGGAGGTTCATGATTTGGCGATGCCGCTGTCTAGTCACCCTGTCCCTAGCTCGCTTGCGTGCCAAGAGCTGTTGTAGAGCCTTGTTGACATGGGAAACTTGTTCCTGCATTTTGAGGCAGCCAGCACAAGCCTCCTTAGGCTGAAAACCAAGAAAATCCTTCTTGAGCAACTCACCACCCATCAAACATATTTCCATCTTGCCTAAAACCCCATCACTCATAATATTGCGTGAACTCACACCCTTTGAAGTCTCATCAAGTACCTCATAAGCCCTGAAAAGTTTGGTAAGCCATAAGGGAGAAATGTGGATGTAGGGGACAAGTGACGCATATGATGGAGCATGAGATGGGGTAAACTGATAGGCTGTCCATGGTCATGCAGCCACAACAAGACCTAATCCATAATCAAACAATCCCCTTGATTTTCAACTCGAGGAAGGAGAGTCTTTGTAATTAAACTTCGAGCAAGTTTATATTTTGCACTAAGAAGAGAGGCAGGAAATGTTTGAGCATAGGGAAGGGGTTGTTCAGACAATGCGCGGGAGATAGTGGTGTTATCAACCCCCTCAAGAAACGGCCAATTGTTGGTGTTATAATCAGAGAACCCTGAAAAAGGAATGCCTAAAACATGAGCTAGGGCAGTAACATCCGGGGAAAGTGCAATAACATTAACAGAAGAAATGCATAATTCATCATCAATGGTCAAATTTTGATAAAATTCCCCAACTTCATCCTCATAAATTGCATCATTGAAACTTAACAACGAAACCCAGCCTTGCATACTAACAGAATAAAAAAGGAAAGCGAATTCTTGTCCCGACAACCAGGAGGCCGGAAAAACCCGACTATGTAAAAATTTTGGAACAGAGGGATCGGTTGTTTTCGACCTCTTGGTTGTTTTTGAAGTAGAGGGATGAGAGGTAGCTTTACCTGACAGGCGGAGAAGCGGAGAGACGAAGGAGGCGCTTGCGTTTGACAAGAGGTGGAGAAGCGGGAGTTCGTGTGAGCTGTTCGTCCAGCGAGAGGAGCGACGGGGACCGGGAGCAGCAGCAGTAGTGGAGGAGGGGTTTTCGGGTGGGTCGGTGGTTGGGTTGTTGGGGATGGCAGGTTCCGAGTTTAGAGGTGGTGGTGGAGGTAGGGGAGGGTTGGAAGGATGAGTTTCAGGTGGTGGAGAGGGTGGCGGCGTGGGAAGAGTGCGAGGAAGCTTGGGTAGTTTCTTCGCCGGAGGGTTTTTTACTTTCACCATTTTTGGTGAGGAGGGAGAAGAAGGGAGATGAAGGGGATGAGTTTGAGAGGAAAGGAGAAAATGAACTAAAGAGAAAAAGGAGGGAAAGAGAAGGGGGGGGAGATGTGGTTCGACCGGTTTGGGGGAGGTGGGCTGGGGTATTTTGAGAGTTGGGATGGGGTTAATTTGTGAGGTGGGTTTGGTTAATTTGGCAGGTGGTTTGGGTAGTTTGGTGAGGTAGATTTGCGGTTTTGCTGCATAATCAGTCCACTTTGAGCTCTTGATTTTGAGAGAAAAAATTTTGTCAAAGAAGATTTCAAGAAAACATTTTTATTTCAAAGCAACATCAATTGTCTTATAAAAAAACGACTTATGTGGATTTTCAAAGGTCTTATTGAGGCAAGTTAGGTTTAAACTATCAGGAAAACATCAATAGCCCTTTGTGAGTCCTTTTTATATCATGTAGACTTTTTCACAAAGTTTCACAAAGACATGCACTTCTACTTCAGTTGACATATTTAAAGGAGAACAACGGGCATAATACTCAACTAATTTCCAGAAATTAATCCCAAAGCCACTCTAAGTTTTTCAAAACGTTCACAAGCAAGTGGCTTAGTGAAAATATCAGCTATTTGGTCATCAGTGCTAACAAATTCAAGTGTAATATTTCCTTTTTCTACATGATCACGCAAAAAATGATATCTTATTTCAATGTGCTTGGTGTGTGAGTGTTGAACAGGATTTTTCGAAATGGTAAATATCACACATTATTGGCCCATTATCAATTATAACTCCGAAATGTCGAAGTTGTTGTCTTACCCATAATACTTGTGCGCAACATGAGGCAGCAACGACATATTCAGCCTTGGTGCTGGAAAGAGCGACCGAATATTGTTTCTTAAAAGCCCATGATATTAAGCACGAGCCCAAGAAGGTTGCCATTCTAGAGGTGCTCTTTCTGTCTACAACAAATCCTGCATAATCTGCATCTGAAAAACCAACCAAGTCAAAGTATCCTTCTTTAGAATACCATAAGTACAGATTAGTGGTCCCTTTTAAGTATCAAAGAATCATTTTCACAGCTTTAAAATGAGATTCTTTTGGACGTGATTGAAACCTGGCACTGAGAGACACTCTGTGCAGAATATCCGATCTACTAGAAGTTAAATATAGATTTGAACCAATCATACCTCTGTAGACCGTCTCATCTACCTTCTTACCATTTTCATCAAGATTTAGTTTAGCAGCAGTTGGTATGGGGGTAGAATGAGTATTGAAATCTTCCATTCCGTATTTTTCCAGAAGCTACATATATCTGTTGATGTATCATTATTCGTGTGTCAAGTTGTTTGACTTTTAACCCTAGGAAGAAACTTAATTCTCCCATCATAGACATTTCAAATTCACTTTTCATTAGTTCAGTGAAATAATGACATAACAATTCCGTGGTTGCCCCAATAATAATATCGTCAACATAAATTTGGACAATCAACAATTATCCCCCCTTAGTTTTTAGAAACAATTAGGGGTGTAAGTGGATTGGATTGGATTGGACTTTCTCAAATCCAAATCCAGTCCAATGTTTTTTGGACTCGAGAAATTGAGTCCAAGTCCGATCCAAATAATTTTTGAGTCCAGTCCAGTCTAGTCCGATAATATTTTCTTGACTCCGAATCCAGTCCAGTCCGATTATTATATTATTTTTTTCCCCGATTTAGATTTAATGATTCACAACATTTTATCATAATTGAATTTGAAAAATCAAGCTCATTATATCCATTTCATAAAATAAGTCACATGCATCTTTTATATTATATATATAAATATTAAATATATATACATTATATATATAAATATTAAATATATATACATTATATATATAAATATTAAATATATATAAAAATATTTTTGGACTGGACTGGACTTATTGGACTCCAAAGGCGTGAGTCCAAATCCAGTCCGAGAATATTTGGACTCGAAAATTTGAGTCCGAGTCCAGTCCAAAAAAATTCAGTCCAGTCCAGTCCGACAAGTTTGGACTGGAATGGATTGGACTATGGACTTTTCGCAGTCCGCTTTCACCCCTAGAAACAATGTCCTATCAACTGAACCTCGTTTGAACCCGTTTTCCATAAAAAAAAAATAGATAAGCGTTCGTACCAAGCTCTAGGAGCTTGTTTTAAACCATAAAGAGCCTTATCGTTTTTAAAAACATGGTTAGGAAAATCAGGATCAATGAAGCCATGGGGTTTCTCTACATAAACAGTCTCTTTCAAATAGGCATTTAGAAAAGTAGTCTTAACTAGGGGTGTAAGTGGATTGGACTGGATTGGACTTTGCCAAATCCAAATCCAGTCCAAAGTTTTTTGGACTCGAGAAATTGAGTCCAAGTCTGATCCAAATATTTTTTTGAGTCCAGTCCAGTCCAGTCCGATTATTATATTTTTTTTTCCACCGATTTAGATTCAATGATTCACAACGTTTTCTCATAATTGAATTTGAAAAATTAAGCTCATTATATTCATTCCATAAAATAAGTCACATACATCTTTTATATTATATATATAAATATTAAATATATATACATATATTAAATATATATCATATATAAAAATATTTTTGGACTGGACTGGACTTATTGGACTACAAAGGGGTGATTCCAAATCCAGTCCAAAAATATTTGGACTCGAAAATTTAAGTCCGAGTCCAGTTCAAAAAAATTTCAGTCCAGTCC
Organism: Beta lomatogona; assembly: GCA_947646795.1. Classification (NCBI taxonomy): domain Eukaryota; kingdom Viridiplantae; phylum Streptophyta; class Magnoliopsida; order Caryophyllales; family Amaranthaceae; genus Beta; species Beta lomatogona. Next base: position 903,866 of record CANSNZ010001138.1, read on the forward strand.
AGTCCGATAAGTTTGGACTGGATTGGATTGGACTCTGGATTTTTCGCAGTCCGCTTACACCCCTAGTCTTAACATCCATTTGATAGAGCTTAATGTTTTTAAAAGTAGCAAACACTATCAAAATTCTAATAGCCTCCAAACGAGCTACAGGAGCAAAGGTCTCGTCAAAATCAATTCCCTCTTTCTGATTGAATCCTTGACATACATGTCTGGCTTTATTTCGAACAATCATCCCACTATCATCTAATTTATTTTGAAAAACCCATTGTGTTCCAATAACTGATTGAGTAGTGTGACGATGTTCCAAATGCCAAACTTCATTTCTTTTAAAATTGATCAAGCTCTTCTTGCATAGCAAAAATCCAATCAGGATCAGTCAAAGCAATTTTATAGTTTGGAGGTTCAATTTCAGATATAAAGGCATTGAAAGCACAAAAATTATGAAGTGAAGATCGAGTTTGTACCCCATTGCAATATCAATTAGAATTAGGTCAGTAGGGTGTGAACTTTGATGCTTCCACTTCTTTGGAGTGAAGGGCACGTTCTGTGACATAGTGCCATTTTTTGTGCCGTCGCTAGCATTTTCGATTCTTGGAGTATGACAACCAGCTGCTATTGCAACTTCCTCCAGTGTTTCAGTAAGTTCTCTTTCATCATAATTTTTAATTTGTTCTCTCGACTGTGCCACATACTGTGTTACTGAAGATGTTTCCGACCGTTTTTCAGCATGACAGTCCTCTAGTGCATTTGATATTACTCTAATCAGTCCAATAGAGAAGTCCTTATCATCATTTACCTGCTCTTCTTATATAACATGGACACTCTCTTCCATACGCATTGTTCTTTTGTTATACATTTTATAGGCTTTGCTATGAGGAGAGTATCCTATAAACACAACTTCATCACTCCTTGGATCAACTTTACCCAAATTATCCTTATCATTATTATGAACATAGCAAGTACATCCAAAACATCTAAGGTGAGAATTATTAGGTTTTCTTCCTTTAACAAGTTCAGAAGGAGTTTTATTCAAAATGGACCTTACGTTAGTCCTATTGTAAATGTAATATGCCGTACTTACGGCCTCTACCCGAAAGTTTCTAGGCAAGCCACTATGTAAGAGCTATGCGACATATCTTCCAAAGTACGGTTCATTCTTTCCACCACTCCATTTTGCTGAGGAGTTCTTGGAGCGGAGAAATTATAATCAATTCCATTTTCATTGCAAAATATTTCAAAATCATAATTTTCAAACTCAATGCCATGATCAGTTCTGACATACTACAATTTGCAATTTTTTTTGATTTTGGACTTTACGAATGTGGACTAAAAATACCTAAAAAGTTTCATCTTTTCCACCAAGAAATAGAGCCCATACAAATCTAGAAAAATCATCTACAAGTACTAGCACATATTTGCTACCACCTCTACTCATTACTCGCATAGGACCGCAAAGGTCCATATGAATCAATTCTAAAGGTTTAGAGGTGCTACGAAATCTTTTCAACTTAAAAGAGAACCGGACATGCTTACATCTAGCACATGCTTTACAAATTATTTTCCAATCAAAATTTATAAAAGGTAAACCATTAACTAATTCCATTTTTCTCAATTTATTAAGCAATCTCGAGCTTACGTGTCCGAGTCTTTTATGCCAAAGCAAAGGATTATCTTGCATCACACCCATACATGAAATGGTATTGTTACGTAAGTTGTTTAAACAAGTTATGTAGACATTGTTTACCCTACTTCCTTCCACTATCATTTCACTAGAATCTTTGTTTATAATTCTACAAATATCAGCATGAAATTCAACAAAATTACATCGATCACGCAATTGTGATATGCTCAACAAGTTGTGTTTTAAACCACTTACCAACATCACATTCTTTATGGAGTGTGTTAGGGATTTGACAACATTTCCAAAATAAATTATTTCAACCTTTTTGTTGTCGCCAATTGAAACACACCCTCCTTGGTGGGCTACTAGTGTAACACCCCGGCCCTCGATATCAGATAATACAAACCTTAATAAAATAATGTCATTAGTTGGCTCAAAATTTCGACAGCGTTTCCTTTGAAAATTGGGCAACCCAAAATGGGAAATAATTTAAACCTGCTTACAAACTCAGTAAAATATAATATTCCCAACCTCAAGACTCAAATCGTCGACACTTTAGCGGAGAACAGCCTCAAGAGGGAATCAAACCCAATGAACTTAATATTACAAACCAATCTAAGAGATCTTGAATCAAAACTTTAACAAGAATAACATAACCAATACATGCATCAACCCAAGTATAACTTACAATTGAAGCTCTTGGAGTACAAAGTCCATCTATGAATTGCCATCCTCACCTTAACATCGTAAATGGAATAAGAAACCTGCTCTAGTGTCAACCGCTCGCCATTATACAAAGTATATGGGTCATCACATGTTCAATAACAAAGGGAAAGAACAACAACCACAAACAAAAGCAAATATAGCACACGTCAGCAAAAACTGAGTACCAACACTCCACCTTAAACTGAAATAATAAAGCATTGAGAGATATATTCTAGAAGACAAAGGTGTAACTCAAATTCATGCACATTCTTATCACAAGTTCCCGTATTTAAACTTCTATGTCAATCTATATCTATTCAAAGCCAAAGTATTTGTATCTCAAAGCCAGATCAATTATACTAAATGTTCATAATCCTCAAGTTCCAAAACAAGTTACATGATCATGATAAGTAAAATAACCTTGTAAACCATGTAGACAAGAATAGACAAGAATAGAATTACCAATAAGTATCATCACCGAAATCACAAAGTAATCGAGTCACAAGTTACGACTAACACAACATTTGAGTATCTTAATTAAGATATTAATAACAATTCATTGAGTCCATACTTATGATTAATTCATCTTTGATAATCAAATACAAAACGAGGAATAAACATCAATTATTATCAAGTCCAAAGATATTTCCATTGAACAAGAGTTAACAAATAATCCAAAGAGAAAGTCAGAGTGGATCTGGGAGGCCCGACCAACCCACTAAATAGGAAACGATACACCCGGAGTCCCGACCGGTCTATGATAATGTAAACCCGGGAGCCCCAGCCGGTTTACCAATAATTTCAATGGCCAATAACCTATAGTGTGCACACCCTTCAACTCAAGCTTTTATGTAACCGAGGTGCCCCGACCGGCCACACTAAAGAAGAGGACGGTTTAGTATCTTGCCACATACGGCGAATATCAATCAAACCAATATCTTCCCAATTCGGACGAAGATAATATAACAAAACATCTATATTCCCAATAGTTAGTCCATGTAATCTTTCATTTTCCACGATTAATATCTTTTAAGAAATCAAGATCAACAAAGGTGCAATCTTTCTTCCACAATGATCAAATAACCAACAACCTTCTTATGTATCGATCAAATCAGACAATACTATCAAGATTCCAGAACCACACGAGTTAATCAATCTATTTAATAACATTGTAGTTCATACTATGTATTTCAATCTAAATCCATTCTATACAAATCCACCCATTCCAAGTAAATGAGAAATAACCAAAAAATTCAATCCATATAAAACACCAACTTCCGTAAGTCTATCAACCGATACAATTCATATGTTCAATAATCATTAAACATACAACTAGAGAATAATTCTCATGATAGCCGGTTAATGTACCTTTCATAGGTTCCCTATTCATTATAACATCAAATGGTATGGTCTAAGTCAAAGAAGAAATACTGCATATCACATACTACACAAAATATCTCAAATTTATCATCTCGATTGGAATAGCTAGATATTATCAAGCCAGTCACTCGAATCAAGAACACGTGAATACAAATTCTATGAATTTTTATGTTTATTTCAAGTAAGTCAAGGTATCCAAACAATAGCACGCTCTCCAGTACTAAACATAATGAACTTAGAACTTATGAGTTTTGAAAATATTCTTTTTACACTCTAGAACTCACAAAATACATCTCTCCATAGAAACTCATTAAGAGATTGAATAAAAACTTTTAGCAAGGAACACAAAATCTAATCAAGACTAAGTAACTTCTCATAGTCCATCTTTACCAATAACATTACACAATAACCCCATAGTTAAACTAAGTTTCATAAATGGTTTAGTTTTAGTTCAGCAAAAGCCTCATGAAATCTGTAATACAATTCAATTTATCAGAGTAGTAAAAAGTTAAATTAATACCAAATTCAGTTTAACTACTCAATCTATCCATCATAATCCAACACCAAATTCCAATTCCACACAAGATAGACATTTTACACTCTGAACATACTATATTCAATCAAATCGTTCAAGTTGATTCAAGGTAATATCTCAAAGTTTAACAAACCAGATACCTATTATAATTTAATTTATCAATCATCAAACTTTAACAGTTAAGACACAAAGTTCTTATGATATAAAAAAAAAACCAACTCAAAGTTGAACAAAGGAAAAGAGTGGCACCTCAAAGCGGCTGTGATAAACAGCATCACCGCACCACAGTGGCGGCAGCAGCACCGCGAGGCAACAACAATAGCTATGGAGGCGGCAGCGGCACACGGAATGCACCGACAGAGGAGCCGCGTCGAACAATAACACCACTGCGTTACATAGCACGAACAGAGCAGCACAACAACACGACAGAGGAGAGAGAGAAAGCAGACAACAGCGCTGCTATCTTGCGGCGGTGAGACGAGGAAGCTCCGGCGAGTCGATGCAGGTGGAGGCTGCTAGTTCGAGTAGCAGCACGGAGGAGAAGAAGGAGAGGTTCGACTTGCGAGATGAGAAATTGGAGATAGAAAACAAGGGTTTGGGGTTTTGGGGATACTGATTACTGACACCCAAGAGAAATAGAAGGGAATCGACTAAATCCCAAATATTCCTACAACACAACTTACTAACTCACTTCTATAAACTACCTGCAAATATGCTACTACGCACATATAACTATATTCAATCACGCTCAAAATTTTTAAAATCATTTTCAGAAATATAATAGTATAATTAAGCTAGTAAAATATTTAACTTATAACTAAACATGTCTAAGGTATTACTTACTACGTATAAATAACATAACACCAACACATCAATATACCATTAGTTCCAACTTAAATATAATAAGAGTATTTAATATATAATTTTGACTAATAATGATGAATAACACACTCTTAAAATTTTGGGTTGTTACAACTAGTGAAAGGAATTGAGATTTATCACCAGTCATATGTCTTGAGCAGCTGTTGTCGAGATACCATAAGCTTCTTCCTCTCACATTCACCTGCAAAAAGGTCACTTGTTACTTTTAAGAACCCAAATTTGCTTGGGTCCCGTTTTCTTTCGTTGAGCTTCTAACAGATCATCTCTAACCCATATTTGGTTTACGCACTATACATTTTTCGCAACATACTTTTTTTTTTTCCCACAGAATTAGCAAATGAAATATTTAGGTAAATCAACATATTTTCTTTTACGAAAGTCTCTTTCGAAATTATTGGCATTGTGCCTTATACGGTGTCTCTGGTCATTGTATCCTAAACCAAATCTATTTCGATTGCTAGTAGAACTAGACATATAGTTTAAGGCTTTTTGACCAGCTGACCATTTTTCATACATTTTGCGAGGAATAAGCAATTGTGATTTCAAGAAATCAACAGAGGTGTTTAGATCGCCATTTCTTTTTCACAAAATTTCCAAGTCTCTTTGTGCTTTATCAAGTTCATCACTTAACTTGGCATCATGAGGTAGCAGGAGTGGAACAATTCTGGATCTTTGTCTTGATTTTTTCAACTCAGTTAACTCATATTTAAAGATTCAATTTGATTCAAGGTCTGAGTTTTTGGCTTCTAACACAGTGTATGGTACAATATTGTTAACAACTTGTTTTGCAAGAGACTTTTCGTACCTTAAAGCATTTAGCTCAACATTTTTCTCTGCAACAATCTTTTGAAGTTCATCATTATTTTTCAGGAGTCCTTTACAGTCCTTTAACAAGTCCTTATATTCCAATTCCAACTCGATCTTTTTCTTGGATAAGTTTTTCACTTCTTTTTTCATGTTTGAAAATTCATCATTCATTTCTTGACAATCATCAATAACATTTCCAAGCAAAGTAACAAGTTGGTTTTTCGAGAGAAGATTTATTGAAGGTTTTAGAGAAAAAAGGCTTACCTCACTGTCTTCGACCTCATTCATTGAGTTCAATTTTTTTGCCATAATACACAAGTGAGAGTCGTCCAGGTACTGTGCCTTTCTCTGAATTGTATGTACAACCTTCAGATATAATTTTTCTTCATGGTACTGTGCCTCTGACTGTTCTTCTTCAGAATTCGAATCTTCCCAAACAACAGCTATCATGGCCTTTTTAAATTCTTTCTTGGATTACTCCCTTTTTTCTTTGAGCTTCTCATCATTCCATAAGGGACATTCCTGAATCCTGTGATTGAACTCTCTACACTTGAAACAACCGGAATTAGTAGCACTTTTCTTAAAGTTAGAGGTAGTGCTGTTACCTTTGAAATTTTCACTTTTTCTAGGATTGTTATTTTTGTTCTTTTGAGAAAATTTTGAAATCTCCTAGTAAGAAGTGCATCATCATCATCATCACTATCACTATCTTCAATTTCCAATTCAGTTCTCAAGGCTAGACCTTTATTATTTTGGTTCATTCCTCTTAGTATCTAAAACAACTTCATGAGCCATTAATGATCCAATTAGTTGTTCTAGTGAGAGTTTTGTCAAATCTTTTTGCTTCTTGAATATCAGTTATTTTGGGAAGCCAACGATTTGTTAAACTTCTTAAGACCTTTCTTACTAAATCTTCAGAAGTATAGGTTTTCCCTAGAGAACGCAATTCATTAGTGATTAGTGTAAAATGGGTGAACATCTCTTTAATTGATTCTTCCTTATTCGTAGAACAATTCATATTATTGTACAAGCAAATCAATTCGAGATTGTTTTACCTCATTCATATCTTCGTGAGCCAATTCTAAGGTATCCCATATATCCTTTGCAGTAGAGCAAGCAGAGATCCTTGAGTATTCATCAGGTCCAATTTCATATTGGAGAATACTCATGGCTTTGAAATTCTTCTTGGCCTTTGCATAGTCGACTAAATCGTAGCCGTCTTCGTCTTTGTCAACCAACTTTCCTTCAGCATTTTTGGCTTGGGTGAGGATTGATCCTTTTCTTATGACTTTCCAGCATTCATAATCTAACCTTTAGATGTAGATCCTCATCCTAGCCTTCCACCATCTTTAATCTTTTCCATTGAAAATCGGACACTTCAAGTGTCTTTCTCGAAAGTCATCTTGCATGTTCATGACTTGTATTATCTAGGGATGAGCCTTTCAAGAATAGCCTGCTCTGATACCACATGTTGGAGTACAAGGTGACACTCAAGAAAATGGAGGGGGTTGAATTAAGTGACAAAGCTTAATCGATTTTCGCAAAAACAAACACTATAGCACTGTGCCTCACACGTTGTTAAATACTTGCAGAATCGTTTTTAATGTTTTTGCTCAAATGAATTCGTATCAAAACTAAAAGCAACGAAATTAAATAACAAGACATAGGATTTTAACGTGGTTCAATCTTACCTCTGAGATCTACATCCACACTACCCACTATTTTATTAATTGAATCTCAAAATATCACTCTTTTGATACAATATGATTCCCCCACTACTAACTCTAGTAGTGGTCCTCAACACCTAACTCTAAGTGTTGCTACTCTTTATTATAATGAAATTACAAAAATATTTAGTCCTCACAAGTGTGCATCTTAGATAAGCAATCGTTATGAAGTACTTTCAACTCAATGGAACTCTATGCTATACTCTGTGCTATTGGGATACGTTTTCAGCTCTCAAAAACTTATTAATCTCTTTCAGAAAACGTGTATCTTTCAACTGATTATTATCCCTTATATAGATTATATTCTGAACAAAGATTACTCTAAAAGATATGCTAATATTCTTGAGCAATGTTGTTCCTAAATTTAAGGGATAAAAATCCTTTTTTTAAAAAAAAAAAACTAAAAATTGTCTTTTTCTAATAAAAACTGATTTTTGATCTTTAAAGATAAAGATTTCATCCTTATCTTTTTCCGACCAAAAATCAAATTTATAAACCAAGTTTTTCCGAAAATCTTTCTATTAAAAACTTTTCTTTTCAAAACTGATTTTCGAAATTCTTTTTATAAAAACTCCCCTTTTTATTGTTTAAATAAAATTAACATAATTACCTATTTTCCTCACTCTAAGAAAATAGTTAATCATCCTAATTTCATATTTTTAGGCTTAGCACAAAATTCCAGCAAGTTGATTACATTAACATGACTAAAGAACATAACTAGACCTAAACTTGAATTTCTTCAAGTTCTTGAGCTTTCATAAACATCGAAGCTTGATATCTCTTTTAGATCATTGTTACGTAAATCACATATTATAGCACAAAGTGTTTATCATCATCAAAATACATTCAGACTTAGAGTCACAACAATAATTATATGTATGCTTTGAATATTTTTATGCCTTTTTTTTAATTGCAATTGAATGATCACCCAATATATTATTGTTTGCTGAATCAAAATTACAAATTAGTTAAATGACGCTGAATAAAGTAATTTGGAAAATCGTTCTAGGTACCTATCAATCTTGTGATTTAATTTAGTAATCACCAAAACTAGATCTTATGTGTTACACAAGCAAACTTTAACATGTTTGTCTACTAATGCATTTATCAAATTATGTACATGTATTTGAATATTTCATTAAATAGGTAAGGAAATCCACCCAAAACTCAAATCTCTTATCTTTTGGTTTTATTGATTTAACTTGAAAATTAATTGGCTACTCTCTTCGAACCAAAACATCACTAAAGTTGTATGGGCTAAAACTGATAATCACATGCCTACAAGTAGGTTACATTTATTGGAATGGAGAAGAGGGAAGTAGATTATGGATTGGGGAAGAGAAAGAATCGGCAATTTGTTTAGGGTATTTTGTATTTTTTTCTAATTTATTAAACTGTACAGTTGTATATAATAGTTGATCGAGGGAGTTGTGCCATTAGATTAGGATTTTTTTTTTTTCAAAAGGTATAAAGTTGATAATGTAGATTTTTGTTTGTGGTTTTCATTTCTATTTCTTTTAGTAAAATTGAGATTTTTTTGGGGGTATGGTGTCCCTCTCCTCTTCCTTATAGAATAGAGATAGATGCTATTTTTTTGTATTAGACTTTGTTATCTGTGATAGACACGTTAATTGCTTTTTGAGTTTTTTGTGTGTGTGTGTGGTTAGTTTCGTTGTATTAGGTTATATGATCTGTGCTTGATACGTTAGGTTTCCAACATAGTTTCCTTTGTTGGCAAAGTTCTTTTTTAAATCCTTTTTTCTTTCAAGGAACCTTTTAAATATGTTTTTTTTATAGAAACTATATTGTAGAGAATTTTGAATTTCATTTTGACAAAATTCAACCACGGCAAAGTATTGACATTTTGAAGACTTTCTATCTCACCATACTTCGTTTAACAATGTAGATGGTTGGCTATCTAGCTTTTCGCCCTTTTTCTTCTAGATGACCATAGCATCCTAGTGTATAAAGTCTACAAAAGTCCTATATAGTGCTCTAAGAACAGTAGGAGTCCAACCCTAACTACTACTGCTATTATATTAGAACACCAAATTGAAACATAATAAATAAAAATGAAAGTGGGAACGATCAAAATGGAAAGAGAAGTACCTTTAATATGCATTAAAAATTTTCCTCCCGTGATGTAGGGGGTGAATTTCAACAAACACATGCACGAAAGTTGTTGTTGCTTTCTTTCTGAAAAGCTCAAAAAACCTTTTCGATCTTAACTGGAAACATCTCGATCTCGTCAAAGACACTAACATGCTTAGTCCAAAAGCCTATAAAGCTCAAGCTTATAGCCTTATGCTGATTTTTTTATTTTACAAATATGTACGTACATGTGAATTTTTTTTGGGGGAAGAACAGAAGAATAATACAGGTATAGCTCAACTATACAAAAGACACAGTTTCAATATATTAGCTTATAATTCATCAAAAGTGCATCTAATGTACTTCCTCTATTTCGTTTTAAATGCAACAAAAGGATAATTTTTGTGAGATGTAAAATATTCCTTTGTTGCATTTAAAACGAAACGGAGGAAGTAATATGTCATAGTTTTAAATTTATCTAATAGATTTTGGCCCTAATCACATGTAATCTTTCCTCTAGGTCTCATGATTATAGAGTACTCCATATACTTTCTCGGTTTCTCCTAGAGTTGCAAATGATCCTAATTAGCTCGTGAATTATTGAAGGTGGGTCAAAATTTTTGGTGTCAAGCATAGTTACTATCGACTCGAGAAATAGATGAACTAGATCAAATAATTTTCTAGCTCATTTCTTTACATTGTATTATATAATCTAACAATATAGTGTTAGTGAGAATAATGTAAAAAGTACCAGTGAGATATAAAAAAGAAGTAGCAAAAGAACATAGTTATGTAAACTCAAATCACAATTTCAGTTATAAAATAAAATGAGTTGGAATATTTCAATAACTCGACAAAGTTCGAAACTCGGCTTGAGTTTGGAAGATATGAGTCAAATCGAGTGATCCCAGACTCGGGCTTGATCAAGTCGTTGATACCCCACCCCTACTCCATGTCATCATATTATTTCACACACTGTGATTCAAAATTGTCGATTTTTTTTTTTTTTCACATATTCAAACAGTAGTAATGTTTAGTAATGTCACTTAATCTGGCAAGCTAGGAACGATGTTATGTGGAATCAAAAGTTTCCCTCAATTGATTGTACAGTTAGGCAAATTCAATATTTAGTGAAAGTTAGAGTTCAAAGGTGTATAGGCAGGAAAAGTACAGAGCGGGACAAAGTTTTGGTTCCTTGTTCTGTAACTTTTTGTGTAAAAATTTTATATGGACGTGATTCACAATAAATTTAGTGTGGAGCCAATGTTAGTACATGTGATTTGTGAAAAAAGGGGTCACTATGTTAAAAAGCAATAGATATAAAAGAAGAGTACCTGTGGATTATTAAGGATGACTATGAGAAAAAAGTAGCTATGTTATAAGGTGTAACTTTTATTATAATAAACTAATATAAAAAAGGGTGACTGTATGTAAAAACAGTCACTATGTTAGATAATGGTAGATTAGTGTAAGTTTAGATGATAAAAGAAGACTATATGAAAAAGGGTCACATGGATAGTTCTAGTCCACACTAATATTAGTGTGGATCAGGTTCATGCAAGACTAACCTACTTTTTATTTGGTGCTGTTTTTTGTTGTAGTACCTTTTTCGGTCATGTATATTGTTCTTTTTGGGGCAAGAGGATCCTTCCTAGGAGGTTTGTCTTTTCCTAAAAAAGATCTAGGTTGTAAAATGTGTGCATATCAATATACGCCATACTTACCTTTTCAAAAAAAAAAAAAAATGTAGTAATGTTTATTGATTGAATTTTCTATAATATAGCATTGTTTAAAATGATGGGACATGTTGGCTGAACAATCTTCCTCTTTTCTTATCTCTTTTTTTTTTTTAAAATTATCCATCCTTTTTTTTAAAGGTACAAGGAGGAAATTAGGAAATTCTTCTCTCAAGGTATTTTCCTAATTTATCAAAATGTAGAAGTTAGAAAAGACACTTGTCAGTTGTCGGATTGATGATAGTTGCTAAATTGGGCAAGTGTGCCCTAATTTTGATAGATGATCAACAACTTGATTTGCTTCCCGCAATATGTGTGTGAAGTTGATCGTCCGAAATCCTTTACTGATTTGGAGAATATCCTTTATGAGATAGTCAAGCTTCCAAGGGCAGTTGAATTACTCTTGAAGGATGCTGATAAGGACTTGGTTATCCCCTTCAACTAAAGGACGAGGAATGTAAAACCCCTCATGATTGCTTTAAAGGGATTTAGCAGGCTACTCATTGCAACAAGATGCATATTTCTTTTAGAGAACTCATTTCCTTAGTTACTCCACAGTTAAGCGTGCTTGGCTGGGAGTAGTCTTGCGATAGGTGACCTCCTATGAAGTTTCTCAAGGTGCGCATGAGTGAGGATAAAATGTGCCGGAAGAACTAGTGGGGGAGGATTTTGGGGCAATATATCACCGGCTGCTGTCGAATATGTGATTAGTTTCCAGGTTGGGGCGACCCACAGGTCGTTGAGGCCGAATATGTGGAATCCTCAGGCGAAACGAGGGCGTTGCTGTCCTTAAGTGGAGGTGTATGTAGTACCCCTCATGATTGCTTTAAAGGGATTTAGTAGGCTACTCATTCCAACAAGATGCATCTTTCTTTTTGGGAACTCATTTCCTTAGTTACTCTACAATTAAGCGTGCTTGGTTGAGAGTAGTCTTGGGATGGGTGACCTCCTGAGGATTTTCTCAGGGTGCGCTTGAGTGAGGAGAAAATGTGCCGGAAGAACTTGTGTTGGTTATTGAGGCTAGTTGTTGGCCCTAAATGTGCATTGGTGACAATATATGACTCCGGATGGTCGGGCGCTACATGGAATATTAACACTTTTGGCAGTAAGAAGACCATCCCGGAGAGCAAGAGCTTCAGACACGAGAGGAGTGGTAGATCCGAATGTAAATGCACTTGTTTAAAGGAAATCTGCATTTGGGGTTCGTAGAACAATGCCTGAAGATGAGGATTTTTGGTTAGTTGACCCATCAAAGTTGAGTTTGATAGTATTGATGGGTGGTCGGTTCCATTATCTAAGACGAATAGTTTTGGGGTACCAGCAAGCTTGAAACGGGTTGTAAGTAATCATATCTTCTTTAATTCTAGCTTGCCATTCAGAGAAGTTATATTTTGCTCCACATAGGATTCTAATGGTCATTGTTAAAAATAAGATGATTTCACTCTTTTCATATGCTCCACAAAATTAATATGACTTTTGGGATGGAAAGGTCTTGCTTTGAGCAAGGGAAAAGCAAACATTGGTCAATGGGTTGGTTTAGAAGTTTCCCTTGAATGAAGCTTTGAACTTTTGGGGAATTCCAGAAACTCCTAGGTCCTTCTCTTTTGAACTTATTTTGGCTGAATAATAATAATAATAATAATAATAATAATAATAATAATAATAATAATAATAATAATAATAATAATAATAATATTAATAATATTATTAATATTAATAATAATATTAATAGTAATAATAATAATAATAGTAATAATAATAACAATAACAATAATAATAATAATAATAACGAACGGAAATTAACTGAAATTAACTGCACTGAACTGGAATTAACTGAAAATAAGTCCAAAAGAACAGGGCCCTAATACGGTTTCTGGATTCTGGTTGGCTGTTGCAGAAGGGACAATCTAAAGATGTAGATGTTGCGTTTTACCATGTTGTCACGAGTAGGCAGACCGTCTTGAAGTATTTGCCAGATGAATACTTTTAACTTTGGGGAGATTTCTAGATGCCATATCCAATCAAAGAGCTATTTTGGTTTTAGGAAGCTATTAGATTCATGTGCAAGCCATGTGGCTGACTTGACTGAGAAATTCCCGTTGTTCATGAGGCCCCAACAAGGGATGTCTAACTGCTTCTACTTTGGAATAGGTATACCCAATATTATTTGGACCAGATGTTATGGGATAAGGAGTCATAAGTAATCTATATTCCATTCTTTAAAGCGGGTGATACAATCGTCTACTATTAAGTGGAGGTTCTGAATAGAGTTGGGATCTATTTTTACGTATTCAATGATACTAGTTGGGAGGCACCAATTATCTAGCCAAAATAAAATATTGTTTCCATTTCCCAATTTCCATTGCATTCCTCGTCAAATGAGATCGCGGGCATGAAATATTGCTTTCCAAATGGCAGAGTCATATTGTTTTGTTTTACATTCGAAGAAGGAAGTGTATCCAAGTATTTTTTCCTTACTATTGAAGTCCATAGATTAGAGTGGTTTGAAAGCACTTTCCATCCTAATTTGGCTAAAAAATCTTGTTTTACTGGTTTTGTTTTTCGAAAACCTAGACCTCCTAAGGATTTTGGTCTGCAAATTTTATCCCAATAAATGAGTGGGATATATTCCTTGTGATGTGTTGGATTTTTTCCAGAAGAAATTCAGATTAAGAGCATCTAGAGATTTAGCAGTTTTATTTGGGATTTTTGATTAGGCCATGACAAAGGAAGGGGTTGCTTCAAGGGAGCTTTGGATTAATACAGTTCGTCCAGCCTTGGATAGGAACATGTTAAACCATCATGAGTTGAGCTTTTTGTCATTTTTCTCCAATAGGTGATGAAAGTCACGTACGAGGCATTTATAAGAGGAAAAACGGATGCCGAGATAGCATCCAAGAGACATTTTAGGTTGCATATGAAGGTAGCTCGCAATTTACTGCTTTCGTAGTGTAGGTGCATATTTAGAGAAAATGATCGAAGACTTATGGTAGTTTATAAGTTGGCTTGAAGCAATACAAAAATTATCTAGGGTTTGATTAAAGTTGTTTATGGATGCTTGAGTTGCTTTGCCAAAAATTAGGCAGTCGTCGGCAAAGAATAGTCGAGGAATTTTTTTGAGTTTGTGGTGCAACTTTGAACCCAATACCTAATTTAGGATTTTGAGCCGTTGTCGAAAGTTGTCATGCAAGTACTTCCATTCATATAATAAATAGGTATGGAGATAAAGGATCTCCTTGCCTGATCCCTTGAGTGGGGGTGAAGATTACAGAGTTTATAGAATTGATGGATAAAGAATAGGTGACAGAAGATATGCAAAACTTGATCCAGTTTATCCAATTGGGATGAAAACCTAGTAGTTCCAATAATTTTAAAATAAAATCCAATTACAGTCTGTAATAAGACTTTTCCATATCAAGCTTTAATGCAAACCATCCTGTGTGTTTTTTTATTTGTGAAAGGAGTTCAGAATTTCCAGTACTATCAAAACATTGTCATGGATTTCTCTACTACTAGTGAACGCACTTTCTATGGGGATAATAATAGAGATTGGAGAAGTGGTTGCACTCTATTAATTATGATTTTTGAAATGATCTTTACATAGTGTAGTGCAAAGACTTATCGTTCAAGGCTTAGATTCTTAGGAATAAGCGTAATAAGAGTATGATTTAGTCTTCTTAAGAAGTGACCATGTCTAAAAAAGGTTTTAATCGATTCACAATGATCTTGACCTTAATGGGCCAAAAAGTTTGAAGGAATGAGGCTCCAAATCCATCCAACTTAGGTGATTTGTAGGGTTTCATGTCAAAAAGCGCTTGTTTAATCTCCTCATCTTGAATAGGTTTTATGAGTTCCTGGTTGCCTGTTTTAGGCACGATATTTGCTACACAAGGTATAGATAATGGTTGATTCAATAGCAAATTCGATTGGAATCGTTTTTTCTTGAAGCATTATGCGTTGAATTTCGTCTTGATTTATTTCCCAGTGGTCCAGACCATTTGTAAGACAATAGATAGTCTATTTTTGCTTTCATAACTTAGTTTTTTCATGGAAAAATCTGGAGTTATGGTCTCCTTTTGTTAACCACTATTTTGGGCGTATTTTCCCCAATATTGCTTGGAGAATGCTAAGAGTCATTTCGTTAGGCGGTGCATGTGTTGTTCTATATGTTTATTATGCGGAAATCATAATATCAAAGATTCTAGATTCATAAATTTAGTTCCATTTTCTACGAGTTTCCTTTGAGTATTTCCATAGGTTCTTGAATGCCATGATTTAAGGTCAGATATAATTCTCCTCAGCTTGTGACAAATGGTATAAATTTTGATCCTCCAATAAAGGAACACCAATATTTTTGAACAATTTTTTTAACCTCTGAGTCATGAGTCCATGCATTATGAAATCGAAAGCGACAAGGTATAGGGGGTTGGAAGCTTCTTGATCGGTAAGTAATTGGGGCATGGTCAGAACAAGAAGAAAACCTAATTTAATATGTAGTTACCCGAGAATATATGTTAATTGCTAAGTGGAGTGTGCTATGCATCTGTCTAGTCTTTCATAGACCGTAATCCCATTGCTGTTTATTTTCCAAGTGAAATGATAGCCCTGAATGGGTATATCTATGGCACCCGTGTTCGTCAGAAAGTTGTTTAATTTAAATAATCAGTTTATATGTGCATGTTGACCCCTTTTTTTTTATCATAAACATGTAGGAATTCATTAAAATTACCAAGAAATAGCCATGGTTCAGTGAGAGAGCTAAAGTGTTGATTTAAGTCATGCCAAAATTCTTGTTTTGTCTCCCTCTTGATTTGGAGCATAAATTCCAGAAACCGCTAGAGTTATTTGCTTTTCCTTATGAAATTTTTTAAAGTGGGCTAATTTGAGAAGAAGGTTTATCTCTAATAAGTCACAAATAGTAGTGTTGTAGCCTAACATCTACGGCTCCCTTAACGACATATGGGCTCATCAGAGCCGTACACGTGTCATCCTATTTAAAATAAAAATAAGGCTTAATCTCTGGGCTATACTCAGTTGGGTAAAAGGATTGAATTTCTGGCCCAATAGTCAGAGCCCAGCAGTGCCAAATGGCTGAAGGAGAGTGGTTAATAGACATCCCCCAGTCATGGTCTGCCACGTGTCATGATCTTGATTCCTCAGCCAATCAGAGGCCACTATTGTAGGTTAGTTTTTAAGGTTAGCTGTCAACTTGCTATCACTATAAATACCCCTGAAATCAGGAGAAAACACATTCAATGCAAACAATGTAAAGTTACTCTGATAAAATTCTCTCTCACTTTCTCTTTCTATCTCTACTTTCTCTTACAACTCCTGATAACTGACTTAAGCATCGGAGGGGGAACCACCACCCAAACCTCCAGGGTGGGTCCCTTTGTGCAGGTTCGGGAGCGAAGCCAAGGCTAAGGATTAAGCTATAATTCAGGCATTGTTGCACAAGTCTCCATCTGAAGAACACTCAAGATACTAATTTACTTGCTCGACAAGGAAGCTAAGCCTACAGCTTACTTGTTGGACAAGTGGACAAAACATTTGGCGCCGTCTGTGGGGAGACGCAACGATGACTGATTGTCAATCGTCCAACATTGCCAGGAATCGAAGCCTTCAAGTTAATGTCGAAGATACGGTGGAGCATGAAAGACCACCTAGAGGAAGAGATAGACCCCCGTCCATTGTCAATGTTCCTGGACCAAGCCAGCAACCGGTCATCCAAGTGAATCTGGATCGTCCAGTGACTGCCGCCCACCTGGAGAATGTGCTGAATGACTTTCAGACTAAGATGGCGGCGGTCGTCCAGGAACAGATTAAAAGCAATATGCTGTTTTTTCATCACAACCCGGAGCCAGCTGCTAACAATCCACCTCGTCCTAGAGGACGTTCTCAAGTAGATCGTCCAGGTCCTAGTCGCCATGTTCGCCAGGAGCCCTCTAGGAGGACGTCAAGAGGAAAGCAGCCAGAGGATAATGATCAACGAAGAAAGATGGACTGGAACCTGGTGGTGAGGACTCAGGACCATGTTCGTCCAAGCGGGCACCGCATGGAAACAGATGCCAGAGAGTATCTAGAAGCAAAGAAAGCTGCTGCATTACAGCGATCAGCGACAGGATCTACACCATATTTGAGAGACCCTCCTTTGAGGTTGTCGTCCAGAGGGGAGGGACGAAGTTTAAGTCACTCTCTTGTTCATCCGCGACCGGAGAAGAAAAGTGGCTCAGCCCATGGTCTATAGGCGTCCAGTGCCTGCAAACACTTCATCCAATCCTGTAATGAAAGAATATCGCAAGGAGTTCATACCCATCGAGGGACAGCTGGGAGCCCTCCGGATCAACTGGCCTACCCCATTCTCGGCCAGGATCATGGAGGCGCCCCCCTTCCCAAAGGTAAAACTCCCAACCATTGAGCCTTTTGATGGAACAACTGATCCTGATGATCACCTGTCTGCTTACAAACATCAGATGTACGTCCAAGGAGTGGACGATGCTACTTGGTGTAAGAATTTCCCAGCTACCTTGAAGGGAGTAGCTCAGAAGTGGTTCAATAATCTTCCCCCTAATTCAGTCAACAATTTTAACTGAACTCAGTTTCTTATTCACTAGTCACTTTGTTGCCAACAAGCAAGAGCAAAAGACAAGCATGCACCTAGGCAAGGTCGTCCGGGGGACCTAAGGAGGCTCTTAGAAGTTTTGTTAAGAGATTTAACCTAGAAGCACTTGGGATCCAAGATCTTAATCTTTGGAGTAGCCTTTGACGCCTTCATCAGGGGTCTAAGGCCAGAAAGTTTCAAGTTTGATCTTGTTAAGAAGAAAATCTCCACTCTTGCTGAGGCTTTAAGAGAAGCGGAAGCGTTTATCCACGCTACCGAAGTGTGTGCTGAAGCAAAACATCCCGAGTCTAAGAAGCCTGAAGAGGTTGCTCAGCCAAAGAAGAGCAACCCCAAAAAGGCCGAGACCTGGGCTATAGCCGCAACCACCACTTCGTCCAGAAGGAGCAAGAGAAAGGAGGCCGAGCCATCCTCATCCAATCCTATTGAGTTTAACAAAGACCAATACTCCATACTCATGGAGATCAAGGATCAATATGAGTTGAAGGCCCCAGCTGAGATGAAAACCCCTTATAGAAATAGGGATAAGAGCAAGTATTGTCACTTCCACAAGGATTGTGGTCATGAGACTAATGAATGTAAGCACCTCAAGAGAGCTTTGGAAGAGTTAGCCCGAAAAGGAAAGATGAATTCCTATATGCCGCAAGGGGGAAGGAAGTTTCCAAGGAAAGATGATTGGCATAACAAGAAGAAAGAGAGTGCAAGCACAGACGAAGATGTTGTTCTCGTAATCTCAGGTGGATTTGCTGCTGGGGGACCAACTAATAGAGGGCACAAAAAGTACCTTAGGGAGCTCGGCCAAGTTTTGTTAGCTGATCAGACGAAGGCTGAGCCCTTTCCAAGGGTGGTAGTTAGTGAACAAGATCGGGGCAGGTTGAGGACTCCCCATGATGATCCCTTGGTCGTAGAAATGAAGATAGCAAACTTGAGAGTCAGAAGGATCCTGATCGACACCGGAAGTTCGACGGACATCATTAGTGCTGATTGCCTGTCCAGACTAAAGTTTGAGGAGAAGAACTTAGTTCCCGTTCACCATCCCATCATAGGGTTTGGGGGAGGAGTCATCCATCCCATGGGAACTGTGGCTTTGCCCGTTCGAGTGGGAGAGAAGGAAGCCTCAAGAACTCTGTTTATCATGTTTTTGGTGGTCCGAGACTTGACAGCCTACAATGTCATTCTTGGACGACCAACTCTGAATCATGTCAAAGCAGTAATAGTAACTCACCTGATGTTGATGAAGTATGAGTGTGATGACGGCAAGATTGGCTCCTTGTATGGAGACCAGTAGGCGGCTAGGAAATGTTACCTAACTACTCTGAAACCATCATCATGGAAGGCTGACAAGCAAGACCAGACGCAAGTTGCTGGCGGAAGGAAAACGTCTGGAATAGAGAAAGATCAGACGAAGGTTGCTAGCGAAAGGAAAACGTCTGGAATAGAGAAAGATCAGACGAAGGTTGCTAGCGAAAGGAGAACGTCTGGAATAGAGAAAGATCAGACGAAGATGGCTAGCGAGAGGAAAACGTCTGGATTTGTCAAAGATCAGGTCGCCTCGTTAAAGCTGACCTTTGAGAGCCCTCAGACGCCTCTTGCTCCCTCAAGGAAGGCGTCTGAACATCTCCCCAGCAAGAAGAGGAAATATGAAATCATCAAGGAAGAACCCTCCTCGTCTGAAGAGGTCATGGCCATCATGGGGCTAACAGTAGAACGTCCAGAGCCAGTGGAAGCCCCTGAAGAAGTACGTCTGGATGAAGCCCGTCCGAAAGGACCCTCAAAATTGGATCTTCGCTCAGTCCTGGTTTGAAGGGTCATCTAGTCCACTTGTTGAAAGAGTTTCAAGATGTGTTTGCCTATTGCGTCGAGGAAATGCCGGGAATTGATCCGGAAGTAGCCGTCCACCGGTTGAATGTTGATCCAAATTTGAAACCGGTTCGCCAAAAGAAGAGGCATTTGGGAC
The DNA here is from genome assembly GCA_947646795.1 of Beta lomatogona. NCBI lineage: Eukaryota > Viridiplantae > Streptophyta > Magnoliopsida > Caryophyllales > Amaranthaceae > Beta > Beta lomatogona. The sequence continues at coordinate 923,926 of CANSNZ010001138.1, forward strand.
CAGGCTAGAAACCAAGGCGGTCGACCAAGAAGTTCGAAGTTGTTGGAATCCAAGTTCATCAAAGAAACCTATTATCCAGGCTGGATAGCAAATGTGGTTATGGTGCCAAAGCCTAATGGCACCTGGAGAATGTGTGTGGACTACACGGACCTCAACAAGGCTTGTCCTAAGGACGGTTTCCCTTTGCCTAATTTGGATCGTCTAGTAGACTCCACAGTGGCCATGCTTTCTTGAGCTTCATGGACGCATATTTAGGTTTTCATCAAATCCCAATGTGGCGGGAGGATCGGGACAAAACGTCCTTCATTGCGAAAAAGGGCTATATGGTGGGTGAGGATGCCATTCGGCCTACGCAATGCCCCGACCACTTTTCAAAGATTGATCAATAATGTTTTTCACCGCTTGATTAGGACGAAATATGGAGGCATATATTGACGATATGATAGTCAAGAGCCGTCAAGAAGAAAGCCATGTTGGTGATTTGAGAGAAACTTTTGAAACTCTCAGGAAATACAAGTTGAAGCTGAATCCCAGCAAATGTGTCTTTGGGGTTTTGTCAGGGAAGTTTTTAGGTTTCTTGGTGGATCAGAGGGGAATAGAAGCCAACCCTGAAAAGATTCAAGCTGTTCTAGACATGAAGTCTCCTTCGAAGGTAAAAGAGGTACATCGGGCGACGGGTTGCTTGGGCGCCCTTGGGACGATTTTTGTCTAAGTCGGGCGACAAGTGCCATCACTTCTTTGCCACGATCAAGAAAAAAGCCAAGTTTGAATGGACAGCGAGGCGGAGGAAGCCCTTCAAACATGTCAAAGATCATCTTCGAGCCATTTGCCTAGGTTGGTCGAGTCCCGAGAGGGGGAAAAATTGTTTGTATACTTGGCTGTATCCACTCAAGCTGTGAGTGCCGTCCTATGGGCTGAAAGAGAATCCGTCCAGATCCCAATATACTTCGTGAGTCACGTGCTCAAGGACGCGGAAAACCGGTATACTCCTGTTGAGAAGTTTGGATTGGCCCTTGTCATGGCCAGCAGAAAGTTAAGGCCCTATTTTTTGGCACACAGTATACTCGTCTATACTGATCAACCTTTGAAGCAAGTTCGCGAGAAGATGGAAGCCGCCGGGCGAATGTTAAAATGGGCGGTTGAGCTCAACATGTTTGACATATCATTTGAACCAAGGAAGGCCATTAAGGGGCAAGCCTTGGCTGATTTTATAGTTGAGCTTACTCGGCCAACCATAAAGCCAATATCTGATCCAGCTGAAGGAAGGAAGCATTGGACGCTCATGGTTGATGGATCGTCCACGATCCAATGGGTGTGGGGGGAATCATTTGTCAATCTCCCGAAGGGGACAAATTTGAATATGCATTAAGATTCCAATTCAAAGCGTCCAATAACGAAGCTGAATATGAAGCACTCTTGGCTGGAATCAAAATGTGCAAGGCGGCTGGAGCCATAGAGATTGAGGCCAAATCGGACTCTCTCTTAGTTGTCAGCCAGGTCAACGGAGATTTTGAATGCAAAGAAGCATCAATGGGCAAATATATGCGTCTGATCAAGGATGAGATTGAGCCATTAAAACGATTTGTCCTCGACCAAGTACCAAGGTCCAGAAAATCATCAAGCGGATGCTCTCTCGAAATTGGCCGGCTCGGGCGAGGGTGATGTGCCCTGAAACGTCTTTTGGGAAGTTAAACCCAAAAAGAGCATCGACCAAGAAGAGATTATGTTTCTCGACCGAGGGAATGTCTGGATGGAGCCGATCATAGAATACAAGAAGACGGGGCGATTGCCTTCGGATCCTGTAGAGGCCAAGTATGTGAAGGCCAGAGACAAGTGGTTTGAACTATGGGACGAGACACTTTACAAAAAGTCGTTCAACCGGCCTCTGCTCAAGTGCGTCACCAGAAAAGATGGTCTGGAGATTCTGAAAGAACTCCATGAAGGAGCTTGTGCCTCTCACATTGGGGGAAGAGCCTTAGGCGAGAAGGCTTTAAGGACGGGGTACTACCGGCCTACCTTAAAAGGAGGATGCTTTAGTCTATGCAAAGAAATGTGACAGGTTGTCGAAGCATGGAAATGTGCATCGAAGCCGTCCAACTATTTGACCCCCATCTTGTTCCCTCTCGCCTTTTGCCAAATGGGGCATGGATATCCTAGGACCTTTTCCCCGTGGCCTTGGGCAAAAGAAGTTTGTGATTGTAGCAGTGGACTATTTCACTAAATGGATAGAAGCTGAAGCCATGCGAGGAATAACAACAAACGACGTCAAGGGCTTCATCTGGAAGAACATTATAACTCGATTTGGCATGCCTCAGTCAATCGTCTTTGATAATGGTCCACAGTTCGAAACGCCTAAGCTGAAAGAATGGCTGTCAGAAAGGGAAATCAAAGCTCACTTTGCAGTAGTCGCCCACCCACAAGCTAATGGGCAAGTCGAGTCCTTCAACAAGATTCTATCAAATGGAATCAAGAAGAAGCTGGACAACGCCAAAGGGCAATGGGTTGAAGAACTGCAATTGGTGTTATGGTCCATTAGAACAACTGCTAAGAATTCTACAGGCGAGACGCCTTTCATGCTAGTATATGGTACCGAAGCCGTCTTGCCCATTGAGATCGAGGAGCCCACCCTACGAGTCATGTTATACACAGAGGAAGCCAACTGGGCCGCATTGCGTACGGCCTTGGACCAAGTCCCAGAAGTCAGGGGCAATGCCTTGCTAAGAATGCAATTGTACAAACTGCGTATGGCTCGGGAGTTTAACAAAAGAGTTGTTAGACGACCGCTAAAGGTGGGGGATCTTGTTCTGAGAAAGATGGAAGCAGTTGGACGAGCTAAAGAGTTGGGAAAACTTACACCAAATTGGGAAGGACCTTATCTGGATTGTCCGGGAGATACACGAGTGGGACTTTTCGTGGCAAGGTCTAGATGGAAGATCTATTCAGCGTACCTGGAATTCAGACAACTTAAAGAAGTACCACGTCTAGCTCAGATCTTCGTCAGATATAAGTAGGGTAATTTGTAGTTACTCCAAAGTGCCACGGCACATATTAGTAAGAAAAGAATTGTATACATGTATCTTGGCTTTCAGCCAAGCAAAATCCATATAATACAATTCCTACTATCTTATCTTTTTGTTTATTTTCACCAAGTTACTTCACTTTGGGGCATTAAATCAGTTACTCGTCTAAAAGTGACAATAACCTGGACAAAAATACAAACAATAGCAGAACGTCAGAATTGCTCGCATTTACGCCGAACATCACTCCCTCAAAGAGACCGGCCAAATATATAATGCATATATGGTCGTCAAATTGACAAAACCTCTAGTAAGAGTAACGTCAAAGTCTCTGAGAGAAAGTTGGCCTGAAATAAGCCCTTAGTAAAGGATACTTACTTTTAAAAATACGGACAGCTAGGTAGTCCAGACCCTAGTAAGGGATCGCTACTTAATGACGAGTGTTTCTCCCTCAAGGAAGCCGACTAAAACATTATTTGAACATGTATCTCACGCTCGCCCATCAACTTCAGCAGGCTCAGCCAAGGCTGGCCGCTCTCCTTCTCGGACTTTAGCTCCCCTTCAATATACGATTGAGCTAAGCCCAAGAACGGGGGGATTATAGAAGCCTATAGGACGAGCTAAGGAGAGCAGGTCGTCCAAAAACCAGGATGGCCCCAGACGAAGGTGGCCCCAGGAAGGTGACCGTCCAAGTATGGACGCTCTCCTTCATTAGGTGACCCTCGTCCAAAATTGGAGGCCAATTCCAGACGAAGATGGCCCCAGAAAGGTGACCGTCCAAGTGTGGACGCTCTCCTTCATTGGGTGACCCTCGTCCAAAAATTGGAGGCCAATCCCAGACGAAGATGGCCCCAGGAAGGTGACCGTCCAAATATGGACGCTCTCCTTCATTGGATGACCCTCGTCCAAAATTGGAGGCCAATTCCAGGCACGAAGATGGCCCCAAGAAGGTGGACCCAAGGTGGTGATGGCCCCAAGAAGGTGACCGTCCAAGTATGGACGCTCTCCTTCATTGGGTGACCCTCGTCCAAAATTGGAGGCCAATTCCAGACGAAGATGGCCCCAAGAAGGTGACCGTCCAAGTATGGACGCTCTCCTTCATTGGGTGACCCACGTCCAAAATTGGAGGCGAATTCCAGACGAAGATGGCCCCAAGAAGGTGATCGTCCAAGGATGGACGTTCTCCTTCATTGGGCGACCCTCGTCCAAAAATTAGTAATCGTTCAATCCTAGGATGGCAATCTTCTCGTTTTTCTGTTTGGCAAGCCGTCCCAGACGAGCCTCTTTTGGTACTTGGATGCATATGCAACTATCAAAGGCTCTACATATTGTAGACCGTCCAATAATATCAAGACGAGTCACATTTTTACTTCGGACAGAATTTTGTACTCTTCAGGAAAAGCAGATCGTCCGATTGTTCAGGACGAAGGTGATATTATACTTAGTCAAAATTAGAATTCAGAAAGATAAAAGGCAGGAAATTGGCAAAAATACTCTTTCATATATAATTGGTAAAGAATTACAACGTAAGAGCTGAAGAGTTAAAGATACAGCAGCGAACAAGCTAAGAAACATGAAAATAAACCTAAGCTTAGGCTTCGTCTTCAGAGCGGGTTTCTTGGCCGTCTTTGGGGTCTCCACCTCAGCAGCAGCCTCGTCGTCTGACTCTTCAAACTCCGGAGGTTCCTCGGCGCATACCATAGCCCGATGAACGCTCTCTTGATACTCCAGACGACGAACGAAGCTGGGGACCTCGGCTTCCTCAGCTAGCATCCCAAAGGCTTTGACGGCCCAGTCCTTGGTCGTTTTGACGACTTGTTTCAACCCTTCCTTGGCATCGTCGAAGGACTTGGCCGCCTCCTTTTCCAGACGGGCAGTCTTTGCCCTTAGGTGCATGTTCTCTTTTCTCAGCTCAGCGGCAGCAATAAGAGAGACATCCCTTTCGCCTTTCAACTCAGCAGAGAGAGCGTCTATGATCATCTTTAGACGATCCTGCTCGGAATATAGCTGGTTGATTTTAACAAGGTGATTCTTGTTCTCGAGACTCCGAGGAGTGCCGATCTCTTCTCCAAGGCCTCCGGCGGCGATGAAGGGTGTTAGCCATCTCGATGTCGTGAATGGCTTTGTCCCCCCGCCGTTGTAGCTTGGTGGACGAGGTGCTTATTTTCCTTTCTAAGCTCCCTCGCCCAATCTTCAGTTAGCATGCTGCGAGCCAGAAGCTGGGGCAAGGAAAACAAGTCAAGTTATTAGACGATTTGCAAAGTGAAAATTTATATAAGTATAAAACAAGGCAGTCATAAAGCACTACCTCGCGGCAAAAGCCGAGACATGTAGCCCACATGCCCCGCAGACGCTCCCCTTAATCCCTTGATGTAGGATTCGGGGAAGCATTTGAAGAGCTCCCGCTTCAGCCGCTCTTTCTCCGGCCTTGACATTTTGGCGAAGGCGGGGAGAGGACTCCTTGTCCGAGTCGGCGGTGGGAGGAGTTGGGGGAATAGCGGGGCCTTTGCCCTTATTTGAAAGAGGGGGAGAGTCATTTATCTTGATAGGGAAGACGATGGCTTGTCTATTGGACGGACTCATGGACCGTCCACCGACCCGCATCGTCCTAACTATGTTGGGGTAATACGACTCACCAGACAAAATTGATGCCGTCCTAACAGCTAGAGGCATCTCGTGTCACCGACTTTGCCACCGAGCCGAACCCTGGATAGTTCTCGGCAGCAACATCGGATCCCCGGTGCAACCAAAGCCAAGGCGGACTCCGGGTTGACCTCGGCGAGTCGGCCGGCAAAACGCAGAGCGACAACTGCGTGTGCATCCCTTCCCTCCTCGGCCGATCCGGCAATCGAAGGCTCCCTCTTAAGAGCCTTGGCTTGTGGGGGGAGGCATTCTTTTCTCCCTACTCTCGGCAGCAGGAGCCGCCTTATCCGCCCTCTTCCTTGTAAAGCCCTTAGGCTTCTTCGCTGAAGGCTGGTCAACGGCTGTAGTGGGCCTCTTCTTGGACGAGGACGACTTCCCAGGTGGAAGCTTGTTTGTAGGAGCATTTTTCTGCAAAAAGTAAAGGCATCAGATTGATCGTCCAAAAAATAAAAAATAAATAACTACTATTGCAAAAATCCCAGGCGAGTATGGCCCCAAGAAGGTGACCGTCCAAGTATGGACGTTCTTCTATGGCTGACCCTCGCCCCAAAATTGGATGCAAGAATCCAGACGAGTACGGTCCCAAAGAGGTGACCGTCCAAGTCTGGACGATCTCTTTCCATGGCTGATCTTCGTCCAAGATTTGGTGCAAAACTCTTGGACGAGCATGGCCCCAAGAAGGTGAACGTCCAAGTCTGGATGTTCTCCTTTTTTGGGTGACTCTCGTCCAAGAATTGGACACCAACTCTTGGACGAGCATGGCCCCAAGAAGGTGACCGGCCCAAGTCTCGGACGTTCTCCTTCTTTGGATGACTCTCGTCCAAGAATTGGACACCAATTCTTGGACGAACAAGACCCCAAGAAGGTGACCGTCCAAGTCTGGACGTTCTCCTTCTTTGGATGACTCTCGTCCAAGAATTGGCTACCAATTCTTGGACGAGCATGGTCCCAAAGAGGTGACCGTCCAAGTATGGACGTTCTCCTTCTTTGGATGACTCTTGTCCAAGAATTGGATACCAATTCTTGGACGAGCATGGTCCCCAAGAGGTGACCGTCCAAGTCTGGACGTTCTCCTTCTTTGGGTGACTCTCGTCCAAGAATTGGACACCGACTCTTAGACGAGCTAGACCCCAAAGAGGTGACCGTCCAAGTCTGGACGTTCTCCTTCTTTGGGTGACTATCGTCCAAGAATTGCGCACCAATTCTTGGACGAGCGTGGACCTAAGGAGGTGACCGTCCAAGTCTGGACGCTCTCCTTCTTGGGGTGACCCACGTCCAAGAATTGGATGCCAACTCCGGACGAGCTCATATGGTCCTCGTCAAAAAAAAAAAAAAAAAAAAAAAAAAATTACCAATGTTTCCGCCCTTTTTTCGGCGCTACTCTTTGCATACTCCTTCCACAGATTATCTGTTAATTGGGACATGCTGATTTCCCCCGTCCAAGATGGTTTGAGGCGTTGTCTGGCCGAGTCTGAAAATACGAAAAAAAAAATATATGTGTGTTCGTCATATGAGTTATGGACGAAGAGTTTTACTTGGATGATTTTAAATATACCTTTATCCTCGCCCAACCGCATGGCCCGCGACCAAGAAGTCGTCTTGGTAAAACATTTCCTTAAAGGGTATCCAGTTAGACGGTCCCTTAAAAGATCGCTGGCCGGGTCCGGGAGTACTCCTTCACTCGAAGTACTCCACCACCTCCTCGTCAAATTCGTCCTCCAGCTCCAGCCAAGACCGCTTCCGTCCGGTATTAGTGACGGATCTATTATAATATCTCGTAGCTCTCGTGACATAGTCGCTGGGACGCCCGTAAAAAGATGAAATCGGCTTTCCAATCGTGCATCTTCGACGATTTCCCCAAGCTGTCATGAAGCCCGGACGGTTGCCGATGCTTGAGCCATGCTCCGTCCATAGCCCCAGGTACCTTAGACGCATAATGGATATGGGTAAAGGCTTGAAGGGAAAGGGCTAGGCCGCGTAGCTCGCGAGACGGCAATAAACGTCGGGATGTTGTGCCAAGCGTTTGGTGCCACTGGTTATGGCCGATGTGGTAGTCTTTGCAGCACTTGTTCTACGAAGTCGTGAAGAGGAAACCTCAATCCAAGCATCTAAGGCCGGTTTATAGACGGCGAAATGGCTCCCGGGAGCACTCGGGATCGTCGCGTCGTTATTAGGAATGACAAAGGAGAAGCCCGGCATGGGCATGAAAGACGACAAGAAATTAGGGTCTGGTCCTAGTTTCTCTAACCACTTACGGTTAACTAAAATGAAGCCGAGGATCGAAAGGGGACCTAAACGTTTTCTAATCTCCGACGAGGTGGTAGAGGCCTCGTTCGATTCTTCGGCGGCCTCGGGATCGCTACCATTATTACCTTCGCCGATCTCCTCCGTATCGGCGTCCCGGCCAGAAGTACTGGTCTCAGTTTTTATTTCTGAAGTCTCTGCATCATGGTCAAACGGAGGCCTGTCCAAAGACTGAGCACTTTGGACCTCTCTTGCCTCATCTGGCACTCGTCCAGTCGATTCCTCCATATCCGAGCTATTTGATGGAATTATTGCTTTTCGTCTTAGACGGGCCGTTTGCTTGACGCGCGCCAGATTACCCTGCACAGGTAAAGACTGGGTCGTCTGACTTTCTCGGCCAAAACTATGAAAAAATATGTACTCGGCCAGAAGAGGCCCAACTCTAGAATGTGCCGAAGAAGAAGTATCGGTTCTAGGGTCAAGACAAGCTCTTGGTCGGCTAGGATTATTTGACGAAGATGATTCCATTTTATTGATTTTCTAAGAGAAAATAAAGAATAAAGAAGAATAAAAGGATCAAAGAAACGATACCTGCTAAGAACGTCTGGGAAATTCGGTGAAGGATGCTGAAGCTGGACGATCTCTCTCTCTCTCTAGAAAATTGCAGAGCCTCTCTCTCTAGAAAAATTTGTTCGAGGTGTTAAATGATTGAATGTTTTCACACCAAGGATATTTATAGAGGAATAAGAAACCTGCGCAGCCGGTCAAGAATGACCGAAAAGGGAGTCCCACGGTCTAATATGACCGGTATAACACAAGAAAGGGCGCGTCATTTCTTTCATTTTGAATACACTACCTTCTGTATAAAGGGCCTTAACCGTCAGACGGGCCAGCAAAAAGCTACCTTGGGTAAAAGGGCATTAACCGTCAGATGGGCCAACAGTGAAAGCCCTTTTAGGGGCAAATGTTGTAGCCTAACATCTACGACTCCCTTAACGACACATGGGCTCATCAGAGCCGTACACGTGTCATCCTATTTAAAATAAAAATAAGGCTTAATCTCTGGGCTATACTCAGTTGGGTAAAAGGATTGAATTTTTGGCCCAATAGTCGAGCCCGAAAGTGCCAAATGGGCTGAAGGAGAGTGGTTAATAGACATCCCCCGGTCATGGTCTGCCACGTGTCATGATCTGATTCCTCAGCCAATCAGAGGCCACTATTGTAGGTCAGTTTTTAAGGTTAGCTGTCAACTTGCTATCACTATAAATACCCCTGAAATCAGGAGAAAACACATTCAATGCAAACAGTGTAAAGTTACTCTGATAAAATTCTCTCTCACTTTCTCTTTCTATCTCTACTTTCTCTTACAACTCCTGATAACTGACTTAGGCATCGGAGGGGGAACCACCACCCAAACCTCCAGGGTGGGTCCCTTTGTGCAGGTTCGGGAGCGAAGCCAAGGCTAAGGATTAAGCTATAATTCAGGCATTGTTGCACAAGTCTCCATCTGAAGAACACTCAAGATACTAATTTACTTGCTCGACAAGGAAGCTAAGCCTACAGCTTACTTGTTGGACAAGTGGACAAAACAAGTAGTATTCCAGAATATCCATACACCACAACATCCTATAGGGTCAATAGATGCCATTTTATCAAAGCCCAAAAACTGACATTGTCTATGTTTTTATAATTATTTGTTAGTAGTGTTTCAATAACAAATAAGATATCAGGGTCAAATTTCTTTTTTAGGTACAACAATTAGCCCATAGCTTGGGGCTTTTTTGCCCCTTGGATATTCCAGCTAATAATTTTCATACTGACATTATTATATGACAATCGTATTTCTTGGGTAACAACCCTTGGCTTTTTGCAAAGAAACAAATAAGCGATATAAATAGAGTTTGGGGAAATAATATGCATAGTCTTGCATCTGAAGATGCGGAGCCAGGCAAGATGCCATGCCCATATAGCAGTTTCTTAATAGTAATGAGAAGACAATTTCAGTGGTTCGTGTTAGACGTGATCAAACAAGGGAACCGGATATACTACTCCAAGGCACGAAAACTACGCTTTCCTATTAGTTTAATTTCGCCCCTCTAGGATCACCGGGTTAACACGAAATAACTAATGAGATACAATAGGGAAAACAATTCACAAGATGATCTTCTATGTGAATCAACAAGAACTTTTAGTTTGTAGTTTGTGAAGAACACTAGAGAGAAAATAGCAAGGTTTCTCTCAAGCAAAGCAAGTGTATTGGAATCTCAAAAACTGATTTTTTCTACTCCACTCATAAGAATGACCAAGGTCATATATTCACATTCCTTCATAGATTAGAGCTGCTACACCCTTTAATCCCCTGATTAAGAATCCTTAATCGTCATTAAAAGGATAACGTAAACAACACAACGGTTATAAACCGTCCACGCAAATTTCACGCCCCAAGTCAGAATACACGTCGCGACCCGCGATACAGATCGCGAGTCGCGAAAGTGCGCAGGTCGCGACCCGCAACGGCCCCCTGGTCGCGACCCGTGACCTACCTCCTGACTTGCTTGATTGTTTCACGTGATTTTGCGCATTCTAATCTTAGCATACTAGACCTCCTCCTCTTCTAGTATAGAACCATATGAGCTTATAAAACCCATTACCCTATAAATGTTCCAACAATCATTCTCCCATTTATAGGTTAATGTTGAAAAGTTTTTCAAACTTGCTATAAATCACAAACAAAACATGCTCATGCATCATGGAAATATCTTATGATTGAATCTCCACTTAGTAAAAGTAACTTTACAATAATTTCGATCATAATGATAGACAAAGCTTTGATTCATATACCACCACAAATCATTGGAGATACTAATACACATAAGCATAAACCTAGTTCTTAACCTCCGACACCTATGACGCCTTGGTGTCCATATCCATTTATAAGCATTCCAAGTTAAACCTTAGACTTGGTGAAGCGGCCAAACCTCTAGCTTATATAGGTAAATCTTTACGCACATGCTCCTACAATTGAGCACTTATCAAAGACTTATTAAGAAACTTAATTCAACCTCTTTTCATTGTAGTAACAAGCACTAACCTCGGGAGGTAAATAACACAAGTGCTTCCAACCTTTAAGAAAAATACAATCCTCATTGAATTGAGATCTAACGTTGTATTAGACGTCAAATTGAGTTTTCCTTAGCTAAAGGTTGATCAATAGGCTTAAGACCCATCCCTTTGTTCATTTTGTTCACTAGTTCCCTTGACAACGGTTTAGTAAATGTATCCGCCAAGTTCAAACTAGACCGAACAAAATTAATAGTTATACAACTATTCCTTATCATTTCACCCACATAGCTATGTCTAACTCCAATGTGCCTTGACTTGCCATTGTAGACTTCACTATAAGCTTTAGCTATGGCTGATGCACTATCACAATGAATAGCAAGAGGTGACATAGGTTTGACCCACAAGTCAACCTCACTCAACACATTCCTTAGCCATTCCGCTTCTTGGCAATTGATAGGCGTGTCGTGCACCTAACAAAAAGAAATCCTAACTAACCTCCTAACTATGTAGTAGGGTAAGTCAAGGTCGAATCTACAGAGACAAACAGTATTAAACACTAGATATCTTGACTCAATTTAACTAAACAAGTGACAAACAACGGTGGAAGAGGTGTTGAACTAATGCTAACACTAAATTATGATAACTACTAATAACACACGAGGTAGAATCAATTAATAAAGGCATCTAGAATTAAGTATCCCCACTAGCACGAGTAATACATGAATAGTTCCCATCCCAAATAACATAATCAATCATCCAAAAGGAGTAATGCACCCTAAAAATACCAAAGATCTCTCCCGAGTACCTATGGCTACTCTAACAAGCAATCATACCTATTCCCATGGAATCATGCAAGAAAGAGACATTAAACATGGCATCACAAATAAATTCCTAGTAATCCTATCTACTTATTCCCATAGAGATATTCATACTCTTGATTGAATCAACAAATCCATCTAGATTCAATTCCCATTGAAAACAAGACATAAGGAATCAATTCAAAATCACCTATCCCTAGTATGATAATGAAAATAAGCACAATTCAATCAAACAAGGATAATTAACCACATTAAAATTGGGATTATGGGAAAATTCATACATTAATCATTGCTAGGGTTCAACTTAAACCTAGATTATAAAACTAGTCACTCATAATTGAAATAACAAAGTAATTGAATAATAAATAAGAAAACATGATATTAAATAGAGAGAGAATTAGAAAACTTAGTCTTTTACTTCAATGAAAATAATCCGAGATAATGAAAATTGAAGCTCTCAAGGTTAACAATGGAGTTTTTCTCTCAAGAACCCTTTTAACTGCCTAATAATGCTTAGGTCCGAAAAATATATTACTAAGAAGTTATATATAGTTTCCTAAAATAACAAAAACAACTTAAATAAAATCGACGGGAAAACAGGTCGACACGGACGTGTCAAATGTGACACGGACGTGTCGACCTGATATTACAATATCAGTCGGAACAACAAAAGTTACTGATATGGAACAAAGACCGCAACACGGACGTGTCATGTATGACACGGACGTGTTGCCCTGGGAAACTAATATCAGTTTGAAACTGATTTGCTGAGAAGAGTGTGACACGGACGTGTCAAAATTGACACGGACGTGTCACTCTGAAAATCTGAGATCAGTAGCGTCTCTTCGTAATCCAGGGAAATGACACGGACGTGTTAGATATGACACGCCCGTGTTGACCTGCTTCAGCCTATCACCATGCTCATGCATCCCCCACTCATCACAAGATATCCAATATGCTTGATTAACCTGAAAATTAACTCAAACACCACAAAATACCTCGTGAAGTGCCATAGAACTAAAAGAAGCCAAAATGATGCAAAAGTTAGTCCTAAATGCTCTAAACTAGGCTAAATGAGACTTAGAAATGCATCTAATAACAACTATTAATGACTTATCAAACTCCCCCAAGCTATATAAATGCTTGTCCTCAAGCAATTCAACATGAAACATAGGGAAAAGTAAGACAAAACTTTTCAAGCACACACACAACAAGGCTCTCAAATCAAACTTCAATGTGAAAATGGAACCATGAAGAGAATAAACAGTAGACTATTCGATCCAAGTCCTAAATCTCATAATTGTGACTTGACAACCAATCTTACCGCTTTGCTCCCCCAAGCTTGCCTTGACCATATATGATAACCCTCACTCTAGCCGTGCACACAACACTCATGTATATAAAAGGGTCAAATGATCGCTCAAGACTCCATTCCATTGACTATATCTTACCATAAGCTTGCACATCTTCTCACTCTCCACCGCTACGGGACTACGTTATATGCAAAGAATCATGAGGACTTTGTATAGGTTGTAATGAAGGCTTAAGGTATGGGTGTGGGAAAGTCTAGAAAAATGGTGCTCAAAGGGGGAAAGTGAAGCTTGTTTTACACACCTTTGTCAACAATTGCCAAACCTCAAACACACATTTTAATTTCACTTCATTTTCTTTTTCTCATTAGCTAATTCATAACTCCTCAACTATGAACTCCAATTTCCTTTTATTGCGCACTAAACACATAAATCACAAACTTTCTTTTGTTTTCTTGTTATTTTTTTTTTTTATCTTTTTTTTTTTTCAATAAAGGGTTCAACAAACCATTTACAGGAGGAAATCAATAGGAGTTACAAAGACAGTAACAATGAGGAGGCGAATTCAACAAAGATCATGAGTTCCGAACAAACACTATATCACATCAAACACCACAAAGTATCTCCTATGTCACACTTAACTTCATCAACATTGCTTCACAATCCCCTAGGTAGGACAAGGTAAAGGGCTTAAGATGTAGTTAATCAAAAGAAACAGGTTAGGCTCAAAGGGGTGACAAAAAGGGAGCAATCAATGTAGGTGGCATTTGGCTATGTAGCTCAGAAAACAAAAATTGCCTCAATCATACTCAATGCATACACAAGTCAATGCGGTCTCGAGGAGTATCAATTCAAGTTCTAGAGAATAATAGCCAAGGAAGAGCATCACACATGAAAAGAGGGACTAAAAAGATGATAGTCCATTAGGCTCAAATAACCTCACTAAGTAGATTTTTAGCTATCAAGTATAGTCAAGTCTCCCTTAGGGGGATCAAACCGTCATACCACAAACCATTCAAATCACAATGAGCAGGGAGGGATCAAAAATAGTTCAAAGTTATACAAATCATGCTTAGACTTCACATAGAGTTGAGCATAGAACCAAGCTTAGTGTGTATTATCATCAAAGATCAATCCTAAATGCAACCTAAAATGCAAAAACTAGCATGCCAAAGATTCAAAATGCCTACAATGTACAAGAGATGAAGAGTAGAGGACCTCCCCCAAGCTAGCATGTCACAATGTCCTCAATGTGACAAGGAGAGGAGAGAAACAAAACTCAAGGTGGAGGAGGAGGAAAGATACCGGAACCGCCGGGAGGCCATCCAAGCATGGTGAGTCCAATTCTCGAAAGTCGAACGAAAACCCCGGAACTCGGACACCATTGTATCATAGCTACCCCCGCAGAGACCGAAGATGGCCATCAATAGTAAGGTTGGGCGAGTGAGGTTCCGGACGTCATACCCGAGACTCGGACCTCTAAGCGTAAGTCACCAAAGCCGCTCTGTAGAGAGGCTAGTTGCTGCTCCACAGAAGAAGAGGACGAGGATGGAACATCAGCAGCAGTGGGGGTGGCGGCACCCGAATCCTCATCCATAGGATCGCCACGAGGGTCAGCAACAGGTTGCCACTCAAAGTCGGGCTGGAAGATCCAGTTCTCCGGGAGGTAGATCACAGTGGCCTCTGGGTTAGGAAGATATGCATAAGGTCGCTGACTGACTAGCCAAACATACCCAGAGACATTATCCTGCTCGGCTATCCAATGCATAGCGCGGAGAGAGCGCAAATTAAGACGCATCTCTCCAGGTACAGCTGCCAAGTTAGAAAGATCATAGCCAAGATATATAGCAAGGATAGAAATCAAACCCCCAATGGTAATCTCCCTATTACCCTTTCTTACATCATCCAAATGGTCCATGAGCCACATAGAAGGCACAAGACGACAATCCCCCTGAGTCATATGCCATAAGAAATAGAGTTCCCTCAAAGAAACAACCCCGGAACTTTCCCCCCTAGCAAACAATGTACTAGCAAGTAATCGATGAACATAACGAAAGCCCGGGTTGATAATCCCGGTGGCCTTAGAAGACCGGGGGTCATAAGTGAACTGGGATGTAAGGAGGCGCCAAAAGTGTCCTGAATCAAACTGGCGAGAGTGAGAGTGATGGGGGCCAATTTGACCGCCTCGAGGGAAACCAAAGGCCTTGGAGACTTGCTTAATGGAAAGGGTATGGTGATTGCCCATCAATTGGAAAGAAAGCTTCTGAGGAGACTTATCTGTACCCCTATGCACATGCAATGTAGAAAAGAACTCATATGTCAGACGGGCATAGGTCGAAGCATGAAGATTGAGCCAATTATCCCAACCCATGGAGTGAAATAATTGTCGGACATCGTTCTCAATACCTAAGGCTACGGCCGCGGTGGAGTCATAGAAACGGGTAGGCCTAAGGCGTCGGCGCGAGATGCGCATATAGTTTTGCATGTGATTCGGGTTGGTAAAGGTTATACCATAAGTCTCAACAGCTGGGGGAGCCAAAGGAGGAGGTGGAGGTGGAGGTGGTGGGGAGCGGTTGCGGAGATTAGTGGTGGAAGTGTTTCGGGGTTCGTTTCTCCTAGGTTTAGGACCCATAGTTAAACAAGTAATTGGCAAGCAAAGGGGAAAAACGAACCAACTACAATAAAAACAACCAATTCACAAGATCACCACCAATCTAGGACCAAGCCACAAACATCACCCAATAGTAAATCACAGAGATCACTAAATAGCAAATCACAACTAGCACAAAAGAAACACAATATCCAAGCAATTTGCAAATAGCACAAATAATGAGTACTCAACAATGGAGGTAAGTTTGCAATGTCACAATGTAGGGAGAAAAAGAGGTGTTACCAACAATGTCGTGGGAGTAAATCCCGCAATGAACGTTCCTTGCTTCCAATTTGTGCTAGGGAAGGTGATTTTATGACCAAAGGGACTCCAATTGACTCAATAGAAAATTTCCCCAATTCAATTTCTAGGGTTTGAAGAAGGATGGAAGAAAAAGAATGGAGATTTTGCAATGGAATATAAAAAGGGTGTGAAGAAAAGATTTATGGAGGAATTTTGTAAGAGGAGTGAGGAGAGAGAGAGAGAGTAACAATGGAGGGTGGAGAAAAGGAAGGAAGGTGTAGAGAGGGAGAGGGAAGAAAGGAGGTTCGAAAATTATGAGGGGGGGGGAAGGAAGCAAAACCCAAGCGCGGGTTTTATGTGCCCGACTGCAGGTCGACACGGACGTGTCAAATACGACACGGACGTGTTGACCAGCTCTTCTCAAGTCAGTAGCTACTGACTTGCGTTTTTGCGAACGACACGGACGAGTCGATTTTGACACGTCCGTGTTTACCTGTAACAGCAGAACACGAAATATTATTATTATTATTTTTTTTTTATATATAAAGGTAACAAAAGAAACTATGATGGATATTCAATAAAATACTAAAAATCTATAAAAATAAAAATAATAATAAAAAAAAACTAAAGTAAAAAGAAATAGAAAAGAGAAGAGAAAAAGATGGAAAATTGGGTTGCCTCCCAATAAGCGCTAGTTTTTAAGGTCATTAGCTCGACCTCCTCATTTATCAATCACATGAAGGAATAGAGAGTATGATGTCAACTCTCTCAGCAATGGGATCTCCAACTCGGTAGTGCTTCAATCTGTGGCCATTTACTTTGAAAGTGCCATCTTGGCGGTTCCATAATTCCACTGAACCATAAGGGAAAACCATACAAACTTTGAATGGACCCGACCACCGCGAACAGAGTTTACCAGGAAAAAGCTTCAGACGAGAATTAAAAAGAAGAACTAAATCGCCTTCCTTGAACTCTTTGCGCACAATACCCTTGTCATGCCATCTCTTGGTTTTCTCCTTGTACAACCTTGAACTCTCATAAGCATCAAGCCGAATTTCATCAAGCTCATTAAGTTGAAGTAATCTCTTCTCACCCGCCGTTTGGGAATCGAAATTAAGGCTCTTAATAGCCCAAAATGCACGATGCTCTAACTCAACAGGAAGATGACATGCTTTCCCATAAACAAGGCGATAGGGGGTGGTACCTATGGGGGTTTTGAATGCCGTTCTGTAAGCCCATAGTGCATCATCAAGTTTTGCTGCCCAATCCTTCCTCGTTCTCGCAACCGTCTTCTCTAAGATGGTTTTGATCTCGCGGTTAGAAATCTCCACTTGACCACTAGTTTGTGGGTGATATGAAAGACCCACTCTATGGTGCACACCATATTTCTTGAGCATAGCTTCAAACTTTTTCTCCAAAAAATGCTTGCCTCCATCACTAATCAAAACCCGTGGAATGCCAAATCGAGGAAAAATAGTTTTCTTGAAGAATCTACTTACCACACGAGCATCATTAGTAGGGGAAGCAAGAGCCTCCACCCATTTGGAGACATAATCCACAGCAACTAAAATGTACTTGTTCCCATAAGAAGAAGGGAACGGCCCCATGAAATCCACACCCCACACATCAAATAATTCAACCTCAAGGATGGTGTTGAGAGGCATCTCATTCCGACGGGAAAGATTACCCGTCCTTTGACATCGATCACAAGAATGCACATAATGATGAACATCCTTAAACAAAGTAGGCCAATAGAAACCACTTTGAAGAACTTTCGCTGCAGTTTTATTGGTACTAGCATGGCCTCCACAAGGTAAATCATGACAATGAGATATAATGAGAGAGATCTCATTTCCAGGAATACATCTTCTAATGACCCCATCTGCACAAGATATATAAAGAAAGGGATCATCCCAAAAATATCTCCTCACCTCCTTAAAGAATTTCTTCTTTTGTTGTGATGAGTAGCCATGAGGAATAGTGTCACTAGCCAAATAGTTGGCTATATCAGCATACCATGGGATCTCCGTAGTGGCTAGAGCTAGGAGTTGCTCATCAGGAAATGTATCATCAATTGGAAGATCCTCATCACCTTCACTATCAAGGACAAGTCGAGAAAGGTGATCAGCAACAACATTTTCGGCTCCTTTCTTGTCCCGAATCTCCAAGTCAAATTCTTGTAGCCACAAGATCCACCGAATCAAACGGGGCTTAGCATCTTTCTTGCTCATCAAATATCTTAATGCCGCATGATCAGTGTGAATTATTACCTTCGACCCTACTAGATAAGATCAAAACTTCTCCATCACATATACCACTGCTAACAATTCTTTCTCAGTTGTGGCATAGTTCATCTGAGCCGGATTAAGAGTTTTGCTTGTGTAGTAGATGGCATGAAGCTTGCCATCTTTCTTCTGGCCCAAAACTGCCCCCACATCATAGTCACTAGCATCGCACATAATCTCAAAAGGGAGATTCCAGTCGGGCGATTGAATAATAGGGGCAGAGATAAGAGCTGCTTTTAACCTGTGAAAAGCCTTAGTACAAGCATCAGTAAACACAAAAGGGACATCTTTGCCTAAAAGTTCAGTTAGAGGTCGAGCAATTTTTGAAAATCTTTTATGAAGCGGCGGTAGAAGCCCGCATGACCAAGAAAACTCCTTACTCCTTTGACAGAGTTAGGAGGTGGTAGACGCTCAATGACCTCTATCTTTGCTTTGTCGACTTCGATTCCCCGATGAGAGACAACATGACCCAAAACAACGCCTTGTTGTACCATGAAATGACATTTTTCCCAATTGAGAATCAAATTAACTTCTTGACATCCATGGAGCACCTTTTGTAAATTAGCAAGACAAACATCAAAGGATGTTCCATAGACAGAGAAGTCGTCCATAAATACTTCCATAGAGTTCTCAATAAGACTGGAGAAAATTGCCATCATGCAACGCTGAAAAGTGGCAGGAGCATTACATAATCCAAATGGCATCCTTCAATATGCAAAGGTGCCATAAGGACATGTAAAAGTAGTCTTTTCCTGGTCACTTGGATGGATAGGAATTTGGAAGAAACCGGAGTATCCATCCAACCAATAGAAAAATGAATGTTTTGCCAACCTTTCCAACATCTGATCAACGGACGTGTCACTCTGAAAATCTGAGATCAGTAGCGTCCCTTTGTAATCCAAGGAAATGACATGGACGTGTTAGATATGACACGCCCGTGTTGACCTGCTTCAGCCTATCACCATGCTCATGCATCCCCCACTCATCACAAGATATCCAATATGCTTGATTAACCTGAAAATTAACTCAAACACCACAAAATACCTCGTGAAGTGCCATAGAACTAAAAGAAGCCAAAATAATGCAAAAGTTAGTCCTAAATGCTCTAAACTAGGCTAAATGAGACTTAGAAATGCATCTAAAATAACAACTATTAATGACTTATCAGCAACAAGAAGCCAATGCAATGAATTCCGATGCCATAGTTGAATCCGTTATACATGTTTGCTTCTTGGATACCCATGAAATAGCACCTCCTCTAAGAAGAAACACCCATCCACTTGTGGATGAATAATCTTCCTTATTGGAAATCCAACTAGCATCCGAGTAACCTTCTAGAATAGAAGGTTCTCCTTTGTAAGTTATGACATAATCCAAGGTTTTATTCAAATACCTTAGCACTCTTCTCAATGCTTGCCAATGCAACATACTAGGATTACTAATATACCTACTGAGTTTACCAATAGCAAAAGATATATCCAGCCGAGTGCTAGTCATAGCATACATTAAGCTTCCAATTAAGCTCGCATACTCCAATTGTGAAATAGGAGTACCACTACTCGGAACCAAGTGAACACTAGGATCCATTGGAGTAGCAAAATGAGTCGAGTTCGATTCATTAAACCTCTTAACCACTTTCTCAATGTAATGAGATTGTGATAAAGAAATTGACCCTTTATCTCTCATTATTCTAATACCTAGAATAACATCCGCTTCACCCAAATCTTTCATGGAGAAGCTAGAAGAGAGAAAGACTTTGATCTTTTCCACTTGATCCAAATCAGTCCCAAAGATAAGCATATCATCAACATATAAGCAAATTATAACTCCATTACCGTTATTATCAAATTTACTATATACACACTTATCGGACTGATTTATTTTGAACCCACTAGACAAAATGACCTCATCAAATTTTTGATGCCATTGCTTAGGTGCTTGTTTAAGACCATACAAAGATAGGACTAATTTGCAAACCTTAGTCTCTTGACCTTTAACCACAAAACCTTCACGTTGATTCATGTACACTTCCTCCTCCAATTCACCATTAAGGAAGGCAGTTTTGACATCCATTTGGTGAATTACTAGACCATGAATCGCAGCCAATGCTATCAAAAGTCTAATGGTAGCTATTCTAGCAACCGGAGCATAAGTGTCAAAATAATCAATACCATATCTTTGCCTAAAACCTTGGATCACTAACCGGGCCTTATGTTTTAGTATGGTTCCATCGATCTTCCTTTTCCTTACGAAAATCCACTTACAACCTAAAGGTTTGCATCCGGGAGGTAAATTAGCTAAAATCCAAGTATGATTTCCCATTATCGAATCCATTTCATCATACATTGCCTCTTTCCAGAAAGCAGAATCATGAGACTTCATAGCCTCATCAAAGGTCCTAGGATCCTCCTCCATATTGTAACAATATGAAATTTGAGTCACAATAGACTCCCTTGACCCTTCAACTAAATATAGTTGAAAATCCGGTCCAAAAGATTTCTCTTTTCTAATTCTTTTACTTTTCCTAATTTCCAGTGTTGTAGTATCATGATCATTGTTAATGTCATCCACAACATTGGAATTAGTACTAGGTATCATGTCCTTTGGTCTTGGAATCGATGAGAATCTAGTCTCATCAAATATTGCATCCCTTGACTCTATCACAGTATGGATAGAGACAACATCATTTGGCTCAATGACATAAAACCTATAGGCTTTGCTATGTACCGCATAGCCTATAAAAATGCAATCAATTCCTTTTTCACCTAAAGTTTTCCTTTTAGGTTCCGTCAATTTGACAGTTGCCCTACAACCCCATGCCTTAAGGTAATTGAGATTAGGCTTTTTGTTACACCAAAGTTCATAAGGGGTAGTCTTATTCCTCTTATTAGGAACTCGATTTAATATATAACATGCAGTTTAAATTGCATCACCCCAAAAACCGTCATTTAGACCCGAATTAGAAAGCATGGTGCTAACCATTTCTTTTAGAACCCTATTTTTCCTTTCCGCTATACCATTACTTTGAGGTAAGTATGGGGCGGTTGTTTCATGAATTACACCAATGGAACTAAAATAGCTAGGATTATAGTATTCACCACCCATATCCGTCCGAAGTCTTTTAACTTTTTCATTAAGTTGAAGTTCCACTTCGGTCTTAAAAATCTTAAACTTTTCTAGTGCTTCATCTTTAGTAAATAATAAATATATGTAACAAAACCTTGAATAATCATCAATAAAAGTCACAATATATTTTTTATTTCCCAAAGAAGGTGAACTATGAAAGTCACACAAGTCACTATGCACCAAATCTAGCAATACCGTTTGTCTAGTCACACTAGGATAAGGATTCTTTGTAATCTTATTTAGCATGCTTGTCTTACTCTTCTCTAACTTTAAATCGAAAGAAGGTATTAAACCTAGCTTAGACATGTCATATAATCTACGATAGTTTACATGACATAAACGATTGTGCCATAGAGAAGAAACATCAATCATGTAAATAGAACTAGTATCAATTGCATTATTAATACTAAATTTAAACATCCCATTACAATAAAATCCTTGTCCAACATAAATACCACCCTTGGAAACAATAAACTTATCCGATTCAAATATAACTTTAAAACCAAATTTATTCAAAAGACCCCCCGACACAAGGTTCTTCCTAACTTCCGGTACATACACGACATCCCGGAGAGTTAAAGTCTTTCCCGAGGTTAGCAACAATTCTACTTGGCCTATGCCCTTGGCCTTTACCGTAGAATCATTCCCCATATACAAGATTGGACCATCATCCAATTCTTCCAAATACTTGAAGAAGTGCTTATTATTGCACACATGTTTAGAGGCCCCCAAATCTATCCACCAAGAATCATCAACCTGCACAAACATAATTTCAGAAATCATAGCCACAAAATTCATTTATTCAATTACATTTTCATGTGCAACTTTACCTTGGTTTTGAATAACACTAGGTTGTCCATTCTTTGTCTTCTTCTTCTTAGAAGGACAATACCTCTTGAGATGAGGTCCATTGCATACCCAACAAGTGAGGATCTTCCTCTTCTTGTTTGCAAAGTTGGTTTTAGAGTTGTTATTGTTGGATTTCTTGGTCCCACTAGACCCACCAACCTCTACCATATTCACGGTAGACTTAAGAATACTAGGAGTAGTATCCTTAACCCCATCTTGAGCCCGGATCCCTTCCTCAATACGAAGATGGGTTCCTAATTGCTCCATGGACATATCTTCCTTCCTATGTTTCAAGGAATGCTTAGTTTCTTTCCAAGAATGTGGTAATTTATCAATGATTGAGGCAACCACAATAGCCTCATCCATCACCATACCATGTGATCTTATTTGGTTCAAAATATGATGAACTTCGTGAAATTGCTCTATAATAGGCCGATCATTAGTCATTTTAAATGAATTAAAATTACTAACAAGAAATTTCTTACTTGAAGCATCTTCCAAAATATACTTGGCCTCAAGAGCATCCCAAAGTTCCTTTGCACCCTCCACGTTTTGGTACAGGTCGAACAAAAGGTCGGTAAGAGAGTTGAGGATGTGACCTCGGCAAATGTAGTCATCATTCTCCCACTTTGTTCTCTTCCATGTAGTCTCCACGGACTCTTCCTCTCCATCTTTCGGGAATGGTGGCATGGATGTTGAAAGAACATACGCCACATTCAAAGTTGTCAACAAGAAGTGCATCATCTTTTGCCATCTCCGATAACCCACCTCCTCAAACTTGTCCAACTTTTGGAAGTTCATAGTCATGTCCTTGAGTGATTGAGCCATATCCGAAAAGAAGGAAAAATTAAACTAATAGATTGTTAGACATGATCAAATAAGGGAACCGGATATACCACTCCAAGGCACGAAAACTACGCTTTCCTATTAGTTTAATTTCGCCCCTCTAGGATCACCGGGTTAACACGAAATAACTAATGAGATACAATGGAGAAAACAATTCACAAGATGATCTTCTATGTGAATTAACAAGAACTTTTAGTTTGTAATTTGTGAAGAACACTAGAGAGAAAATAGCAAGGTTTCTCCCAAGCAAAGCAAGTGTATTGGATTCTAAAAAACTGATTTTTTCTACTCCACTCATAAGAATGACCAAGGTCATATATTCATATTCCCTCATAGATTAGAGCTGTTACACCCTTTAATCCCCTCATTAAGAATCCTTAATCGTCATTAAAAGGATAACGTAAACAACACAACGGTTATAAACCATCCACGCAAAATTTCACGCCCCAAGTCAGAATATGCGTCGCGACCCGCGATAGAGATCGCGAGTCGCGAAAGTGCGCAGGTCGCGACCCGTGACCTACATCCTGACTTGCTTGATTGTTTCACGTGATTTTGAGCATTCTAATCTTAGCATACTAGACCTCCTCCTCTTCTAGTATATAACCATACGAGCTTATAAAACCCATTACCCTATAAATGTTCCAACAGTTCGCCCTATGATTTCTTGAGTGGACGAATGTGAAATTCCGATGCTTGAAATATACCTACTTTCCTTCCAAGGATGTAGGATTTCAGAGGTAGCAACACACTTATCATTTCTTATTTTTTTTATAAGAGGCTAAGTCTTACTCATCCTCTTGTCGACGGTGTTTACCTGAGCTAGTGGAAATAGTCATGTCAAGATCGTGGCTGAGAGCATCATGGAACAACTTATCAGCTTCTTCCAACTCCTTTGCATATAGTGCATATGAAGGGGATTGAGATTTAGGAGGAAGTTTGGTTCCATATTCGATAATTGGTAGGAGCTGGTCATAGTTTTAGTGAGGAAAGGCTCTGGCAGAGAGTGTAAGTAGCTTGGGTCAATTTTTTGTATAGTTTCAGTGGCCAACATAGACGCAAAGGAGGTGGACTGAGGTATAGACGATGGACAGGGTTGGGTGGGGTGCTGAGATGGGTTTGTTCCAGGTGGTTGTATAGCTGAGTCAGACTTATGCTTAGGAGATTCAACCAGAGACTTCGCTTCCGGGTTATGGGGTGTGACTGTAATGGGAATAGAAGCAGCAAACTTTGTTTATTTACCCCGCTTTCGAGGTACCACCTTTATCCAGCGACCATGCACTTCGTCAGGAGGTTGGTCCCGTGACTTGGCAGGTCGGTCCTCATGAAGAGAAGTAGATTGCAAGCGATCAACAACAAACTGCATAGATGGGGTAGCGCGAGACGAACAGATCATCAAGAATGTGAATATTAGATCCGCATAATGGACAGACTTCAATCATTCCTTCATTATGTTAGAAGGATTTCTCTTTTTCCATTTGCATTTGTGACAAAAAGAGAACCAGGGACTGATTCTATGACTTTGACATCCATGCAAACACGGGCAAATCTTCATAGTATGCCTCTTTTTTATTTTCAAGTATTAAATTCCAAGGTCTTGTTTATTACAAAATTTCATTCCTTATCCCTCCATATTGAGAGTTTTTCTACCCATATATTGTGTTATATCTGGGCCTTATTCTCTTTGTGAAAGTTTCAGGACTTTTTTTAAACCTAGATTACACTACAAATTGTTTGGTTCGCGGAAGGTATAAGTTATTCTCTACAATTTATTTGTTGGAATGCCTTAAAATTGTAATATGGCACTTCGAACAACCCAACACAGGGGTCTGCTATATAAAATTATAAACCTTTTAATAATTAGCTTCTGTCTCCATGTTAGTATTATGTACTCTCTCTCTCCTCAAAGATAATAAAAACGGTTTATCCTCTGCACTGTGAACTAGCTAACACATTGTTAAAACGAGCCACGTGGAATACTCTATTAATTCAAATGAATGAAGTTGATGGATTCCTCATCGTGAAAGACTCTATCAGACACCGACATAAATTTTAAAAATAATAAAGGATTGTATTTTTTTTGTTTTCGTGTATTTGAATTAATTTGGTATATATTTGTTAGTTTTGACTTATATTATAAATGTCGTATAAATCAGATTAATGAATTATTTTTAATTACTTTTAAAAAATAAAGCGATGGGAAGAAAATAGATATAACATATCCAGCCATTAAAGAGTGCTTATAAGATAATTTAATTTAAAAAATATGGATATTGTCACAATTGATTCGATGTTAGTTGGTATGATTTCTAAAAGAAGATTCGATGTTTGTTGGGATTTGAGAGGAGGATCTCGTTACTTTTTCTCTTGACTTGTATGAAATTTTTTCCAGTAATTAGAGACAGAAAAGCAGGAACGCATTAATTTTATTCATACATAAATGCAAAAGAAGCATGGCTACCCACTACGACAAAAAAGCCTCTCACAAAGTCCATGCATAAAAGCTTCGGCTAGCTATAGTCTAATTCACTAATGTGAAACGAGTGAAATTGGAAAATATGCTGAAGAAGCCTTCAAACTTGGCATCCTCGCAATCATGCCTTAATTTTTGCACTCTAAGTATGTCATAAGTGATCGTTTTAGTGCGAGTCAATGGTATAAATGAGTGCTAAATCAATGCATGCTTGTTGACTCCAAGCAGTAACAAGACCAAATGGGAGCTTCTCCTAGTAGTAGAATACACTCCTTAATTCTTCGGATTTTTCACTATATACCCCAACAGATTTTTTTATTCACCATATATTTTCGATGTTTTCAAAATTCACCATATAGCCTTTAATTTCTTGATAATTCACCATGTGCCCTTAACGATTAAAGACTATCAACTTTTTTGATCATTAACCGCTGATTCTATCACCAAACCTTAATAACCCCTATTTGAGTCGTTAATTTTAATTGACTACCATTAAAACACCACAAATGACCCCATTTGTCACTCTTCCTCCATAACTCTTTTTCTTCTTCTTTGACCTTAGGTATTGTTTCAATACTAATTTGTCTGGGAAAATGAGTTAAATAGGGATCAATTAAGGTTTGGTAACGAAATTAGGGTTTAATGATCTTAAAAGTTGATGGTCACCAATCATTAAGGGCACATGGTGAATTATCAAGAAATTGAGGGGTATTGGTGAATTTTGAAAAATCGAGGGTATATGGTGAAAAATTCCGTTGTTAATTCTTTTACTTTGAAGTCTTGAGATTAATGATTTCACTAGCTAGAGGCTCTCTGAGGGTTGAGATCAATTACCCTATTCTTTCTCCCTACTTCTAAAGAGTTTGACTTAACTTTTTTAACTAGATTATGAAGAAGTTTTTTTTTTTATGATCTTTCTCCTTACTATACAAAAAAAAAAAAAAAAAAAAAAAATCATAAGACCAAATGAGTGCTAGAGTAGATACATAGAGTACTTTTTCAGTGCCTAGGATTTGGCTACTTTAAATTTTCGGATTTTTCACCACATATCCATGAATAATTTTGTTTTTCACCATACAATCTCAAACTTTTCAAAATTCACCATATACCCCTCAATTTCTTTAACATTCATCATGTGCCCTTAATGACTAACGAACGCCAATATTTTTTGTCACTAACCCCAAATATCATTACTAAACCCTAATTGACCTCTTTTTGACCCATTAACCGTAATCAAACAACATTAAAGCACCACCTATGACTCCTTTCATCTATCTTTCTACATAACTCTTTTCCCTCTTCTTTGGCCATAGGTGGTGTTTCAATGGTTGTTTATATGGATATAAGGGCCGAATAGAGGAATCAGGGGTTTAATTAAATGATTAAAAAAATTTGACGGTTGTTAGTCATTAAGGATATATGAAGAATCTTAAAGAAATTGAGAGGTATAATAATGAAAAACAAAATTACGTAGGGGTATATGATGAAAAGTTCGTTAAATTTTTGTTGTGCCCAGTATGTTGAGGGTTGAAAATTTTGTTACTACAAAACGATAATTGTTAAACATGCAAATATTTATGTAAGGTCTTATTTTGCGACTCCAAAATAAAAATTGTTAAACATGCAACACTATGTTCTTTGTGGAAAAAAAAACTTGTACGACGCTTGTTATCAAATTACATACCAATATAAGCAGATTCTGGTGAAAAAGTTAATTTTCGGTCATTGATCATTCTTTTTTACCCTTCTTTGTGCGTGGAATTCACGTTGGCCGATAACCATTGCAGAAGTAGGAAGGAAGAAGGGAAAATAATCGAATGTTTAAATTCTTGGTTAGAATCCGACAACAAGATAATTTGACAATACATACTGAAAAGAAACTTTATATCTTTTCATAAGAATAAAACGAACGAGTTTTTTTTTTTTTTTTTTTTTTTACAAACTGGTATATGTATTTAATTTTTATTCGTAATTCATAAATTTCAGGACTACAAAGTTGCACACCCGAAAACTGAAAAAAAATAAAGATAAAAAAACTTGTAGGAGCGTTTACCGTTAACGTCGTTGGAACCCAATTCCATGGGATGACTTATAAAGTAAAGACTAGATACGTAGGCATGATATAAGAATGACGATTTACCCTAAAAAAGATTAACGCAATTATGACAATAGCGTATGCAAAGACCAAAGGGGCTTCAGCAAACTGAAAAAGTGCTAATTACCTGAAACTCTTTGTAACTCTATATCGTCAAGAACATAATGATGGAAATTTCTTGACTACGTCAGATTAAAAAGTAGCCGGCTGTCAGAAATTTGAAGAGAAACAATATTGTTGTTGTCCTCATTTTTTAAATCTTTATCATAAATTTCAAGTTTTGGAGGTGTTTTCAATCTTAAAGTTGATTTATTTATGAATAACTTAGCGTAAATAAATAACCCTCAAACTTAACGTTTGCTACGCCTCCTCTCCCTATTTTTCTTTCTTCTCTCTCCTCTCCTACAAAACCCTAATTTTCAACTTAGGGGCTACCGCCACCTTTTTGGGCGGTGGTAAGCCCCTTTTCTCCTTTTCTTACTAGTTTTTAATGTTAATGTTTCTAATAAACTTCAGTCTCTCTCTAATGGAGTGTTTTTCTACTCATCTATTGGGTTATATCTACCCATATATTGGGTTTTATCTCTCTCCATGTGAGAGTTTGGAGACTTTATTTTTGGGTTTTTGTGTAATTCAAGGTTGATTTGTTGATTGAAATTTGTGCGGGGTTGCAACAGATGTCAGTACTTCGTTTACAATCACTTGAAATGGATCCAGTTCTACTTCAACACTACAAAAGATCGATAGACCCCCTTGCAGAAGGCTGCATCAGACAGCGATGTGAAAGACGAGGGTTTTCAGAAGTGTTAGATCTACTCAATGATCGTGGTTTTGTCATATTAGAATTGTATTTATTTCATTTTGATATGTATTTGTTTAGTTCTTACTTCTATTGTAGATGTCGTATGACTTTGAATCAATGAATTAATTTTTAATTTCAAAAAAAAAAAAAAAAAAACTTAGTGTACCTTTTCCATATTAGTCTTAATTTAACTTTGATCAATTTTACAAGTAAAATGTTCTACATAATAAGCTCTAAACTGGGTGCGATGATACCAGCACTAATGCACCGGATCTCATCAGAACTCCGCAGTTAAGCGCGCTTGGAGGTAGAGTAGTAGTGAGATGGATGACCTTCTGGGAAGTCTTCGTGTTGCACATTTTCTAAGCCAAAATTCAATTTTAAATGGAGAATCAAGGTTGACCTAGTAGTTGTAAGACTCTCCTTCCATCCCTGTGATAGGGGCTCGAATCTCACCCCCTTGCAAGAAGGATCCCAATGTAAAAACAAGCTCTAAGCTATTGTACTCTGTCTAGTGGGTGGAAAGGAGAGAAAAAGAGAATAATTAGAATAAGGTTCCAGAAAGAGAAAAATTGTGAAACATGTTAAAGATGAAGATTACTGATAAGTTTGGTTTTTGTTGTCCAAACTTAGGAAGTAAACTTACTTAATTTGTTGTTGTCCCATATTGGTGGTGAACAACGTTGTACCCCAATTTTTTTAGAGCATTATTCCATAATGTGCTAAACATATTATGGAGGATATAGTAGACAATCTCCCACGCGCCGCCACCATTAGTCAATCGTCGCATGCGCCGGTCGGCTCGGTTTGGTCCGGTCCGTGAGTGTGATTGGCTGTTATTTATGGGGATGCACTTGGATTAATTTTTTGTCTGTTGGATTGAGCTGGCTATTACAGTTTGTAATGTTCCATTAATTTCCTTAATCTGATGCATTATTCCTTTTGACTCTTAGAGATCATTTGATAGCTCCATCATATACATTCTCCTATTTGGCTACCTATAAATCTCGATCCTTAGAGAAAAAAAATCATCACAACCATCTCCTTTGCTCATTCGAAAACATGAAAATATATATTTCCTCCTTTGTTCGAGTTCAATTCCTACTCCATCTACCGGAGTGCGCTGGTTCGTGTAGGAGGCGTTCACCCTTGAGTCGGTGCATGCTATCCAGTTGCATCTATTGTGGAGCTCTATTGACTTAGGGCTGTGATCGATTCACGACGTCTCAATTTCCATATAAGTTTGTTCAGATTTTTGCTACTAGTTCTAACAATCAAAGTCGATAATCTTTGTTGGTGCTAATACTATCCGATTACTATGGCTACTACTAATGTTCTAATGCACAACCTGTTCATACTTTGATCACCATGCCTCACAAAATTGTCTATGACGTTTCCAAATCTGAACCCCTTGACAGGAAAATTTCAAACGTTGGTCTGAAAAAAAATTCTTCTGCGTTCAACAACACGAAACTGACTATGTGCTGATTGAGCATGTCGTGATTGATGAAATGAAACTAATGAAAAATATGATGCTAAGAAGGCCAAGATAGCCGAACAGTTAGAACTATCATGTTTTGCATTATTTTATTGTTTGAAATTTATTGCAAATGTAAGATTGATAAGGAAATCTGGACTTTCCTAGATGCTAAATATGGATCTGATGATGTTGGTACTAAGAAATATGTTGTTTTGGTAAGTGGTTTAATTTTGAGGTTGTGGATGACAAACCTATCATGGATAAGATTCATGAATATGAAAATTTAGTTTCTTTGATTGTTAAGGGTATCACAATCTGTGAGCAATTCAAGCGAATGCTCTCATTAAGAAATTACCGTATTCATGGGGAGAATATATATAAGAAGATTATGAGGCATAAGAAGAAGGACATGAAGCTGCAAGAGTTGGTTGCTTATATCAAGATTGAGGATGCTAATTGTTGTATTCGATATTTTGATGATGCCAAATAATTAGGTTAATTTTACTATATAGTTTTTATTTAGCGATATTATAAAATCCCAAAAATAATGTAATGTTTAATTTAGCATTTATATCTTGTGGAGAAAGATTAATTATTTAATCTAAGTCAAGATATTATTTTTAAGCACTTTGAATTTTATTATAAGGTATGTTTAATAATCTATTACCTTGGAATCTTTGAATAAACGATTCTTAGTGTTATTAGATATTTCGTGCTGTTGCTTTGCTTGAAAATAGGTTGAATGAGCGTGGCATATAAAGTGGAACAAACCGCTTGAAGTTCTCCAACAAACTCAACTACCTGCGTGTGTTTTACCCACTAACGGATAGTGGAGGTTGTTATTTCCCGTTCCAATGTTTGTGGAGTGTGTGCAACGAAAATCAGGTCATGATCTCCATTACTCCACTCACGCTAATCAAGGAGAACATGGAGCATTACATTTCCAGAAGAAGATGATAGAGCAACAACTATTTAAAGAGAAGATAGTTGTGCAGAAAAACTAAGAACTTTCACACATTCAAAACTTAATCTTTTATATTGAAAGTTTTTCCTATAATTTATTCTTCTCCTACAATACATATCATTGTAATATTCATAGTGTGTGGGTGAGAGAAAATTCAGAGAATATCCTTGTATTCAAGAGAGAGAAAGAAAGAGAGAAGAGAGAAGACTTCGAGTGAAGTTATAGTGAGTGTCATCAGTTCAGGGGGAACTAAGTAACTGGGGAACAAGTTCCTAGAGGAACAGAGAAGGTCCAATATTAGGTTGTACAAAAGAGAGTCTTTTGGCCTAGTATATTAAAGAGAGTTTGAGTCAAAATCCCTCGTGGTCAAGGTTTTTCTTCCTATTGGGCCTAAGAAGTTTTCATTGTAAAACTCTCGTGTGCTTGTCTCTTTCTAATTTCAAGTGTGTTTTAATTTCGCATTACAAATCGTAAATTTCTCCTCAACTACAATTCACCCCCCTCTTGTAGTTGGTCTAGTGTTCATACTAGATTAACAATTGGTATTAGAGCCTAGTACCTCCAGAATCAGCTAACACTGAGAAGATTGTACCTGGAACAATGAACACAACGGGATAAAAGCTTGATGAAGGGTATTCAACTCAACGCCCACCCATGTTCAATGGCAAACATTATCCATACTGGAAGAATCATATGGAGATATTTATTAAAGCTGAAAATTACCAAGTGTGGAAGGTAATTGAAATCGGTGCCTTTGAAGTCACAACAAAGAACGAGAAAGGGGAGCTGGTTCCTAAACCCCTTGCCGAATTCGACAAAGAGGACTTTTACAAAATGGAGAAGAACAACATGGCCAAGAAGCTACTCCATTGCGGTCTTGGTCCCCATGAACACAATAGAGTCATGGGATGCAAGACTGCAAAGCAAATGTGGGAACTCCTTCAAATTACTCATGAAGGAACAAGCGAAGTGAAACGATCAAAGATCGATATGCTCATGCATAAGTACGAATTGTTTCACATGAAACAAAAGGAGCCTATTCAAGATATGCTCACTTGCTTTCAAACATTATAAACGAACTTGAATCTCTTGGAAAATTAATCTCCCCAGAGGAACAGGCCGGAAGGTACTAAGGAGTCTACCACAAGATGAAAAATGGATGGCCAAGACAACGACACTGTTGGAAACCAAGGACTTCGCAACATTCAACATTGAACAACTTGCTGGTTCCTTGATGACCCATGAGTTACATCTCGAAACTCATGAAACTGAATCATCAAAGCCTAAGGCTCTGGCCCTCAAGTCTGAGGAACAAGAAGACTCAATTTTCGATGATGAAGAAGCAGCAATGATTGTTAGAAGATTCAAGAAGTTCTTCAACAAGAACTACAAAGGAAAGGTTACCAAGAAACCAACGAAGCTAAGCTGTCACACGTGTGGAGGCCTTTATCATTTCATCAAGGAATGTCCTCAATGGGAAAACGAGAAAGCTAAATGAAGATATAAAGAGAAGGGCAAGGAACAACAAAGATCATTTTCGAAAAATGATATGAAGAGAGCCATGGTAGCAGCATGGGCAGCATGGGGAAAGTCTGACTCAGAGGAGGAGCAGGAACAAACTGAGGAAGAAACTGCCCATCTATGTCTCATGGCAAATATCGAAGAAAAAGTGGAATCATCTAACCCCAAGGTAAGCTTTAATGCCATTGAAGAGGAACTTACAGAATTGAATAAAAGCCAATTTATTAAACTTTTGCTAGAAATCTTAGAAGATTACAAGGATGTATGTGCAAAAAGAGATCAATTAACTAATGCCTTGAAAATCACTAAGAATCATTCAAATTGGCTTAACTTACTAAAAAGTGACACTGAAAAAAGATTCTTTGAACTTTTTGACAAGAGTAGAGCTTATCAAGATGCTTCTGAAAAAGTCAAAAATGAAAATAATCTTTTGAATTTGGAATTGGCAGAAATGAAAATGTTTGTTTCTGAAGGAACAATCTCTTCATCTAAACCAGAAAAATTGCTGAAAATTTGAAAAACAATTTTGATAATATTTTTCAAGAAAATCTGGTATTAAAGAAGAAACTGGAGCCCTCATGGAACAAACTTCCTGACCCTCATGGATACAAAAATATCAAAACAAAGGGAGAGACAATCTAGGTTTCAATCATAAAAAGAAGAACAAAAAGAAAAAATATGTTCGATCTGCCAAGTAGTAAAATATGTTCTTACTGTGGGAACAGTGGTCACATTGTGTCTGACTATTCCACCAGAGAAGAAAATATTGAGAGGAACACGTACCTAGTGAAACAGGTTTGGAAAATTAAGAAAGGCTCAAATCCAACAATGGAACCCAAGCTAGACTGGGTTCCTACAACTAACTAGTTTGCTATGGTGCAGGCTGAAGTGAGGTGGAACAACTTGTGGTACCTCGATAGCGGTTGTTCTAAGCACATGACAGGAGATAGATCAAAATTTCTCTCACTTTCAGTCTTCAATGGAGGAACTGTGACCTTTGGAGATAATCTTACAGGAAACATTGTAGCAGTTGGTAAGATTGGTAAATCTCAGTCACATTCAATAGATAATGTATTTTTGGTCGAGGGTTTAAAACATAGTTTACTTAGTATATCTCAGTTTTGTGATAAGGGAAATATAGTGAAGTTTACTAATGAGTCTTGTTTAGTCAGCAATGAAAGTACAGGAACCAAGATCCTTGAGGGAACGAGGAAAGGGACCACCTATATGGTTGACCTGAACCTTGTTCCTAGAAATAATCTAACATGCTTAAGTGTGATCGAAGCTGATCCTTTTCTGTGGCACAAACGATGTGGTCATGCAAGCTTGTCCCTACTGCATAAACTAAGTGGGAAGAATTTGGTGGTTGGTCTACCAACTATTAAGTCACTAAACCACGATTTTTGTGATTCATATGTTAAAGGCAAGCAAGTGAGAGCCTCATTCAAATCCAAGAAAATGGTAAGCACACAAAGTCCATTAGAACTTCTTCACATGGACTTATGTGGCCCTGTACGCATCCAAAGCCGATCCGGTAAGAAATATGTATTAGTCATAGTAGATGATTTTTCGAGATACACATGGGTTATTTTTATTCACAGTAAGGTTGAAACGTTTGATGAATTTCAAACCTTTGCTAAAAAGATTCAAAGAACAAGTGGTTTTAAATTAATGCATTTAAGATCTGAGCATGGTACGGAGTTTGAAAACTCCAAGTTTGATAAATTTTGTAGCAATGAAGGTTTAGATCATAATTTCTCAGCTCCAAGAACACCACAACAGAATGGTGTAATCGAGAGGAAGAACCGGACTCTTGAGGATATGGCAAGGACGATGATAATTGCAAGCGGTCTTCCGAAGAACTTTTGGGCTGAAGCAGTGAACACGGCATGCTACATCATCAATCATGACATGCTAAGGCCAATCACCATGAAGACTCCTTATGAGCTCCTTAGAGGAAGAAAACCCAATATTTCTTATTTTCGTGTCTTTGGATGTAAATGTTTTGTACATAACAATGGAAAGGACAACTTACGAAAGTTTGATGCTAGAAGTGATGATGCTATTTTTCTAGGTTATGCCTTGAGTAATAAGGCTTATCGTATCTACAATAAGCGAACAATGTGTGTCGAGGAAAGTGTCCATGTTATTTTTGATGAGACTAACTCCCTGCAGAGTCACAATGATAACTTTGAAATTGGTTTGACTCGTCCTGATGAGTTTAATCAAAATGATGAGGAACTAACCCCTGCAGGAAAAGAGAAGAAGCAAGTTCCTGATCCTGATAACCCTGTGCCTGATCTCCTTGAGGAACAAGCAACAGGAGGAACTCAGGAGGATCAAGGAACTCTTGATCCAGAAGAAGATCAAGTGAATCAATCACCTCAAGAAACTCATGAAGCAACTAGGAGATTTGATCCAAAGTCTTGGAAACACTAAAATTCTCACCCTTTAGAATTGATAATAAGTGACATTGAAAAGGGAACTCAAACGAGATCCCAATTGAAGAATTTTTTTGCTTTTCATGTTTTCTTATCTATGATAGAACCTAAGGACCATATGGAAGCGCTTAAGGAGGCTGATTGGATGAACGCTATGCAAGAGGAGCTAAATGAGTTCCAGAGGAACAAGGTATGGCAACTGGAGACAAAACCAAAGAACCAGAAGGTTATAGGACTAAAATAGGTCTTCAGGAACAAGCTTGATGAACATGGAACTGTGGTAAGGAACAAGGCTAGACTTGTTGCCAAAGGTTATAATCAACAAGAAGGTATTGATTTTGACGAAACCTTTGCTCCTGTTGCTAGAATAGAAGCAATTAGAATTTTGATTGCCTTTGCTGCCTTTATGGGATTTAAGTTGTACCAAATGGACGTCAAGTGTGCATTTCTAAATGGTTTTTTAATTGAAGACGTATATGTGGAACAACCTCCTGGATTTGAAAATCCGGAACTTCCAAATCAAGTCTATAAGCTTGATAAAGCTCTTTATGGGCTGAAACAAGCTCCTCGATCTTGGTATGAAAGGTTTTCAAAATTCCTGCTTTCACATGATTTCATAAGAGGTAAGGTTGATAGAACCTTGTTCCTTCGTTCAAAAGGAATAGACATATTAGTAGTCCAGATTTATGTTGATGATATAATTTTCGGTGCTACTAATGATCTTCTTTGTAAGGAGTTTGCTGATCTTATGAGTAGTGAATTTGAAATGAGTATGATGGGAGAGTTGAACTTCTTTTTGGGATTGCAAATTAAGCAAACTGAAAGAGGAACAATGATCCATCAACAACAATATGTCAAGGAACTGCTCAAGAAATATGGACTAGAACATTCAAAAACCAACCATACTCCCATAGGAACAGGAACAAGGTTAGATGAAGATTCAAATGGTAAGTGTGTAAATGAGAAGCAATATCGAGGTATGATTGGTTCATTACTATACTTAACTACAAGTAGACCCGATATTTCTTTTCGTGTTGGTTTATGTGCTCGGTTCCAATCAAATCCTAAAGAATCTCACTTAACAGCAGTTAAGAGAATTCTAAGGTATTTGAAAAGAAGCGATGACTTATGTTTGTTCTATCCTCGAAGTGATGTGTTTGACCTAGTAAGCTATTCGGATGCGGATTATGCTGGAGGCTTGGTTAACCGCAAGAGCACATCAGACATTGTCCAGTACCTAGGATCAAGCTTGGTGTCATGGAGCTCAAAGAAGCAGAATACTGTTGCCTTATCCACAACAGAGGCAGAGTATGTGGCTGCTGCTGCATGCTGTTTCCAAGTCCTTTGGATCAAGCAACAAGTAAGAGATTTTGGCATTAAGTTTAAGTGTGTTCCTATCTACTGTGATAACACTAGTGCTATTTGTATCTCTAAGGATCCAGTTCATCATTCAAGGGTCAAACATATTCACATTAGACATCATTTCTTTAAGGATAATGTATAAAAAGGTCTTGTCAAACTTGAATTTTGTCCAACTAAAAATCAAATAGCTGACATTTTGACTAAACCACTTCCTATAATAAAATTCGAGAAAATTCGCTTAGAGCTAGGGATGATTAGAATTCATTGAGTGTGCTACTTCAAATAAAACCTTTAGTTACAAGATTACACTAAGTGGCCAGCAACATTTTGTGAATTTAATCACTCATTGTACAGTCATTGTAAAGGACTCACATTAGTCTTCATAATACTCCCCTTATTGTCCATGCATATACTTGAGTAAAAATAGAAAGGTTGCTGTACATATAGAATGAACATGTTACATGCATGAGTTCACACTGTCTACTCTTTTCTTTCTTCCACGTAAATATTACCTTTATTTTATTTTATTTTCTCTTCTTCCATTTATTATCCTCTTTCATTCATCCCCCACAAATATTTTTTTAATGGCAACGCTTCACCAGCGTTCATGTACAAACTTAAAACTAAAATCATTCACTGGATTTAAAGAAGGAAGGGAAAAGCCACATTTAATTCCTCTTCACAATTCCCATAAATTCCACCCCAAAATAAAAACCCATCAAATCAAACCAAAATTTACACGACAATTTATCCCAATTACCCCAAAACCATTACTTCTGCAAAATCGCC
The DNA here is from genome assembly GCA_947646795.1 of Beta lomatogona. Classification (NCBI taxonomy): domain Eukaryota; kingdom Viridiplantae; phylum Streptophyta; class Magnoliopsida; order Caryophyllales; family Amaranthaceae; genus Beta; species Beta lomatogona. The sequence continues at coordinate 960,947 of CANSNZ010001138.1, forward strand.
TTTCTCTCTCTATCTCTCTACAAAAATCTGCCATCTTCATCTTCCTCAAATAAAACCCTAAATGGCTCCTAAACGAAAAACCTCCGAAGATACCAAAAATTTTCCGGCTGAAAAATCTTCACCCCTGGTGGATTATAACGAAAGCGAGAATGAATCTTCCAACTCAAATGAAGATTCTCTGGGTTCTCAAGCAAATTCGGCGAAAAATGAAGTGCTCTCTCCAAAGAAAGAAGAAGATTTGGATGATGTTGAAACAGAACAAGAAAAAGAAATCTTGGTACCTAACAAAAGGGGTAAGAAATCAAATCCTCTAAGTATATCATTGGGTTTAGTGTCGATTTCACCTGATGCAAGAAAGTTAAGTGGAGTCAGTTTCTTGATCTTGTTAAGTTTCAAAAATGGGTCAAAGTTTTGAGTTTTGATGAGGGTCTTTATGAGAGTGAGATGAGTGAGTTTGTTGCTAAGTTTGAAAATTCAATGAAAAGAAATTAGGGGAATGGTTTGATGTACCTACTGAGGGGTACAGGAATATGTGAAGGGAAGGGCTAAGTTAAATGTGAATAGGGCTTCAAACGCTACTATTTTGAGTTACTTTGGGGGTAAGGAGTCTGACTAGTCCCTAGATCAGAAAGATCTCTCTCCTTTCCACAAATTTTTGTTTCACTTAGTTTGGCGCTTTATTCTGCCTAGGACTTCCAAGAGGACTCAAGCGAGCCTCATGGATCTTTCCTTGATGTTTTGCCTTGCTAAGAACATAAAAATAAACTTCCCTGCTTTAATGATTTCTCATCTTTCCTACTGCATCTCTCACAACACCAAAGTGGGGTATGCAAACCTGATTTCTGTTATCCTCAAGAAGAATCACATTAAACTCCCTTCTAGTACCTCTTTTGATCTAGAGCCTGATAATTATTTGACCAAGGAGACCTTATCCAGGCTGTCTCTCAGGGTACAGGGTGGGATGTTAGACTTTGAGGTAGCTGAAACTAAGGGGAAGGTTGAAATTGGGATTAAGAGGAAGTCTGAGGAGGAGGTCAGTGCTGAAGGACCTAAGTCTGTGCGTAAAAGTCAGAGAATTGCTGAGACAAAGGCTCCCAAGGAACAGGGTCCAGGAGCAGTGCATATTGATTTTGAGGAGGATCAAGCTCCTTCAGGATCGAGGACTGTTGATTTTCCTCTTCTCTCTACCACTGGTCTTCATGGTATACTTCATACAATTCAAGAGTCTCTGTCTCTCTTGCACACCAGAGTCCAGGGTCTTGAAGCAAGGGTTGCCCGTGTTGATCTTCAACAGGAGCAGATCCTCACAAGTGTGCAAAGAGGAGAAACAATTGTTAGGGAGAAGATTGATACTGTGGTCGGTGCTTTCCTTGTCTGCCCCAAGCCCTCCAATCCCTCCAATCCCTAATCCCCTTCCCTTCTACTTAATCTGATGAAACAATATTTTTTTTGGTTGGTTAATTTGTATTAAAACAATGGTGACTAGTTGTTACTCTCTTTTATCACCCATCCCTTTTTGGTGATAAACTTTTTTGGTTTATATCTTTTCTTTTAATACTTATCTTTCTTCGTGCTTTCTTCTCTCTTTCTTGTCTTCATCTTGAACTCAGTTTGTGCATTTTTCATGACTATGTGCTTTAATCTCATCTTCATATGCTCATTATAATGTTTGGATGGCTAGTATTATTAGATGAGTGTTTGAGCTACTATGCATTGACATTGTTGTATATGATTCACTCTTAGAATACTATTGGGTACTTAGTTGTTTTTGATGATGACAAAAGAGGGAAGAAGTAAAGTGGCACATAAAAATTCAAATTCTAGTTCTCTTCTGTTCTAGGTGATGCTTTTTGGATTTTTCTTATTCAAGACTAATTTATGTTAGTTTAGTATTAGTTTTATGTTAGTTTAGTATTTGTTTTCTATTAGTTTAGTGCTAGATTTATTTTCTTAGTTTTTTTTAGTTTTGTTAGTTTTTCTTTTTAAAGTCATTAGCTCTTGATTCTTTTACTTTAGTTATCTTCTTTTTCTTATTTTGTTTTTATATGCCTTATATTTGCCATCATAAAAAAAGGGGGAATATTGTTGTAATCGATGTTTTGATGATGCCAAATACTTAGGTTAATTTTACTATATTAGTTTTTATTTAGCAAAATTATAAAAATCCCAAAAATAATGTAATGTTTAAGTTTGCATTTATATCTTGTGGAGAAAGATTAATTATTTAATCTAAGTCAAGATATTATTTTTAAGCTTTTTAAATTTTATTATAAGGTATGTTTAATAATCTATTACCTTGGAATCTTTGAATATAGGATTCTTAGTCTTAGTACATATTTTATGCTGTTGCTTTGCTTGTAAATAGGTTGAATGAGCGTGGCATATAAAGTGGAACATACCGCTCGAAGTTCTCCAACAAACTCAACTACCAGCGTGTGTTTTGCCCATTAACGGATAGTGAAGGTTGTTATTTCCCGTTGCAATGTTTGTGGAGTGTGTGCAGCGAAAATTAGGTCATGATCTCCATTACTCCACTCACGCTAATCAAGGAGAACATGGAGCATTACATTTCGAGAAGAAGATGATAGAGCAACAACTATTTAAAGAGAAGATAGTTGTGTAGAAAAACTAAGAACTTTCACACATTCAAAAGTTAATCTTTTATATTGAAAGTTTTTCCTGTATTTTCTTCTTCTCCTACAATACATATCATTGTAATATTCATAGTGTGTGGGTGAGAGAAAATTCAGAGAATATCCTTGTATTCAAGAGAGAGAAAGAAATAGAGAAGAGAGAAGACTTCGAGTGGAGTCATAGTGAGTGCCATCAGTTCAGGGGGAACTGAGTGACTGGGGAACATGTTCCTAGAGGAACAGAGATGGTCCAATATTAGGTTGTATAAAAGAGAGTCTTTTGGCTTAGTATATTAAAGAGAGTTTGAGTCAAAATCCCTCGTGGTCAAGGTTTTTCTTCCTATTGGGCCTAGGAAGTTTTCCTTGTAAAAATCTCGTGTGCTTGTCTCTTTCTAATTTCAAGTTTGTTTTAATTCCGCATTACAAATCGAAAATTTCTCCTCAACTACAATTCACCCCCTCTCTTGTAGTTGGTCTAGTGTTCATACTTGAATAACACTAATCGAGGCCAAAAGAGTATTAAGACTAATGCCACTAACTTTGTTGTTGTTGTTGAATATGAAAATACAGGTACATACAAGAAGAACTATGATTAGAATGCATCCAACAACAACAAGTGTAAAAGGTTCGATGGCGATAGCTTTTTCTGCAACAAACCTGGATACATTGAGAAAAACTGTAACAAAAGGTTACAAAGGCAACCAATAAAATAATCACAGAAACTATTGTGGCTCCTACACTTGAAACAATATTAAATCCTGTCAAGGTAAATCTTAGGTCAACCTTCATGAAATGAAAGAAAAATGTGAAGATGTCATGACTGGGGTTTCAGAACTAAATCTGGCGGAAAACATGTCTAAGTGGATCGTGGATACCGATGCAACACGTCACATCAGTCCAATCAAGGAACACATCAAGGAATTGAAGGAACGTGATGATAGTGAGTATGTTTTCATGGGGAACTCCAGCAAAGTTCGTGTCCACGACAAAGGCAAGGTCAATCTAAAACTCACTTTTGGAAATACTTTAGCACTTGATAATGTATTGTATGTTCCTATTGTGCAAGGAAATCTGATTTTTGGTCATTTGCTTAATAATGCTGGTGTTAAGCTTACTTTTGATTCTGGTAAATTAGTTTTAACTAAGTTTAGCCAGTTTGTTGGCAAAGGTTTTAGTAATGGGGTCTGTATATTTTGGATGTTGAAGTGAATGCATCGTCTTCTTCTGCTTATATTGTTGAGTCCCTTGATACATGACATTATAGACTTAGACATGTTAATTTTAAGTCCTATAAATGCGATTCCTAATATGATTGTGAATGACACTCAAAAGCGTCAAGTATGTGTTGAGGCGAAGTACCATAAAAAACCTTTTAAGGAAGTAACCAAGAGACAAACCCAATTGTTAGAGTTAATTCATACTGATCTTGGAGGCTATAAGAACCTTGGGAGTAAATTTGGCCATAAGTATTATATTACTTTTGTTGATGATTTTTCGAGGTTCACTATAGTTTATTTGCTCCAAAACAAAGACAAGCTTAGAACATGTTCATGATTTATAAAAAAAATGAGGTTGAAAACTAATTAGATAAGAAGATCAAGAGGCTAAGGTCTGATTGTGGTGGTGAATATTTGATTTTTGTCAAAAAAATGGTATTATACATGAGCTCTCTGCCTCCATACTCCCCAATTGAATGGGATAGCCGAAAGGAAACATATAACCTTGAAAGATATGACGAAGTGCTAACAGACCTACAACCCCCAAGCTTGTCTCTTTGCTTTCTTTCTAACTAAGCTCTTACTATTCCACCCTTGGTTGATGATGAAAGCCATTTATTTCTTCAATCTTATCTGACTTTATGTGAGGGGAAGCTATTTTATCTGCTTGTCATGTTTTGAATAAAGAACCTCACAAGAAGTTGAATGAGTCACATTATTATGAATTGTGGAAGGGTTACTCACCCAACCTGCATTTTGTAAAAGTGTGCGGGTGCTCACCCAAGGTTCCAATACCTAAATTTAAGAAGAGCAAAATCGGTCCTAACACTAGTAGAATAATTGCTTATTGCGGCGGTCATTAAGTGGCCTATTGCGGCGGTTTTGGCCGCGCAGCAATTAAGGGCACAACAATAGGTAATTAAACTATTGCTGCGGTCAAAAACTGCAGCAATATACTGTATTTTTCTAATAAAAATAACCATATTTTTTATTATTAAAATACAACATATTGCTGCGGTTTTTTCCAGAAACCGCAGCAATATACTATATTTTTTATAAAATATTTTTATGCACGTATGTTCCATCCAACCTCCTCATGCAAGAAGCAGGATACAGCAGCTGCAACAATATTTTCTGCATAAATTTCAGCAGAGCTCCGTTTGTAAATTGGATAAACCCATAATTGGCAATTAACTTGTACAATATTATATGCAACAACCAACATCCATCATCCAAAATTCATCCAACAACCAACATCTATCCAAAATTCATCCAACAACCAACATCCATCATCCTCTAAGAACCAATTTTCCTCCAACATCCACAATCCAAATTCCAAGTTCAACAAGAAATAAATACGATTCAATCAAACAGAAATATCATGCGAATCCAACATATTTATATATCATGAAATCCAAGTCAATACGATAATGTTGGCTGGTACAAGTTGCACTAAATTATATGCGTTGTAAAGATAGAGAAACAAAGAAAATTAACATTAACTAACCTACGCAATGCAATTATCAATAAAGTACCTTGCCTACTTATTTTTCACCTCATTGATTTGATCTTTCGTATTAGGATCGAGGGTAAAGGTACAAGAAACCTGAAAATAATTCACCAAAGCTAGGCTCAAATAGTTAAATATATAAAATATGAAATAAATTATAAGTGAACAAAAACTTACTTCATCGAAATCCTCCGAACCAGAATATAAAATGAGTACGTCAAAAATGTTACGCATGACAAAATAACTGCACTCCGTGGCTCCTTGTTGTTGTGGGCACTTTATCAAAAATTTTAAGAAAATGAGGAAATTTATCGTATAATGAGAAACACATTGGCTTTTAATTGAATAAAATAAGTCTATTATACCTCAACACACTTTCAAAGAAGCTTGTCCCGACGAACTTTGTTGCCGCTCAACCGAAACCTCCTAAAAGCACTACATAACACAACATCAAATGATTTACACTTTCTTTGCTGTATATTATAATTTTAATTCATTTAAAATATATCAAACCGATCAACTTACGCTATCATAGGCGGTCTAATCTTTAACTTCCGCTCCTTGTGTAAGCTAGCGGGTAAGCTAGCGGAATCAAAGACATAAATTATCCCGAGCGTGGGACATATAACAAGGAGCATCCAATGACAGCTATTGCAAGATTAAATAACAATAATTACTAAAAAAATTCACATGTCATGCAACAGTCAATATTTGTAAAACTATTAAGATAGAATATTACTCTTGAAGGATTGGCGCGAACAGGATACTTGCACCAACAACGACGGATCCAGTCAAAGCACAATGAATGTAAGTCGTTACATTCCCCAATGCATTCACATCCGCGGTACTCTCCGGACACATCCAACAAACACGAACAACATCCCCAAATCCAACCAAGACAGACTGCGTTGCCCTAAAAAAAATAGACAAATGAAATTTTATGTGGAAAATACAACTATCATACAATCAAATGTAAAAAAAAAAAATCATAACTTTGATTATTGTTACCTCATGTACACTTGGATAATAGAAATATTAAGCATCTCCCCTTTATAGAACTGAGCAATATCCTCCTTGGTCAGATAAGCGGTGGCATCTTCTGAATAATGGAACAATGAGCTCGGCAAGGTAGCACCAATGGTATCATCGTCTGCGACGTCAAGGGCAAGCGTATCTGCTAACTCCCTACAGTCTTCAGTGAGGGATTCCAAGAACGATACATCATCAACAACTGGACTATAACGAGTAGCCGAACCGGCTGAAAGCTGCTGGCTAGGACATCTAACAGCCTCCCCCGAAATCCCCTTTTGTTTTTTAGGTGTATGTGTAACCTAATAATTAATTTTGAGAACGCGCATAAGATTAGGTAATTTTTAAATTTGATGCTATTATTTTTACAAAAATGGATAAAATTTGAACAATTACATCATCACCTAATATTTGCACTAAATTTTTTGGCCATTGCACCCACGTACACAAAGCAGTTTCCGTACTGTCGATTTGATATGTAGGGACGGGGACATGTAGTGGCAAATGACCATACTTCTCTACAAAACGATGAATTTTCACTCAAAGGTGATCATTCATCATTCTAGACCTATGAACTGTAATGGTCTCATCAAAAGCATAAGAATGTGCATCTGCCACTAGACAAGTCTTTCCACTAGTTGGATATATCAAATACAATCGACATGGAATCTCGTCCTAACAATAACGTAAAGTTCTAATAATTTAAGATAATTATTTGTATAAAGCACATGTATATATGATAAATATTTGTATACAACACATGTATATATGATAAATATATGTACCTTCAACTCAGGAGAATGAGTGTCGGAAAATCCAGATAGTGGAGTACGTAGCTGAGTAGGTTGTGAAGTAGATGGCCCAGTAGATGGTGAAGCAGATGATAGAACAAATGGTGAAGACGATGGAACAAATGGTGAAGCAGATGATGGAACAAATGGTGAAGCAGATGATGGAACAAATGGTGGAATAGGTAGCTGAGTGGGCTAAAAAGTAGATGGCCTAGTAGATGGTGAAGCAGATGATGGAACAAATGGTGAAGCAGATGATGGTGCAACAAATGGTGGAGTAGGTAGCTGAGTGGGATGTGAAAGCGCCACATTCTGCATATATGTTGCAATGTCATTTCTCCACCTTTCAGTCATTTTCTGCATGAATGCTTCCTCTTGTTCCTGACTCGAGCTCCAATCGTTCCTAGGAGGTGGACGATCAAAAGCCTTCCTATATCCAACATTGTAGCCTCCAAAACTATAACAACGACCCGAATGATCTGGCTTCTCTCCAAGAGCCATAAAAAGGGCGTCTTTGTTACGTACCGGAGTGAACTCACCCTTGGCTTGCTTCTCCTTGTACTCCAACTGCCCAAAAAACAAGTTACAAATAATAATGTATTTACTAAAGAAAAACATATATATGTCAAACTAAAAGTTATAGTGATATACATACGTATTTGTCAGCTGCAATCTTTGTTTCCTCAACTGGAATAAATCGCTGTTTAGTGACATGATCTTTCTTATGCATCGCGCACCACCAGTCATCACTCCGATTAATATGAGAGGACACCGAGGAGGATGGTGTACTAGATGACGATCCAGAATCAAAACTAGGTGGACAGAAGTTCTCCTGCTTCCACAACTCTCTAGCATCCACATAGTTCCTTTGACCTAAGTGGTGATGATGTGTATTCTTTTTTGCACTTTCGAGCGCCTTTTCTCACTTTTCTGCAAAAAAAAAAAAACACATTAAGTTAGTAGAATATAATTTAAATTGATAAAACCAAGTTAATTAGATTATAAACTTACTACAACCTCATCTGACGTCATAGCCTCTTTGAAGGTAAGCCAATCCTCCATCTTGATGTGCTTGTATACATCTGGCGGAGTATCACCTAGCTTCTCTTTCTTTGATCTGACTCTAGTCATTGTGATCCAACCAGATACCAATTTGCTCTTAAAATCCCTCCATCTAGAGTTCACAGCAGTCAAGTAGTGCTTCCTATAGCTTATCTCGTCCGGAAGGTGAAACATATTATGTTTTCCATCATAAACAAATAAATAAGCACATTAGGTTATCATTAGTACAATAAATCCCAAAATTGTAAATGAAACATCTTACCATAGTGTCTGTCCACATCAAACCCAACAGGGCAGGAGAAATGTTGCTCCATTTCCAATTGATGTTAAGCCTGCGTATAGAAAGACCGACCCAAATACCATACTTGGCTCGCCATGGACCTAATAGAACAAATAATTAGAAATCCAAACATTAAATCATAAGCATGATAAATTATAACTATCTTACAATCAATAATTACCTGTTGGTCTCCCCAAATCATCAAACTGTAAGTACATATCTTCTGTGTTGTAGAGATTCATCGTGGGACCTCTTTTACTCTTTCTAGATGCCTTTGTCTTCCCACCTGACTTCTTCCCCCTCCCTTGTGCACCATAATATGCACTGGTCTAACGACGATCTAAGAATCAAAATAAGGAAACTAAATTAAGGAACAAATAAATAAATGACATATTCAATATTCACAATAATCAAATAAGCACGAACCTGAGGGGGGTGGCTGACGTGGATCAGATGTCACCTCAATGCCAAGTAAAGCATCCCTATCAGCTTCTAGTTCCATTGTTTCCATCCAAGCATCAAACGCATCTGCAGCACGATCATTGTCCTCCCCCTAGTCAACCTCCTTTTCTGGGTGAAATGGTGCATCGGAATCCGATGACTGATCGTTTGAGCCATCACTAGCCATATCTGTAGCATATACATAGAAACAACAAAAAGTGTTAACAAAATTTAAAACAATATATATCAACACATTATTGTAACGAAATCTATTATAAGTAAATCAATTTATAATTCAAATTACTCATATAGAACATTTTTTACCTTTAATTTTGGTCAAGTGGTTGCTCGATGACCGTTATACCTTCTTGGTGATTCATTCGCATGTAACTATTTTCAGTATCAGACACATCCATCATCTCATCATTTGGGATTGAGAAGGGGGGGTATCATCAAACTTATCATATTCTTCTTCATCGTCAATATCATCTACTCTTAAAACTCGCCTTTTACCATTAACAACAATGCACCACTGAGTGTCTACAGGATCAGATACATAAACCACTTGTTTTGCTTATGATGCGAGGATAAAAGGTTCTTCAGTGTCACGCAGACGACTCATATCGACTAGAGTAAAACTACACTCATCCGTTCACAAACCACGTCTATTATCCGCCCACTTGCACTGAAAAATAGGCATAGTGAAGTCACAATAATCGAGCTCCCATATTTCTTGAATGATCCCATAATATGATTGTTTAGCATCAATCGGAGTTTTATCCTTTGCACTTGCATACTCCCTAGATGATGCAACCATTGAAACCCCACAATTCAGTACCACCTTTGATTTCTTGTCCAGACGTTCAGTGTAAAAGGTATATCCATTGATATGATACCCCTCATACGATTTAAAACTGTCACGTGGATCATATGCCAACCACTTAATTGTATCAGGTACATGATGGTTGTTTGTAGACAATTCACCAATTACTTTATTGTGGAACCAATCAATAAAAGACATTTTATGCTCATTCATCAACGCCCTCTCCCCTTTTGATGGGTTTTTGTGGCGCAATTCACGCATATGTCTCTCTAAATATGCATTAACTAAAGTAACATGGTGCAACACGAAAAGATGAACTTTATTCAACTCACTCAATGAAGGCGAAATATATCGCATTCCGACCCCACCCTTGCCTTCTAACCTTCCCTCGTGTCTGGACTTTGGAAGACCTATCATCACAACCTTAGCAAAATGAGAAGAACAACATCTTCCAACCTATTCGACAATTGTTCCTTGAATAATACTCGCCTCTGGTCTTGCTGGGTTCATCACTTTCTTTTTCAAAGAACCCATATGTCTCTCAAAAGGGTATGCCCATCATAAAAACACAGGGCCACACTATTTAATCTCTCTTACCAAATGAAGGACTAAGTGAACCATAATGTCAAAAAAAGGTGGAAAATACATCTCAAATTGACAAAATGTGATCACCACCTCATTTTGCAAAGCATCCAACTTATCAGGATCAAGTACCTTGTTGCATATGGTATTGAAAAATGAACACAACCTCGTGATGGCAAGACTGACATGTTTTGGAAGAATCCCGCGTATTGCAATCGGCAAAAACATTTGCATCAACACATGACAGTCATGGGACTTCAACCCAATTAATTTCAGATCAGTCATAGAAAAAAGTTTTTTCATGTTAGACGAGTATCCAGTAGGAACTTTAATACCGTATAAACATTCACAGAACAATCGTTTCTCTTGCCTAGACAATGTATAACAAGCTGGAGGCAAATACATTGTTGTTCCCTTTCCTTTCTTAGCTTTTTCCTTAACCTTTGCCATAAAATAGGTCGAATCTTCAATTTCTCCATATCTCTACGAACCTTCAGACCATCCTTAGTCTTTCCAGGCATATCCAACAGAGTACCGATAATTGCATCACAAACATTTTTTTCAATATGCATTACGTCGAGACAATGTCTAACTGGTAAGTATTTCCAATAAGGAAGTCTCCAGAATATATACTCTTTTTTCCAAATGACACCATCATCTTCCGAAGGTTTAACCCCCTTACTGAATATTGTGCCCATCCCCTTAACACGATTATAAACTTCTTTTCCGGTCAACTGTCTAGAAGCTGGAGCATTTTCAACTAACCCGTAAAATGGTGCTTTTTTCTTTTGATATGGATGAGAATTATGCAGGAATTGCCTATTAATGATATAGACATGTTTCCCACAATGTGGCAAATGTGTAGCCTCTATACCATTCTCACAAATGGGACATGCCTTTTTTCCTTTGACCTTATACCCCGATAAATTGCCATAAGCAGGATAATCATTTATAGTACAGAATAGCATAGCACGAAGATTGAAATGTTCATTAGAATACGCATCAAACACCATAATTCCTTAGTCCCACATCTTTTTGAGATCTTCGATGAGAGGTGCAACATAGATGTCTATATCATTTCCCGGCTGCTTAGGCCCAGAAATTAAGAGAGACAACATAGTATACTTCCGCTTCATGCACAACCATGGAGGAAGATTGTATATCACTAAAAGAACAGGACAAGTACTATGTTGACTACTCAAAGTACCGTAAGGGTTCATTCCGTCCGTACACAATGCAAGTCTCAAGTTCCTAGCTTCCTGACCAAATTCCCTATATCTGGAATCTATAGCCTTCCATTGAGGAGAATTTGCTGTATGCCTAAGCATCCCATCTTTCTTTCTCCAATCAGCATGGCATCTTAGGTTCTTTGCATCTTCTTTGATAGAAAAGAGCTTCCTGAACCTTGGCCCAATTGGAAGATACCACAACACTTTCGCAGAATGACCCGTATTGCCCGTCCTAGGCTCAACCCCATTTGGCAATTTATAGCGGGACTTACCACACCTCGGGCATTCCTAAAGGTCCGCATACTCATTTCGATACAACAAGCAATCATTTGGACATGCATCAATCAGCTCATATTCTAAACCCAAAGGACACATTAATTTTTTGGCATAGTAGGTGGATTTTGGTAATAAATTTCCCTCAGGAAACATATCTTGTAAAGCTTCTAAGAGTTATGTGAAACCTACATCAGCAAAAATAATGTTTCGCTGTTATGTTGAAAAGGGTTAAAACCCCACTCAATTGAGTGTATTTTGTACACCCTGGATAAAGGGGTTTTCCAGCAGCTTCAGACAAAGCTGTCAAACACTCGTGGCCGCTCATTAAAATGGTAACGGGCCCCTTCCAACATCTCACCTAATCGATCATCACCAAACTCTTCATCCTCAGTGTCACTATTATCTCCGTGGTCATTTTCATCACCTACTACATCATTACCTTCAATTCTAACACGATCTTCAATCACAACTTCATTCTCAACCCCCACATTCGACATATCAATCTCTAATGAGTTACGAGTGCCAACATCAACAATAACCCTATCCTGAGTATATTTTCCCTTCTCACCATGCCATAACCAAATATAATACTCAACCCTAAATCCACGACGAATAATATGATCCCTTATGGTCTTAATATCAGAAATCTTATTCACATTGTAGCAATCAACACATGGACAATAAATCTCATCCTCGCAAGTAAGTTGTTGATGCTCTACAACACGTTTACAAAACTTACTCACACCTTGTACGAACTCCAACATATTGCGCTTTCCATACAACCAACTTCGATCCATTTCTAAAAACCCCCCACACATACATACAAGCATAAAAAATTATTATCAATTAAAAAATTCACATAAATATAACACAACAAGCTAATATTCAATGCATGCTTCCATTGGGTCCTTATTACTCCAACTTAACCCATCCTTAAACGTCCAATCCCACTAGTGAATGCATGTATCATCTTTGATTCTAAGTAAAATTCGGCAGCATTTCCCTTCAGTTCTCCAAGTACACGATGAAGATAATTGCTTATCTTATATGTACCCGGAGAACAAATTAGGGAAATGACTAACCGTACTTCACTTAGAATCAAAGAATCAACATATATTCACTACCTAAGTGAGATGTGATGTTTAAGAACAGTCCCAAAACGGGGACTATTCAAGACTTACTCCTAATGAGTAATTCTTGAACGGGTATCTAGGCATTATGATGTACATAATAACAACCGCACAAACAACAATCGTATTCAAGCTATTTCAAGTTATCACCAAACAACAAGTACCTAACCATTCCTTTGATTTCCCTTCCTATTACCTTCGGTAATAGAACGGGGAAGATAGCAACAGTAGCTGCAGGAGCTACAATAAAGGAATTGGAAAAAGGGCCCCTTACTCTATTACCTTCGGTCCCTCCCATTGGTGATTCTATCAATATGAAGGCATTGTATATCACTTGAAATAAAGTATTGCAAAACATCACAAGAACTTAAGAAAAAACAATCCCGTATAACATTTTAGGGCATACAAAAACTTAAGCAAAATCATAAAAAAATTAGTTTTTAATCCTCAAATCTAATAACCAATCATATATATACTTTATACTAAGCATTTTAAACTACTATTTAAGCCAAATTTTCCATTAAAACACTATTAATTAAGAAAACTACAAAATTTAAAAAAATTATAAAAAACTAAACTAATATGACAAGGAGAGGGTGGCGCCGACGGTGAAGTACAAAAGTGGCGGAGTAGAAGGTGGCGCCGGCGGTGAAAACCCGAACCCACCGAACCAAAAACCGCGAACCAAAAAGTGTGAGAAGCGGAGGAGACGAGCGAGAAACGCGAAACCAAACCCAGATTTGGCGAAAAACGCGAACCCTTATCGCCAGAAACTATAACCTTTTCACCGAAAATGTAACTCTTTTCGCCGGAAATTGTAAGAGAGTGAGAGAGTGTGAGAGTAGAGAGAGAGAGAGTGTGAGAGTTGAGAGAGAGAGTCGAGAGAGAAACAGTGAAGGCAAAAAAAGAAACCCGTTTTTTTTAGATCTGGCGCAGACATAATTCTACGGTTTCTGACAAGAACCGCAGCAATTATTAAAATAATATTTTTTTAATATTATTTTAATATATTGCTACGGTTCTTGCCAGAAACCGCAGCAATATATCTGGTCAAATACTCAACCTTTTTTCAAAAAAATTTATGTTGAAACAATATTGATGTAGCAATATGGTTATTTTATAATTTACCTTTTCTTTTTACGTGATATATTGCTGCGTATGAGTAAAACCGCAACAATACCACCGCAGCAATAAGCATTTATTCTACTAGTGTAAGACCATTGATAATGTCGTTGTTGGTTATGCACCGAATACTACAGCTTATAGGTTCATGACTAAGGATGCTAGACCTGGATTTTATGGTAATATTATGGTGTTTAGAGATGCATAATTTTTTGAGGATATTTTTCCTTTGAAGTCTTCTAGACATGGTGATATATCTTTAGAGTATTTGCCTTCATCATCTTCTGTTCCTGATGTTTAGTCTGAGGTTGTTCCTGATTTTGAGTTTGAGATTATTCCTCTTATTTAGATTTCTTTTGAACCCAGGAAAAGTAAGATGCCTAGGGTTGAGACTAGTTTTGGACCTGATTTTATTGCAACCTTTAATTTGTTGTAGAGCATGGTGATGGTGTTGATGATTTTTGTGTGTCTACCTTTATTGTTGAGGATGATCCTAAAACCTATGATGAGTCCATAAGTTCTGTAGATGTTGTTTCATGGAATAAGGCTACTGATAGCGAGATTGAGTTCATTATGCCTAACGATACTTGGGAGATTGTTGATTTACCTCATGGGTGTATACATATAGGTTGTAAGCGAGTTTTTAGGAAGAAACTCATATTGGGTCTATTGATGAGTTTAAGGCCATACTTGCTGCCAAGAGATTTACACGAAATAAGGGTCTTGACTATTTTGACAGTTATTCCCCAGTCAGTAAGATTGCCTCCATTAGGGTGTTGTTTGCTATTGCTTCTATTTATGGTCTTTATATGCATTAAATGTATGTGAAAACTGCTTTCCTAAATGGTGATCTTGATGAAGAGATCTATGTGGAGCAAAATGATGGTTTTGTAGCACCTAGTCAAGCGCATAGAGTATGTAGACTTGTGAAGTCTTTGTATGGCCTAAAACAAGCTTCTAATCAGTGGTATGAGAAAATTAATATTGTTGTGTTATACTTGGTTTTAGGACTTGTAATGCAAACTCATGTATTTATGTGAAATCTGATGCTAGTGGTTTTGTTATCATTGCACTTTATGTTGATGATATGTTGAATTTTGGTACTAGTACGAGTGTTGTGGATTCTACCAATGCTATGCTTAATCTTCTTTTAAAATGAAAGATATGGGTGAATTAGATGTTATTTTGGGAGTCAAGGCTGAGAAGACTAACTCTGGTTTCAGACTTAGTCAAGCTCATTATGTTTGGATACTTTAATGTAGAACTTGTTAAAACTCCTAATGATGTTAGTGTGTTTTTGAAAAAGAATATTTCTGATAGTGTTACACAATTTAAATATGAAAAGGTTATTGGTAGTCTCATGCTTTTTTATGAACTATTCTCGTCCTGATATAGCCTATGTAGTCAGCAGGTTAAACATGTATACTCATAACCTAGGTCATGATCATTGGGATGCTTGATTCGTTTGCTTAAGTATCTGAAAGGGTCCATGAGTCTTGGTTTGTGTTGTAGTGGTCACCCTCCTATCTTGTAGAGATATTGTGAGATAACTGGATCTCAGAGTGATGATATACACTCTACCAGGTGTTTATATTAACTTTAGTAGGTGTAGGTGTGTATTAGAAATCACCGAAGTAAACATGCATTGCGAACTCAACAATGGAATTTGAGTTTACTGCTCTCTAGATGGTTGAGAAGCAGAGTGGTTGAGGAATCTTGTAGCTGATTGTACTTTGTGGGAAAAACCAACACCGTTTATTTTACTTTATTTTGACTCACAAGTGGTCACTCATATTGCTAAGAATAGGGCATATAATGGCAAGGGTAGGCATATACACCTTAGACATCATGTTGTTTTTAATTTGATCAAATTTGGTGTACGTAAATCACTCTTGATTATGTAAGGTCGAAGAGGAATTAAGCGAATCAGTTGACGAAAGTTCTAAATGGGAAACTAGTTTCAGAAACTGTTAAAGGAATAAGAATGATCCATCCTATGTAGTATCCCATGGTATCTACCCAATCTAGTTTACCAAAATCAATAGGGATGGTCAAACAGAATTGTGGCGCTATTGCTTGTTTATTACGTTGATTATTACTAAATCATAAGGTATTATTCAAGTGATATATGTTTGTTGTACCCTTTAGCATGTTTGTACTACATTGTTGAGGATAAGATACATAACCCTTGTTAGGTGGTATGAGCAGCGCACACTTGATAGACACGGGCTATTCTAGATCTCTATAGCAATCATGAGATAGGGTTGTTATGGCCTAACGTTGTATGTGCACGAACTGATACTCGATTTCTTTTAGTTGCAAATTCAATACATTGTTCACCTTGGAACGTTCTTTTTCTTCTATTTTCTTTTCTTACTGTAGCAAAAGTTTGAACCAAGTGGAGGATTGTTGGAAAGTTTGGTTTTTGTTGGTCCAAACTTAGGAAGTAAACTTACTTCATTTGTTGTATTCCCACATTTAGGATAACCAAAGTTGTACGCCCATTTATTTAGAGAAAAATTGATTGGAACAGTCCCAACTACGGGCGTTCCGCCATTTTCAATCCCAACTAAGGATTATTTCTGAGTAGTCCTAATTTTGGGGTATGTTTTATGAAAATGGTCCCAGTTGACTGGTAACCTATTCAACGGGTTACACTTTTTTTTAGCTGATTTTCCTTCTTCCTCCTTTTCTCTCTCCTATCTCCTCGTCCACCCCTCTACGTCCCCCTCCCTTACCTCCCCTACTCTGCCCATCCCTTGCCACCCCCTCCTGCTTAGCAAAATTCACACTCTTCATCTTCTTTATCTCCGGAAATTCAGAATTCCATTCTTCTCAAAAGAAGACAATCACTCCTCCCTTTTCCCAGAATATGCGTGTGAGGTAGAGCAAGTTGCGACTCTTAAAGAGATATGGGAAGAAATCCGCTCAAAAACCACCAAAATTCTCCCCAAATCCGACCCAAACCTACCCAAACACCCACCCAATCGATCACAAATCACCTTGCAAACAACAAAAAAACGCCCTACAAGCGTCACCCGAGCTAAACCCAAATCCTTAACCCAAAAAAGAAAACAACCCATTATGAATCTTATCTGTAGATAGCAATCCCAAGTGCAAATTCAGGAGAAATCGATGAAAGGTAAGGAGAATAAAAGAGAATAAAAAAGCTTCGAAATGCGAGGATAAAATGTGGGTTTTGGCATACGCAAAAAATTAACCCATCTAGGATCTTCATCAGATGAAGAAGGAGAAATCTTTGAAACCAATAGTGGCCAGTGGAAAATGGAGAATGTGGGGCACGAAAATGGGATTGGAGGTGGAGAAGAGATTTGAATTTAGAGAGAGAAAGGAAGGCAAAGGAGAGAGAATATTAAAGAGAGAAAGAGTGAGATGGGAGGAGATGAAGATCATGGGTGTTGAAGAAGGAGTAAGAAGATGTGAGGGAGGTTGTTATGGCAGAGATTAGAGGAGAGAGCGTGGAGGTGGTTGTGGTGGTGGTGGTGGGAGTTTTGCATTTGGTGGTTTTGCGTTTATTGGAAGAAAATGAAAGGAGAGAGAAAATGAAAAGTGGGGAAGAAATAAATGAAAATTTATTTTACCGGTTGTAGCAGGTCATTGACCTAGTGGGACTAATCTTGTAAAAGATGATGCATAGTTGGGACTGCTCAGAAATAATCCTTAATTGGGACTAGAAATGGTAGAACACCCATAGTTGGGGTTGTTCCTCTAAAATTTTCCTTTATTTAGATAATTTTTCCTTAATGTGTTAAATATATTATGGAGGAGGTAATAGACCATATATCCGTCCGGTTTGCAGGTGTGAGTGGCTGTTGTTTTCTGGGGATGCACTTTAATTAATTTTTTGTCTGTTGGATTAAGTTGGCTATTACAGTTTCAAATGTTCCATTAATTTGCTTAATTACTCCTTTTGACTGTTGGAGATCATTTCATTAATCCATCAGTTACATTCTCCTATTTTACTACCTATAAACTCGATTGTCACAGAAAAAATATCATATCAACCATCTCCAAAATTTCAACAAAAATCTGATTTTTAAAAAAAAATATACAGCTTATATATATACATATATATACATATATATATATATATGTATATATATGTATATGTATCTTCCTTTATTAAATAAATAAAGTGCTTCTCTCTTTTATATGAGAGCTTTTTGAGAGAAGTGTTTCATTTATTTCAGAATATAGGAAGTATATTCTATTATATGCTAAAATATTTCTTGGACTGGATTTGACGTTTTGAACTCCAAAGGGCCGGGGTAAGTCCAAATCCAATATGAAAATTTTTGGCCTCGAAAATTTGAGTATGAGTCCAGTCCAAGTATTTTACATTCCAGTCCAGTTCGACAAGTTTGGAATAGACTAGATTTGTGGACTTTTCGCAGTCTACTTACATCCTTTGTTCTTACAAACTCAAGCCCAATCTATGTGATTAATTATCTTTTTCCCATTAGGTTTATGCCTGAATGTCTTAAAGTGATAGTGTGCACTGAGCAACGACTTGAAATGATTTAACACATTTAAATTACATTACTCTTTAAAAATATACCACACTAATGCAATGGAATAAAATAAAGGCAATTCTTAGCAGAATAAGCAAGTTTGACATGTAAGTGCTAGTGCTAACAAATCTAACCAACACATATTGTGAAATGGTTAGGATGTCTAATTGTCTATATATACAATGAAGGATTCTTGAACACGTGAACCTCAAAAACAGGGCAAGGGAAGAGAACCCTTACCCCCCTCTCTCTCTCTATAAAGTTTCCCAAAACCTACATCCGTTCCTCCTAGCAGCTCATCAGCGGCCTGAGCACCTCTGCTCATCCAAGGTCGTCGGTGATCCAGCTTCCAACACCTGCTTTCCGCCTTCCCTTTTAAATATGGCCGGTGAAGTACGAATGTATCACCCCTGAATTTTCGCTCCTAATTTCTCGTGTTAGTTCGTAGCTAGAGTCAAGGCTTGTTGATTTCAAGTACACACAAAAAAAAAAAAGAAATGAGTGCTTTTCACCCAAACTAAGATTTTTGAACCGGTTGTGCTAAAAAAATCAGCTATTACACCCCTTTATTCAAGCTGCAATCTTTGAATCTAAGTGTTATATGGTGCGTACTTATCTTCCTATTTATTGGATCTATACTAGTGCTTTTAGTTCAGTTTTCTTGGTTTGGTTAGTATGAGCTGAGTAAGTTATTATCTTACTTAACCTATTTGGTAACTATGTAAATTACTGAGGGAAGTTTTTTACTTCAAGTTGTTGGTGATGTTCTTTGTGGTTGGTTAAAGAATTCAATTAATTAAGGATTATTAGTTGGGCCAGAGTGGTCTGGAAAATTTTGCAAGAATACATGGTGTAGGTGACTTTGAGTTGTTGTTGAAGGCAAAGTTGAATACATGGTGATGTAAATTGAACGTACTGATCCGGTTTTGGGAGAACTGGATCAGTTTCATTGTGTCATTTAAGGTTTTTTCCACTAGGGGAGGAGGAAAAATCCCCCATTAGGTATAGTTGGTTTTCACTCCCAAACTCCAGAAATATATCTTACAAAGATACTAGTGTGAGATGCCTTGATTTTGAGTCAAATAGATTCTTAGGTTGAGTAGAAGAAAGGGTTCTAATGATGAAGGTAACACCTTAGAATAGAAAAAGATGGAAGTTGAAATAGGGGACCCAAAGTTCTTTAGAGTCTTCCAGTAGCTTATTCAAAAATCATTTAGTGTGGAAGAGGGTGGTTAGGTTTTTCATGGTTGGAACTTGTTTTCTTCGATTTTGGAAATGGGATGATTCTTCGAGATCTAACAATAGCTAGATTTCAATTTAGCTTGGTAATGATCTTGTTAATCATTACCGTGAAAAATATAAATTTGAAGGCGGCTCCCCAGTTTTCCAATTGCGTTCATAGCATGTCAACTCAATTGAGGCTCTCCTATCCCAAGGAGAAGCCTGGAATACCCACTCAAGAGGATATTGAGTCACAAGGGAACGTGACTCTTCCAGTAATCACGATCTAAGAATTCCAAGTGATAGAAGGTCACTGGGATTGGTCATGTTGCAAGTTCAAAAGCTCGCTTGTTGGTTCACTGGTGGAAATAACATCATTGAATCATAAAAAACGAAAATTATACATAAAACTAAAAACAGAAAATAAAATCAAATAAAAACTCATCCAAGAATATAACGAAAAAAAATCAAACAAATACGGAAATTAAGAAATAAAAATAAACTCAAACCCAGATCGAGAAAAAAACTCAAAAATAACAATGAAAGAAAAAATTCATAAATTACAATCTAGATCGAAAAATAAAAAAACTTGGAACCCTAATACGCCTTTGTTTTGCTTTCTATCGGTTCGAACCCAGTCTCGTACCGTGACTCATCGGCCGGCGTTGAGGGAAGAGAGGAGGGGTTGGGCGATGGACTGGAGGTGGGAGTTGGAGAGAGAAAGGGAAGATTTGAGGTCGTCGACGTCGGAAAGAAGTGAACGGAGGTCATCGACGGCGAGGACGAAGTCTTGGTAGTGAGCTTTGCAGACTTCTTCGATCTCAGATTCTTTAGAGCGAGAGAAGGATTTGAGGAGGTGGAGGAGAGCGTCGGGTTTACCGGCGATGAAAGCTTTGCGAACGAAGGGGGAAAGGTCTTCGCCGTTGCAGATGGTGGAAGAGAGGAGGAGTTGGTGTTGTTTGTCGTCGTTCGAGAACTGCTCAGAGTCTCCCGAATGGATTCTCCGGCGTGTTTTTGTGGACTGCATTAGAAAAGATGGGCGGAGATATAGGATGGGTTTGCAAAGAGATAGGATGAATGGGGGTGTTGGTGGTTTGTATGAGAAAGGGAGAATGAGGGTGAGAGCGAAGGACAGAGGGTTCTGTTTTTTTTTTTTTTAGGAGAGATAAGTATAAGGGGTTAGGGTTGAAAGGTGAGGCGTGCATAATATAAGGCCTGGGTAGTGACCTTGTTTTTGGGCCTGCGATTTTGGGCTATAACTGATCCGGTTAGGACGAACCGGATCAGTTAATAAAAATTGATCTGGTTCTCATCCTAATCGGATCGAATAATTGACCGAAATTTTTGCTCCCAAAATATTTGGATTTACTAATCCGGTTTTGGGAGAACCGGATCAGTTTTGTTGTGTCATATAAGGTTTTTTCCACAAGTGTTTGTTGTCCCTATTGTGGAAACGTCCACTCCTCCAACTACTTCGACCAGAAATGTGTTACCCTTTTTATGCATGTTATTATCTTCAAAGAGCCTACCATGTGTCCTCCATTATCACTGCTATGTTGTGGAAATTGTCAACTATCAACAGCAGAGTTAGAACGAAGTTATGAAATAAAACAAGCCTCCAAATCAAACAATTTTCTCCAAGTTTAAGTTGTTTAAGTTTTTGTATTTGGCATGTAAGAGAAAGTGAAGCTTAGTTTAGTTTCCTTGTTTATCGTTTGGATGTACAATCCCTAATTTGTGATTTGGATTTTAATTTATGTAAATTTTTTCCAATGTAAAAAAAAACAGGTGAACCATTAGGAAGACATGGAAACCAAGACACACACACACACACGTCACTTTCAAGGCTGAGCAAGATTGGAGATTTATAGAAAACAAGTGAACAATTAGGAAGATCAACATGCACGCGCATAATTGCTCTCACACACACATTGGAAATATTCTCCACGATAAAGGCACACAATCATTATCATCTAGAACTACACGAGAATAGAGCGAGGCAAATAATATTTTCGTGTCTACAAGTGTTAACAGGTGTGGATGAAAAGAGTTATTAGCTGTAAAAAAAGAAGAGATAGGGGTAGGGGGAGAGTGAGTTAAACTCTAGCTTTTTTGGTGTGTTAGTCTGTTAGATAGCGATTTAGTGCAATGATGTAGATGAGAATTGATCTCAAGTCTTAGTTACCATCCCCACAAGACTTTACTAACTAAACTAGGTGACATCCACAAGGTGAGTTAAACTCTATATATATTTGAGTTTTATAGAAACTTGGACATTGTATGTCGCTAAATATACAAAATATAAATTAATTAACAATCCTTTTATTAAATGTCATTTTATTGTTTGTCATTCAGATGGTTAAAATAAGGAAGCTATTTGACTCTATTTTATGATTCAAATGTAAGGAAAAACATACCCTTGCATTGTAAACCGGCGTTTGATTTCTCTTAGTGTGTCTTTGTAATATATTGCTTTTTTATAATTTTGATTAGATAATTAAAGATATTAATGATCAAATTTATGCATTAGAGATCGTAGAAAATGAAATAAACATGAACTAATAAATACTTGTAGAGGAATCCAAATCTCATTGGTGATCATACTCATATGTCAAGAAGTGACCAACTATATTGCAAGGCAATACATAATTTCTAGAAATTAGCACACTCATCTACCTCTTGTAAAATAAATTTGTAATTCTTTAGCCAAAAAATAAAATCGATTGATAATATTGCAAGAAAATCTTTAAACATCACCTTCACTTTTCTCAAAATTTTCCCTTCTTATCATGCACCATCCAAAACTCTATCTTTCATCCCTTTTCTTAGCCAATATCCATAAGATTTTTTATACAATGATTATGTCACGTGACAGAGCAACCTCTTACAACCCCCAAATTGTAATTAGTTTAGTTTATAGATTGTTTGTTGTGCCATGTATAAGGTATGTATAACGATTGCATAAATAGTAGTTTTATGTGGAGCTTCTTATCAATCCTTTCTGTTGTGGGTGCTGAAATTAGTTGTTGACATGTTCGATGCTTAATTTGCCAACTTGCTATTTTTTTTGAATGTTTGAACTTAGAGGGGAATATACCAGTAAGCTACATACTTGGGCTCAAACATAAAACAAAGGAGACATGAATTTGGTTTGAGTGGTACACCCTGTGAAGGGCTAAGTTGATAATTAAACTTGGATAAGCAGGGAAGGAAGCTAGAGAGAGAAAGTGCAACTAGAGGCTTAAGATTGACTAATGATCAGATAATGACACTTGTCATCTGAGGAGAGGATGAAATTGATTAGCAAATCATAGACATCAAATCCAATAACATATTTTGGAAAGTTAGGTTTATGTAAGTTCACCTTTTTAGGTTGATGTCGTATATATTTTCCTAAGTAAGAGTAAATATTAGAATCACAAACCAATTGAACCATTTACAACCTAGACTTCCCCTTTGCTTAAGTAAACCAGCTAGGTTGGACTCCTAAAAAAGGCGGAACATAAACATCTATACATCAACGCTAGCAAATTTCAATCCAATCCTTATCTCTATTTGTGATAGTCCGACGAATTACAAGTTTAATTCTCATAATTGTCAGTTGTTGAAGCGTTTTTACCACTACTTCAGGTTGCCACACCATTTGATTCCAAACTGCCTCATTCTTAACCCACCATAAGAGATACACCTAGTCTTACTAACACAACTGCTATAATGCTTTTTTGAACATAAGACCTCTTGCTCCTATCTAGAGACAAGATCATCCAATGGTATCAATTTTGGCTGGACTTGATATTCAACCAATCTTTCACTTGCTTCAAACATTTCTCAACATAGGTGCACTGGAAAAATAGGTGATGATGAGACTCATCACCATCTGCAGAAAGCATACACCTTGTTATATTCACAACTCCCACCTGAACCAACATGTTTGTTGTTCTCAACCTTTGGTGCATTACTAGTCAGCTGGTCATCCTATGCTTTGAAATAGTCTACCTATTCCATATATATTTGTCCCAATGAAAATTTCCAGTTTCACCACACATCTTCAAATAAATCTTCTTTATGCTAATTAATTAACTTTGGCATGTCTTAATCTCCAGCTGAGTGTACAATATTTTCTATTCATCTATCACTTTACAAATCTTTCTCCAGTACCAGCTACTATTAGAGGTAAGGACATAGTCCCACCAATCAAACTCTTTCACATACACTTCATTCACCCACTTTATCCACAAATTGTCTTGTTTTGCTGTAATTATCAAGACATACTTAGCTTTGCTTATACTACTCTGTTCTAGTACCTTTTTTGCCTCACACTAAGACCTCCATCTTGATTTGGAGAACAAACTCTATGCCAAGCAACGTTTCCTGGTTTGTTGTTGTAGTAACTTCCACTCCAAAGGAAAGCCCTGCACAGCTTCTTAACTTCATTAAGCACATTTTTTGGTAGAATAAAGATTTGTGCCCAAAATAAATGCACAGTAACTAACATTAAGTTAATTAATTAGAGTCTTCCTGCATAGGAGAGATTCCGACTGCTTCATAATTTGATCCTAGCAATCATTTTTTCCACTATACCATTACAATCAGCAATTGAAATCATATTGGCACAGATAGGAACATCAAGATATTTGAATGAGAGCTACTTATAACAGAAACCAGAAACATCTTTTATTCTTTGCGCCACATCCCTTCTCACACCAGTTGTATAAACTCTGATTTCTATCCATTTATTTTCATACCAGATGAATCTGAAAAAAATCTTGATCGCTTGGAGCATTATATGCACAAAAGGGTATTGGCCACCACAACAAAGTATCACATCATCGGCAAACACTAGATGGTTCATTTGGATCTTCTTGCATCTTGGATGATAGTTGAACGTTGGATGGTCGAAAAATTTCTCATGATTATGGATAAATACCCCATACAAATTAAATGATAAAAGGCAAAGTAGAAATAGGATATCCTTGCCTATGTCCTCTCTCTCTTAGAGCCAAAAAAAACCATGTAATGAACCATTGATCATAAGTGTGAACCTAGGTGTTTGCACACAGGTCATCACTAAGTCCACAAACTTTGTAGCAAATCTTAATACAACCAACATTTCCCTTAGGACTTCCCAGTCTGTAGTATCATCAGCTTTCCTCATGTCTAGCTTCATAATATAGCAAGGTTTCACACTCTTTCTACCATAGTGTCTCCCCATATCTTGACACACCATTATGTTATGCACAATGAACCTTTCTTGAACAAATGCTCCTTGATGATCAACAATGATATCAGAGAGATGCTTTTTTAGGAAGAAAAGATAGGTAAACTTGTGCAACCATCTATATCCACCCACTGCATTTATCTCATTATTTCTCAGATCCAGATCTTGAGGATTCTCCGGAAGTGCACTCTAGCATTCAAACATACATTTATATGCTTTATTATCTGCTACGTAATCCATAGTATCTCTCCATATTCAACTTCTTCAAAGCTTGCATAATACTCTTCACTTTACTCACCACCTCGTACATAGGGCACCCAGGAATGTGCTTAGCCAAACATTCTTCTATTATAACACTAAATTTAGTTGCAGTGCTCTACATATGAAAATATTTAAATGGTTGCTTTCTAGGGTTAATCGCAGGGTACACTACTATAATGACTGGACATTGGTCACGACTACCTTTAGGCATAAAGTGACCCACAACATTAGGATAGACATTCAACCAATCTTGGTTAATCATTGCTCTATCTAGTTCACAAAATACCCTATGTTCACCATGCTTTTTGTTATTTCAGGTAAACATACAACTTGTCCCTATAATATCATGCATACCACAATGAGCCAGACACTCTTGAAGCCATGCGTACTCTTGATATCTAGGAATAACCCCAATTCTTTCCTCGGGCTTCAATACACAATTGAAGTCACCTATTATCATCCATGGAGCTTTGTTGCTAGCTCCACCATATCTTGCCATACTATATCTCTTTATCTTGCAACATTTGAGGCATATAAGAATGAACAGTAAATAGGTCTCACCCCACTAACTGGTGCAACCTGACTATGAATGACATGACTTGAACTAGTGAGAATTCAAAGAAATTCTACCTCCCTTGTGATAAGCTGAATTTGACTTAAAACTCCACCCTATAAACAAATTTAGGTTAAAGCAACCCGTATTTTGTGCCCCAACCTTAGTCTCAAGGTGACCAACCAACCAACTTTAGTCATACTTAAGAATTTCTTAACATGTTACTTGTGTTGGTTGTTGACCCCCTGACATTCCACACCAAAAACTTATATGTGATCTCCAGGATGATGGCTACCTCTTGCATCTATGTTTCCCTTCTACCCACATTCCACAGCTCCTAGAATGACATAATTATCTTGTTCATCCAAGAGTTCAAAATTGTTCTGAGTTTCAGTAAGTCTAGGACTGGCTAAGATTCTCTTAGCTGGGTTCCTCACCACCTAAAATTCTGATTCCTCACACCTCTTCTGATGCATAACAGGCTTAGCTCTTGTCTCTGACTGCACCTAGATTATAATAACATTTTTTGGCCTTCATTCCTTTCTAACAATATTCTTGTTACATTTACCTGCTTCATGGCTTTTACCTTTACAAAGTGAGTACATGATACCCTTACAAAGTGAGTACATGATTGGCTTCCACTCAAAATAGACTTCTACGTGAACAACTTGATCTATTTCATTCATGAAATTGACAACATCAAGTAGCTCCTTATCAAGTTGTATCTCTATCATGAGTCTAGCATATTGAAGTTTATCTTGTTCGCTAGTAACCTGATCAAGTTTTATGAGTTTCCCAGTTTGACCAACAATCTTTCTTAAACAGTTTTCTCCCCAATACTTGAAGTCTAACTTCAATTGAACCCAAGTAGGGAGTGTTTTAAGATTCTCCTTACAGATGTCAATATCAGCACTCCATGCTTTTCAGGATCACTGGTAAATTGTCAAAAATAGAGATGCACTTGCTACACCATATCCCTCTTCTCCGTTGATTTAGACCTAACCACATGAATTCCTGTTTTCACCAGAGCAACCTTATCTACCCCATGCATGTGTATGCCATATCCTACGAATAAATCCCTTCATTACATGAATAGGGGGATTCGCACCAACAACATAGCAAAATAAGGCAAAATTCCAATAATATATTTCTGGTTGCACATCAGCTAGATCAATTTTAACAGTAGGTCGCACAACCAGTGAGTAACACATGTTCTTCAAAAAACTAGGGGTCAACTGATAATTTTGCCCTTAGATCGAGGCATAGTAATCAAGATAATTTTTTCACTTGATGCCATGTCAGCAAAAGAGAACAAAAATCACCACGTATTAGTGGAACATTGGTTCACTAAAATAGCCTATCACCATGTCATAAACATCTCCCCCTTCAGAAAACTTTTATCATATACCTTGATGTACCATGCTCATGGTACATCCAAAACTATGTTATTACTCATTTCGCATTTGAAATTTTCCAATTAGCAAAATTATACTTATTTTTAATCATTTCTGCTCATTGACCCAAATGAGCGAACTCTATCGAATGAGCAAACACTTCTACTCATTTGAGAAAATGAGCAAACACTTTTACCCAAATGAGTAAACTTTTCACTCATTTTCTCATACGAGCTTAAGCGTTTGCTCGTTTTAAATTTGTGATCTTGATTTTACATATGAAACTAAGTCCACCATTGATGAACTACAAAACTTTAATATTTGTTTTTGCCATTGAAACCCAACTTTCTCAAATTATATTTTACAATTTATCAATTTGATCGGCCACGATGGGAGAGAAACCATGAAGGAGGGAGAAATTTAGAGGTGAGAAACAATGGAGGAGAAAGAAGTCTAAACCTAGTGTTGATTATTATATCATCTTTTGCATTATCGATCATTAATTCCTCCCTTGAAGAATTTTATAAACTCTAATGTTGATTCTCAAATCTGAAAATGATGCCACCATTGATGAAAATCGAAGCTGCAATATTTTTTTTGCCATTGATGAATTTCAACAAAGGTTGCAAATTTGGAGGAGAGAGAGAACAAAAATTTTGAAGAAAAATCTTAAGGTGAGAAATAATTGAGTAGAGAAAAATTTGGAGGTGAAAATAATAGAGGAGAGAGAGACTTAGAGGTAGGAGAAACAACAGAGGAGAGAGAGACTTAGAGGTAGGAGAAACAACAGAGGAGAAAGAAATTTGGAGGTCAGAGACACAATAGACCAGACATTAATGAAGAAGAAGAGGAATAAAGAAGAGAAGGAAAGAAGATACAGAAATAAGTGATTAGAAATGACAAATTTTCCATTTGTGTACCATGAGCATAATACACCTTGATGTACCATTCATGTATATTAGGGAAAAAAAATAGTGAAACAAGGGTCTCAAAGATGGAAACAACGAACACAATCGATCTTCTAGGCCTGTAAACACTTTCCCAAAAGAAATATTTCGACCCTATATTTGAGCACGAGTTGCACGGAATCTACTCTTGACATATAAAGAAGAAAACAACAATGTTCATGCTCACTATGAACAATGTCAAATTGGAACATATGTGAGATTTGGGATGTTGAAAACTGATTTTGATGAACTTCTATATCTTGTGCAACGAAAGAAAATTATGGGATTTTCACTCTCCACCTTCATAAATGAGAAATTCTCATATATATAGTAAATGCTAGGAACCCGCAGTTACATCGTCAAATCAGAAAATTACCGCAAAAGCTGGAAACATCGCATCGTAAGTCCCGATTCCTGCCCCAACGGAAGTCGCGTATGCTCCATGCTGGTGCGCACACTAATAGACCTGAGCCTGGGTCGAGCCTGTTCACGGGATCGCCCGGGGGCATGGGGCAATGGCGGGCGGGCCTAGCCCGACCCATGAGTGGCGGGTCAGGCCTAAATTTTTTAGATTTTGTCCACGGCCTAGCCCGAGCCTGCGGGTCGCGCTCGAGCCTCCTGCGGGACTGGCTCGTGTTTTATGTTCTTTTTTTGGATTCTTAGTAATTTTAGACTAAAAAATGAAGATAAGGGGCGTTCGGCCCCTGGGCCGGCCCACGTGCCATATAGGCGGGCTCGTATCGAGCCGGGCCTAAAATTAAATTTCTTGACCGTGGCAGGCCCACGGCTCACGTAACAGACAACGGGTCGGGTCGGGCCTCGAGCGGGTTCGGGTTGGGATTAGCCCAAACCGTATCGTGCCCAACCTCTACACACTAAGCTCCATGTTGGCAGAAAATTATTGCTAGGTCTCTCGCAATCTAGAGCGAACGTTCTGTCATCAAACCGACGCTCCTATTCTAGCAAACCTATATCCTACGTCGTCTAAGCCATGCCACCTTAACCGAGCTGCTCATTGCTCAAACTAACGTAATATGAACCAAACCAACTAAATGGTCTAAATCTCCAACAATGTACTCAAGAGTTAAGGAGAGGAAACGGATGCGAAGATTTTGGTCAAATTAGAGGGTAAATCAGAACGGCTTAAAAGAAGACGCATGGCATGGCCACTAGTAGTAACTTAAAAATTTGCAACGTTATAGATAGTCAACCCATCCAACAAACACAAGTCCATATCTACTTTCTTTAATGATGAATTAGTCCCATTTCTCTCCGTTCATATCTGACTTATCATGTACTTCCTTTATCACTTCTGAGTCCTTTATAAATATGATTGATGCCTGAGATTTTGGAAATACCACATCCTCAACTATCTAGTATTTTGTCATATATACTATATCCTCAACACCCTTCTTCTACCACCACCTAAAGCAAATATGGTTGAAATAGCCAGAGCTAATGGCAACCATGAAGTCACCATAAACGTGAAAGATGGTGATCAATCTTTGCCTCAAACTTCATCAAATAATACCTCTTCCTCAAACTCCATGGAAAACCCTCTTTCTTGCTTAAGTGTCCCTTTCCTACAGAAGGTAACTGTAACTCTCCCATAATGTTCTTCCATCTTTTTCCTAGCTATATTTATTGCTACTTTCTTTCTGTTTAATGTCCACATCACATCTATAAAAAGGGTTTCTGTTTTTACCTTTCCTTTTATTTTTTGTTTTTTAAGCTCCCCTGCCTTATAATCTTCTAGGCAAAGATCATTTTGCTACATACTAAACAGATGACGTGTATGAGGATTGTGCACTTAATCTCCTATTTAATATTTTCAAATTGAACCCCTCTTTTTGAAAATTATGGAGCATTCATGATTGACATATATATAGACTCGATGTTGAGCCATTTCGACTACATATTAGTTTACGAAAATGCCACTTGATTTGTAAATTTTGTTTATTTCCGAGATTAACCGAGAATTGCGCCGATTTCGAGTGTATAATTGAATTGTATACTATGGTGTGATGCAGATGATAGCAGAGGTGTTAGGGACATACTTCTTGATATTTGCAGGGTGTGCGGCGGTGACAGTAAATTTAGACGGTGACAAAGTGGTAACTTTACCAGGGATTGCAATTGTTTGGGGTTTGGCAGTTATGGTGATGGTTTACTCTGTAGGACACATTTCTGGCGCCCATTTTAATCCTGCTGTTACCATTGCCTTTGCTGTTTGCCGCAGATTTCCATGGAAACAGGTTTGATCACCTTTACAAAACATTACGCAAATTTTACCTTCTTTTCTTGTCAAAATCATGTTGACTAAAAACAATGTGAGGTCTGAAATATATTGGGACCACTAATACGTGTATAAATTTAGAAATGGTTAAAAATTTGTAAAATATTGTGAAAACGGAAAAGGTTAAATTGTTCTAAACTATGTAGCACCGGTACTTATTCTAAGTCACATATTCGTATCCATACCCGTTCTCGATACGATATGTTACCTGTATTCCTAAAAATTTGAAATCATGTGTTTTCTGAATCCAAACCTGTCCCCTACCTCTCTATGCCGTTTGTCGAACCCATAACTCTGTAGTGTCCGAGGAAGTGTCAAGTGCCCTCTAATATTATGGATTATGAGAGATCCGAAATTGAGAATTATCAGTGTCTCTTTCTTGTAATCTAAATCAGGTAGAATGATAGAATTCTCAACTGTTAATACCTACTTTAATTACTTCTTCATCTTGCCATATCTTGTATTGGAGTTACAACTTCTTTTTTTGGCTCCTTAATTTCAAGATGGATAGTTGTTAGTTGGTAGGACATTTAATCTTTCCCATACTTCAATGCTGCAATGTGACTACTACAGTAGCGCAAAGGCTACACATACACTGGGTGTATGTGGGCCACACATACACTGGGTATATGTGTTCCTACTAAAATTTATATTTTGTGTATGTGTTACTACTAAAATACATAATATTACTAAAAATACTACAAACTCACAATATTTCGACAGATACTTTTGTTTTTAATGATTTGTTTTTGTATTTGTTTAAAAAATCTATTTTATGAAATTTTCTTTATTTAGATTTGTATGAATCCTTTGTTTAAAACTAAAAAAAAGAATTGTAATTTTTTTTTTTTCAGATTATTCATATATTAGCTTCATCTTATTCATCTTCACCATTTTTCTACTATTGATTTTATACTAAATTTTCCTATCGTTTTCAATTATATAATTTGTTTGTAGAAAAATAATGTTATATTTTCATCCCTACCATGTAATAAAATTCAATTCGAAATATAGTATTTCAATCGTTCATGTATTATGTAAATTCAAATATCGTTGAATAACAAAATATGTTCAAATGATTGTAAGTTTATAATTTTTTTAGTAACAGTATACATTTTAGTAGTAACACATACAAAATGTATACATTTTAGTAGTCACACATACATCCGGTGTATGTGTGGCCCACATACATCGAGTGTATGTGTATCATCTGTCCTACAGTAGTTTTTGCCATGTTTTGTGATTTATGACAGTCTTCTTTTCTATTTTATTTTGATTTTGAAGGTTATAAACTTCTAATTATTTATTACTCCTACTCCCTAGTCCCTACATTGCTTAGCAGGAGTAATTGTTATTTACAACCATTAGTATTGTGTGCATTTTTAAATCAAAACGAGTCACTTTTAAATCAAAATGACTCCTATTGAAAGTTGGGATTACACAAAAACAAATAGTAACTTATAACCTTACATGGGTTAAATTTATAAGTAACTCATATATGACAAATAGTTATCCACATATAAGTGGTAACTTTTTACCTTAAATGGGTTACTTTTAAATTTTTTTCTTTTATTATTTTTTTAAAGGTAAGATGAAAATTTCTTGCAAGAGTTGGGGAATTGGAGATCCCACTTTGTAAGGGGCAATAATGAAACCCCTACTACAAGATTGTAAGGAAGGCCTCCAACCAACTAATCCCACCTTGATTCTATAAGTGAGCCATTTTTAGGAAAAAAAAGTTACCTCTTTCTACAATAAATTATTGTACACTGGTCTCATTCAAATTTTTGTGTATTTCCAAATGATTTAAATTGATATGCCATGAATCTTTAATTTTTTTTATCTAATAAGGTAAGATGAATATCCCTTGCGTGAAAAAAGGTAGCTAATTGGTTAAAAGATACTTAAAAGATGGTAGAATTAAACCTCCCGTTGGTCTTGTAAGAGACCGCCTACAATTAATTACAATTAGGCAATAGCCCAAGCCCATTAGTAAGAAGATAACATACCACCTTTCTGAATATAGTGTCTAGTTTAATCTATTTAGTGATCAGTTTAATCCATTTAGTTTTCACAATCTTTAATCAATTTGGTGACTAGCTTAATTCAATTAGTGACTAGTTTAATTCATTTGGTAAAGTTACTGGGTTATTTTTTAAAATTATCTGTTGTACTTTGAGACTCAAAAGGAAACAAAGGAAGGAGAAGAGAATGGTCGACTAAGTTTGTACGAGATGTTCAGGGATAGTGTTGGATTAGAGTGAGATGAAATGGGTTTGTTAGGAGAACGTAAATTTGATTTTGTCTAATTTTGTATTAAAATAGACTGCCAATTCTAATAATTGGTGTTAAATATCATACTAAAAAATAGAAAAAAGTACTTTGCGTTTAAAAAAAAAACAACTAAAATATGAACAATAGGCAACTAGAATTTACTACACTAAAAGTCAATTTAACACTTTGTAGTGTCTAATCGGACAATAGTATAATGACAAAATTGCATATTACAAATGGTGATTTAACTAATTTATGCCGTGTGTTTGACAAACTCTTTATCCACTTTTTTATTTAAAGTTTTCCACAGGAAACCCACAATTTTTAATTAGCCTATCATTACTCTTAGCTTTATCATTCTTGGACTTGATAAGTAAACTTTTTGAACTTTTGACAATCATATTAATGTTTCAACTCCTAATTTCATTTAACTTATTTATCTCTATTATATATGAAAAGGGGAGTTATGGTGATGAGTTTGTCTTGTAAGAGACCGTCTACTTTTAAATTAAAATTAGGCAATGAAAAAAAAAAAAAAAAATAGCCCAATAGTAACTAGGTTAATTTCTTTCGGTGACTAGTTTAATCCATTTAGTGACTAGGTCTATTTTTATATTAAAATTAGACCGTCTCTTTTAATAATTTTTGTATGGTGATTAGTGTCCCCTCTATAAATTTACTTAACTGCCCATTACAAAATCAACTACTACCAAAATAAGGGGAAAATAAAGTCAAACTCAAATATAGCATTAAAAAATTATCTTAAATGTTGAACGCAATCAAGTTATAATTGAGCCTCCACAATAAGAAACATTGACTATAAGATTTAGTACATTTATGCTGAAAAAAATAAAAAAAAGAATATTACATCAATCAAATATCTTATCAATTTACAAACACAATCAAGTATTACATCAAAATGGAAAATTCACTCAATTAACAAAGTGAAATGATTTGTTTAACACAAAAGACTATGTTAATATAACATAAGAAATCCTAAATAAATTTACTTAACATTCTTTTATCGTTCATCAAGTTTATTTTCAAAAAGCTAAATGAAAGGATAAGTAAAAAAAATTAATAAATGAATGATTAAGTGATAGAGGCTTAACCTACGAAATTTAGCCAAAAAAATATCTAATGTTCAAATTTCTACCCCTGTTTATGCCCAAAAAAGGTTAGAATTTATATTTAAAAAAAAAAAATCAAGCACACCTCGCATGCATAATTTGCTAGTTACCTATAAATTACCCTGTCGTTACTTACAAATTTTCATTTTGGATATTTTAACTTCTCAATTTTAGTAAATTCCTAAATTATTCCAGCCATCTTGTTAAAACTCTTAATTGTTCTTTTAAATACCTTATTTATTTAATTTTTTCAATTTGCTTTTCACCCGAATCTAAGATTTTATGATATGTGCCCAAAATGGAAAAGATTTTAGTTGACTATATTTTAACTTGCATTATAATTATAACAAACTTATCATTTTCAATTATTTATGAATTTTAGCTACTTTGCAAGTCCTACTCCTAGAATTTACTCGATCTGCCTATTATTCATTATTGGACTTTGACTTTTACATCAGATAATGCTTTTAACTGTTCATAACTTTAATTATATGGTGAAAAGTTTGATGTTTTGATAATAAATTTAGACATCCAATAGTATAAACATTAATAGCATTTTTTTTTTTTATTAGTTTAAATTATACGATTAAAGTAAAGTGTGTGAATATTACCATTGGAACAACTCTAGAGAAGATCATTAGCAAGTACTCCTATTGCTTTATGTGATTTTAAATGTAGATATAATGTACTTTGGAAAAAGTTAGCTTATTCACGTGCTAGCACTCTGTAAAATTTATGACCAAAATAAGGATTAGAAGAAGTAACAAACTGAATAAGTTTGACGAGCAAACATGCGAGAATAAGTATAAAGCTAGCTCTGCATCTGTAAAAGTATCACGTGTGTGTGTACATAGAATTAAATTCAACCATTTACGTTGGTGGTGAGCGTTTTTATATCTATCTGTAACACGAATTTGCGTATATGCTGACCATTCTTCATTAGCCGAAGTTACGCACGGGAATAATGTATGAGAATTGGGGATTGCCTCATTTGTTATACTTTTTGGTCTTCCTTCAACTTTCTAACTCTTTTGACTTTCTAATTGGTACACTTAAGAATTATTTAATCAAATTTGATGATTCTGATACCCCTTAAACAAGATTAGGAAGCGAATATTTTATGAAGAGTGCTATAGTGATCAATTGATTGTCCTCCTCTTAGGCACAATAGTAGTATCTCTCTACGCAATTATACCAGAAAGATACCTATATTCATTTCTTTTGTGAGTTGTCTTTCTTCCCTTAAATGTTTTACCTTTATCTGATAATTGTTTTAATTAGTTCGCTGTAAGATGTTTTAGTTGTTAAATTAAAGGATCGTAATGAGTTGAGAGAGTTCATTTCACTGGCAAAAATATTCATTTTGAAATACAAGAAACTTGACTTTTCAAATCAAGTTACATTTACTTGTAGAGAACTAATGAAGTAAATTATATCTATGGGAAGATGGAAGTAAGATGTTTGATCTCGAAGTGAATATATATCATTTCTGAAGATGGATATGAATGAGATTAAAGCTTATGTTTTGAACTCTATATATATGATTCCATGAAGTAGAGCAAGTATTTCCACTGTATTTTTTAGTACGGCACATATATACTATATTCGATATTGAAACTGATTAGCTATTATTATTTTTATATACCGGTAAAATTTCTTAGAAAATATTACTTTGAACGTATTATTTTACAGTAGTTTTAACGATATAATTTTATAAACGGAGAGTAGTCATTATCTTGTAACTTGTAATGTTAAGTACATAGAGGAATTCAACATGACTTCTAAATTTATGATATAATTCATTGATGGTTCAGGTGCCAGCTTATGTAGTATGTCAAGTAGTGGGATCTACACTTGCAAGCGGAACACTGAGGCTGATATTTAACGGGCACCAAACTCAATTTGCGGGAACTTCTCCAGCAGGATCAAGTCTACAATCGTTAGTCATCGAATTCATTATCACTTTCTACCTCATGTTTGTCATCTCCGGCGTCGCCACTGATACTCGAGCGGTTCGTTCGCTTTACTCATATTTTCATTCTATTTATTAGAAACTAATATGATCAGCTCGTTTATCTATGATTGTATTTTATCTAATTGGACGATTTTTCAGTTGCTACAAATTGTAGTAGACTAGTAGTAGCTAGTTCTGAAAATTTTCGTAATATAAAAACTAATTATAAAATTGTGTGATTTGTTAATACACAACAATTGCATAGAAAATTTTAGATACTTCTTGAGAGATATATGGAGTAACAAATCTTATTATATATACATGCTAGAATTTTTAACATGAATTAAAGGAAAACAAGTGGATGTCAATTAGTTTAGTTGGTTAAAATTTTAAGAGGTGGTAGTCAAGACCTAGGATCAAATCCTGTCTACTTTATTTGCCCTTGTGACTCTCTCTACACTAAAAAATTAAAGGAAAACAAAATTAGTAACATATTAATTCTTCAAAGTAACCAATTTAAAGCCCCAATTACTCTTTCTCTCGTGGCTTGATGATAACGTGTTCTACTTTACAATTGATGGTAAAATTGGTATGTACACCCTTTATTTCTCTTTCTCAATTGATAAGAAACACAATACTATAATATACCAATTATTCTACATAATAAATAGTTCTTATTATACAAAATAGAATCATCTAATTCAACCTACAAGATTATTCATCTTTATAAAATAATTGGCAATCATGTGTATGAGATATGATGTATCATTCCATGATCTTGTTTTGTAATTTTTTTATTGTATCTACGTGATTTTCATGTATTACTTGTACAGATTGGAGAGCTTGCAGGTCTTGCCGTTGGATCCACAGTCTTGCTTAACGTCATGTTTGCTGGGTATATTTGTTTTGCTTCCTCTTTTTTTAATACTCAAAACCATCTTCACCAAAAATATAATTATTTATTGCAGAATAGTTGTAGAATTTTATATCTGATGCTTCATTATATTGCGTGTCGCCATTAAATTGGTGATCGAACTCCACATTTTTTGGGTCATTTGGTCAAAATTATTCGCCTTCCTTATAAAACATTAGCAATCTAATCAATACGCCTGAGAAGTGAGAAGGTTCCTTGTGTCAAGGTCAAAACTACATATGATGACCAATTTGTCTCCCAAAATAACCAATTTTGACTCTAGACCTACGACCACGCTATTTGGCGGTCCAAAGCTGCCGTGTGCGAGACAAGGGCAACCGTAGCATGCACATAATTAATTTGTTTATCTTATGCACCGGTGTGTGGTATACGCATCAACTAATCCCACTTATGCATATATAGATAATGGTATTTCTCACTTACTAATGCACATTTGTCCATTAACATTTTAAATAATCTAGAATCAAAGGACATGTTACAAACTGCAAATTATTTTAAATGTACGTCACGTTTTTTTGGTCTAAATAGTATATAAAGATATAAATTCATTCTTTATAATAACCACCACATTTTCTTTTTTTGTAAGTTCACTATTAATCAATACATACCCATTTATATTGAACTTTTCTTTCTTCAATATCTACTTTTTCACGCGGTTTTGGGATCTCTTGTCTCCCACATGTCTCTACTTTTTCTAATTTCTTAATATGTATGCCCAGATAGTGTGTAGTGACACTTTAAGAGCAAGAAAGTATAAAATTTGAGTGTTATAATTTAAAAAAAAC
This sequence comes from Beta lomatogona, assembly GCA_947646795.1. Classification (NCBI taxonomy): domain Eukaryota; kingdom Viridiplantae; phylum Streptophyta; class Magnoliopsida; order Caryophyllales; family Amaranthaceae; genus Beta; species Beta lomatogona. The sequence goes on from CANSNZ010001138.1 coordinate 998,571, forward strand.
TAGAGGCAATATAATTATTTTGCAAAATAAGGGGAAAATGCTCTATTTATTCTAAGTTGATGAGTTCTTTTGTCTGTAAATGTTGAGCATACAATGTCATTTGCTACTCTACAGTAATCACGTAAAAATTTTAATTTATTTGAATTATCTTAATTCTTACAATTGCATGTCCACATTAAGCTAAATGGGTTGTATCGTTTGATTGAATAAAGGCCCATATCAGGAGCTTCAATGAATCCAGCAAGAAGCCTAGGCCCAGCAATCGTATCGCACCATTATGAGGGTATATGGATATACTTGGTAGGCCCAACTGTTGGTGCTGTTGCAGGTGCAATGGTGTACAATCTTATAAGGTTTACAGACAAACCATTGCGTGAAATCACCAAGACCGGATCCTTCCTCAAGTCTAAAGGTTCATCCGTAAGTCGCAACGGTTCTTCGTATCGCTAAATTAACTCTATAGAATATAACGAAGAAATAACTTGTTAAGGCCTATCTTCGATCTTTTTTAGGAATCCTTTTAGCCTTGAGTGTATGTCAACTACTAATTTTTCCAGCTTTATGTAAGTGAAGTGGATGATATATAATGTAGTTGTGTCATGTATGTCTGTGGCTTTTTCTATATAATTATATCTGGTAGTTTTTATTATATTAGCAATATCTTTTCCGTCCGCGATGCGTTGCAAACCCAAATAGTGGCACAAAGTTATTATAACCCCATATATATTGTCAATAACTTTAATTCTGCTCGTTACTAGTTTCATATATGCATTAATAGTTTATCATTATCCCCACGATTTTTTTCATCTTAACCACCTTATAAATTCGACCTTTTTGAATAACTACCTTATAATTTTTTTTAAATAACCACCTCATATGATTGTTTTTATTTTAGATTTCTACCACTTGATAGATTTCATCGAATAAATCATCATTTTTACTACAAGAAATGTTCTATTCGTTCTCACGGAATCCGTCGATTGGTGGTAATCTAAAAAAAAGTCATAAGGTGATTAATTACAAAAAGGTGCTTATAAGATGGTGTTAGGGTTTTATTTTAATACTGCAAGTGAACGGTGTTGTAGCACATACGGGTCGAGCTCATGGAGTAAACACTAGTTGATTCTAGACCATGAAATAGTTATTACACAATTCAGAATAGAGCTAGATGAGTTTTAAGTAACTAATATCTAAACTAATAACAAAAGATGATCAAGGATTATAACAATGATAATTAAAACACTAAGATTAAGCATCACCACGAATATAAATTGATCAAAATATAACTCACATCCCTGTTATTCAAAACCTTGATGTGTCGAAAAAGTAATACCACAAGTTCACATTGTTTGTTGTTATCAGAGACATAGCAAATAAGAGTTGATCCACAGGGACAAGAATTTTTACAGAATGATGTTCAATTAATTAACTATTTCAGGAAAAAGATTGTTGAATGAATGATAACTAATGCTAAAATAAACTAAATCAAAAATGAATGTGTTTCTGCTAAGAAATTAAGGGTTGTGATTGGTTGGGATATGTGATGTGGGCCCAAAGTGCGATCGCCTGAGCTCCGTTATCCGTACGCCGGAATCCTGCAAAACAAGGTTAGACTACCCCGGGGGTGGTTCCGGGATCGCCCTTCCGACGCTCAAGTCAGATGTGATTGAGGTAGAGAGAGAAGTAAAGTCTAGAGAGAGATGCTCCAGTTTGTTAGGTGAGAATTGAATACTTGTTCATTGATGAGGCGGTTGGTTTTTATGGTGTTGGGGATTACCCAGACAGGAAACATTGTCCAGATGGGCCTTTTTGGGATCAATGGGCATGTTACCTTTTCGGGCAATGATTATTTCATCCCTTTAGAAGATCCCCAGATGCTGGTGATTAGGTCAACTTTCGGGTGGGACCCACAACTGCCACCTGTCCGAGGCTTTAGTAGGCTTTCATGCTCCTTATTGGGCTGTTGATCAAATGACCCCAAACAATTAGCCCCACGCCAGAGATGGGGATCGCGGAGCCCTGACTGGAGGGATGCCCGTCTGTGGCGGAATGACAGCCGTCTCACTTCCGATTGGTTGGCGACCGGCTTGAGTAGGCAGGGAGAATGGGCCATGGCGCCGACTGTTTCATCCTTACCGAGGAGGTTCACGCAGACCGGCTTACCTTCTGCTGGAAGGAAGAACGCCGACCGGGTCCCCTTCCTGCTGAGGGATAGGGGCCGACCCGGTCACATCTCAATGGATCGGGAGAGGGCCGATCGGGTCACTCCCTGGTTAAGGGAGAGTGCCGACCAGGTCATCTCCCATTGAATGGGGCAAGGACCGACCGGGCCACTCCCTGGTTAAGGGAGTGTGCCTACCCGGTTATTCCCCATTCGAGGGGGATGCGGCCGACCGGGTCACTCCCTGGTGAAGGGGGGTGCCGACCAGGTCATTACCCATTTGAAGGGGATGTGGCCGACCGGGTTACTCCCTAGTGCCGACCCGGTCATCTCACCCTTAAAGGGGATGGGGCTGACTGAGTCATTCCCTAGCGCCGACTCGGTCATCGCCCACCTGGAAGGGATGTGGCTGACCGAGTCATTCCCTAGTGAAGAGAGAATGCCGACCAGGTCAATTCCCATTAGAAGGGGTTGTGGCCGACCGGGTCACTCCCTAGTGAAGGGAGAGTACCGACCCGGTCATCTCCCCTTCGAAGGAGATGTGGCCGACCGGGTCCTTCCCTGGTTAAGGGGGAGTGCCGACCCGGTCATCTCCTCTTTGAGGGAGATGAGTCCGACCGGGTCATTCCCTGGTGGGTCGGATGAGGGGCTAATGAGCCCCATGTTGGTCCGATCCGAGTGGGTGCTAGCTGATACTTGGTCATACTTGACCGAGTATAGAAGCGACTCGGCAAAGGAGGGGAGCTCCTGTTGGCCGTGTATGGTACAAGGTCACTCGGATGAGGGGCTAATGAGCCCCAAGTTGGTCCGAGTGGGTGCTAGCTGATACTTAGTCATACTTGACCGAGTATAGAAGCGACTCGGCAAAGGAGAGGAGCTCATGTTGGCCGAGTAGGGTACAAGGCCACTCAGATGAGGGGCTAATGAGCCCCAAGTTGGTCCGAGTGGGTGCTAGCTAATACTTGGTCATACTTGACCGAGTATAGAAGCGACTCGGCAAAGGAGGGGAGCTCCTGTTGGCCGAGTATGGTACAAGGCCACTCGGATGAGGGGCTAATGAGCCCCAAGTTAGTCCGAGTGGGTGCTAGCTGATACTTAGTCATATTTGACCGAGTATAGAAGCGACTCGGCAAAGGAGGGGAGCTCCTGTTGGCCGAGTAGGGTACAAGGCCACTCTGATGAGGGGCTAATGAGCCCCAAGTTGGTCCGAGTGGGTGCTAGCTGATACTTAATCATACTTGACCGAGAATAGAAGCGACTCGGCAGACGAGGGGAGCTCCTGTTGGCCGAGTATGGTACAAGGCCACTCGGATGAGGGGCTAATGAGCCCCAAGTTGGTCCGAGTGGGTTTCGGCATTTCGGGTGATATGGCTGCGCCCATTTTGCCCGACCGTGTATGCCTGTCCTGAAATGCCACATGGCCCCTCTTGATACTTGGGATGTGGGGACCTTGGGTATTGGCCGAGCTGGAGAGGGCGCCCTGAGGACCTTTAACGCTTCAACTTCCTTGGGTTTGGAACGTTTTTGGCTCGAGTTGCTTGGACCTTTCACGAAATGGGCTAAGCAGGTCCAGTTGGGCCTCAATTAGAGGCCCATTTTGGCGACGCGGGGGGGTTTGCGTTGCACATCCCCCGAGGTACTCCTATATATGTATGAGAGGAGAGAGAAGTTGAGGATCATTTGTTCATTTCCTCATTCTCTCTCTCTCAAAGATCTCCAACTCTTCTATATTTTCCTAAGTTCTTCTCCCAGTTTCTCCGTCCGACCAGGTACGCTTTTGTTGTTTTAAGTTTTTCTTTCTCTTTCTTTTTCTTTCGAATAACCTCGGCCGACTCCCTTATTAATAAATAATGGGAGATTCGTCCGAGTCGTCGACACCTCCGGCTTCACCTCCCTACAATCTGGCCGAGGAGGTGAGGGGGATGGGAATAACACTGGTGTCGACGATAATAAAACTGTCCCGACCCTCGGGTGTGCCCGACGCGGTTGCTCTCCCGAGTCCGTCTTCTTCGGTGGAGGATGAAGCCGAGGGAGTCATTCCCTTCCCTTGGGAGGTTTCATTGGCCTATCCTCCTTCAAGGAGTTACTTAGATAAGTATCTATCTTCTGATGTAGTGAGGGCCATGCCGAGGGGAGCAGGAGAAGCATCCACGTCGGGTCGGGGGTTAGAATATCCCGACCTTGATCCAAAAGGAGGTTCAGGCTCATTCTTTTCCGAGCCGGGGGTGATTAAATCGCTGACCGAGGACCTCCGGGGTACAGCGACAAGGTTCCAAATAAAGGAACCCTTCTACTTGGTCCGACCAGAGGCCCACCATACCGTGATCTCGCCCCCTCCCGGTTGCGTTGCAGTGTATTATAAGTCCATGGATATGGGGCTTCGGTTCCCTTTGACTCCTTTTGTTAAGGAGCTGTTGAACGCCTATCACTTGGCGATCTGCCAAGTCTCCCCGAACTCCTGGGGCGGAATCAACGCCTTCCAAGTTCTATGCAACCTGATTGATGTTCGACCAACCCTCAAACTATGGAGGCAACTGTATAGGTTGGTCGAGGTTATGGCAGCTAAGAACGGACCCGGTTGGTGGAGCTTCCAGATCCGACCGGGGTACCGAACCGTCCTCAATCTCCCTACCTCCCAGAAAGGGTTCTGCCGAGAATTTGCCTTTGTGTATTTTGGCGGGGATTGGGGGATTCCTCTGGTTCCGCCCTCGGATGAGCCCCTCGTTGCTCTGAATTACCGAGTGGGTGATCTAGATGACGAGGATGGAGCCACGGCTTGCTATATGCAGACCGAGTCGAGGATCGTCAACGGGGGCGAGGTATTCGTACCCGGGCAATGGCTGCCCGACTGCAAGCTTTTCCGAGATGAGCATTTTCGCTCGGCTACGGGTTTAAGCTCGACCTTCCCAAAGGGTAATTTGCCGGGGAGGAGGCTTTGGGTAGTCGGTATGGCGATTTTAAGTTTTTGACTTTCTGTTTTGACTAACTCCCTTCTCTTTTGATTTGCAGAACCTGCCCGAGCATATATTGACGAGGTAGACCCTATTATGGCTGACAAGCTTAACGTAGCGGCCATGAGAGCGGCTCGACTGAAAGCCGAGATTGCAGCGAAAGCTATGAAGGTCCCCGCTCCTCCCATGGTGAGAATAACACCCTGGTTACTTCTATTTTTGGCCGACCGACCATTCACTAGGCTGACTATCTGTTTACTTCTTGCCTCAGGACCCTGCTAAACAGAAGACCAAGAAGAGGAAGGAGCGGTCATCTGATAAGGTGGCTCAGACCGAGAGAGCAGTGGCTCGGTCGAAGGCCGAGCGGGAGAGGGCCAAGGCCGAGCTTGAGGAGGCCAGGAGGAGCAAATCAATAGAAGTCATTAGCCCCAGGGGCCCTGCGCAGCAGGCCGACGGGGGTGACACCTCCCTCCACTCTTCCGACTTCAGGCCAGTCGGGAGCCCCCAATACACCCTTCTGTCCCCTTTTCAGGAGCTGCCCGGGGATAGCTCGAGGGGCGCGGTGAGGCCGGCCGTTCCCTTCCCGGGGCTGAGCAGGAGAGAGAAGGATAAGCGTTGGACCTCAGCCCTTGAACATATATACACTCCCGCCGACCGGGAGTATATTGAGGTTACTCATGGTCCTAATGAGACCAACGAGCTCTTCCGATCCTGGCTCGATGTAAGCACTTTTTAACCCTTTTCTTTTTGCCTTCTTTTCTTTTACTTCACTATTTCTAACCCTTTTCTTTCGTCTCAGTTCTCCGCTCGGATGGCCAATGTGGCTTGGAATCGGGTGAGCTTGGCCGAGGAAGTTGCAGGCCTCAAAGAGAAGGCCAGGAAGCACTTCGATGAGGTGTACCAGGCCAAGGAGGCTCAGCGGATTGCCGAGTCCAAGCTTGAGGATGCGGAGGCTGCTATAAAGAAAGATCAGGAGGGCTTTACTGCCGAGCGTGAGAAGTGGGTGAAAGAGAGAGCCGACCTCACCCTTGCTCGTGATTTGGCCAGAACTGCTAGGGATGATGCCCAGACCAAGGTGACCATGGCCGAGCAGAAGGTGGCCAATCTTGAGGCCAAGTTGGCTAAGCTGGAGGGCCAGGTTAAAACTGAGGAGCAGTGGTTCTCCGACTGGAAGAAATCTGCTGCTGCCGAGGTTTATGCCAACGAGGTCGGCAGCGTAGCTCATAAAATAGGGGAGGACGAGGCTCTCGACCGGCTGAAGAAGGTCCCTGGCCGAGTCTTACCCAAATCGCGGTCCAGGCGGACGTCCGGTCGGGCTATCAGATGTCGATAGATGCTGACAATGCTGCTATTTTGGCTCGGCTGAAGGCCGAGGGGGGTGAAGAAGATGAAGACGATGATGAAGAAGAGGATGAGGAGGGCCAAGTGGATGTCAACGTTGTCGATGGCGATGATGTTGATGATGATGCCGATGCGGCCGACAATGCCTGTCGGGGGGAGGAGCTAGTCGGTGACAACACTGATGCAAATGCCGAGAGTGTGACTGATCCTCCCCCTCCCCCTAGCTCTTAGGCTGCCCTTGTACTTAATCGTTTTTGTTTCTCCTTTGTATTGCCAGACCTTATTTAATGGAACTTGGCTATTTTGTCATTTCTTGTTTGTTGATTGCAATATTGCCCGACTAACTTTTTAATCCGTCTGACTTGTTTGCATAGACGAAATACCGATTGGCTTGGTCAAAATTCCGACCAACAAATAACTTTAGACAAAATTAATTCTGATTGGCTTGTTTATTGCCGACCGACAATTATTTCCACGAAAAATCCAATTGTTCCAACTGTTTCGACTGGTTAAGTCCAACATTAACAAAATGCCGACCGGCTATGATTGAGCTATTACAATGTATGCCCCTATTGCAAATAACAAAACTTTACACATAGTATTTTTTAAGGTTGTCGCCATTCCAGGGTCGGGCAAGAGGGATGCCCTCGGAGGACTCTAGTCGGAATGTGCCGGGCTTGATGATTTCTGTGACTTTGTATGGACCATCCCAGTTAGGTCCGAGTTTCCCCTTTAAGTGTGAGAGCCCCGTGGCTTCGACTTTCCGAACGACCCAATCGCCGAGTTGGATTGAGCGGGACCTCACTCGGCGAGTAAACATCCGAGTGATCCTTTGCTTGTACCGAATGGATTTTAGTAGCGCGTTGCCCCTTGTTTCTGGCAACAAGTCCAGGTTGACAGGTTTCTCTTCCTCGTTCTTCTCGTATTCATAGAAGGTCATCCGAGGGGATGGGATACCAATCTCTACTGGTAAGACAGCCTCGCTCCCGTACACAAGGCCGAATGGTGAGTGACCCGTTGCTTCTTTGGCAGTAGTTCTGGCCGACCAAAGGACCCCGGGTAGGTCATCAACCCATGTTCCTTTGGCAGCTTCCAAGGATTTCTTGATTCCCTTGAGAACTATCTTATTAGCCGATTCAGCTTGCCCGTTTGTTTGTGGTCGGGATACTGCCGAGAATTTAGTGCATATTCCAAAACGAGCACAATAATCTCTAGTGGGGCCACTGTTAAATTATCGTCCATTGTCGGAGATCAGAACTCTGGGGACTCCGAATCTGGTGATGATGTTCTTCCAAATGAACGCTTGAACTTGCTTATCCGTTATGGAGGAGAGTGGTTCGACCTCAGTCCATTTAGTGAAGTAGTCAATGGCAACTATTGGGAACTTCCTTTGACCTGAGGCTGGGGGAAATGGTCCGAGTAGGTTCATGCCCCACTTATCAAATGGCAAGACTGCTTGAATTATTGTCAAGGGGGTGGTCGGTGCTCGGGGAATGTCCGAATGAACCTGGCAGGACGGACATTTCTTCACCAGCTCCTGAGCGTCGGTTTTCAGAGTGGGCCAGTAATATCCGGCTCGGAGAGCTTTTCCAGCTATGGTTCTTCCCCCTTGGTGACTCCCACATGCCCCTTGGTGGATTTCCCTGAGGATGTAATTTCCTTCCTCGGGGGTGACACATTTAAGTAAAGGATGGGTGAAGGACTTCTTGTAGAGTTGATTCTCATGCCATAGAAACCATCCGGACTTGTGTTTGACCCGATCAGCCTCCTTGCAATCCTCTGGTAGTTTCTCATCTCTTAAATATCCGACTACCTCGTCCATCCATTCAGATGTTCGATTCAATACCAGCTGCTCCTTGGTATTGATGCTGGGCTGCCTAAGGACTTCCCACATGATTGTTCGGGGAGCCTAACCTTCTGCCGAACTGGCCATTCGGGCTAAGGCATCAGCTTGCTGATTTTCCGACCGGGGTATGTGGGTGATATTGAACTGAGATAGCTGTTTGATTATTTTCTGGGCTTTGGCCAAATACATTCTCATGTTGTCTTCTTTGGCCTCATAGTCACCCGATACCTGACCCACTATTAATTGTGAGTCGGATTTAGCCCTGATCACGGTTGCCCCAGCCAAGATGCATAACTCCAATCCGAGGATCAGGGCTTCATATTCCGCTTCATTGTTGGAGCTTAAGAACTCAAATTTGATGGCGTATTCCATCTTTTCTCCGACCGGGGGTTTGATGACCAGCCCTGCTCCACAACCTGTTTTGGTAGACGAGTTGTCCACTTGCAGCTCCCAGCTATCTTGCTGGCTGATTGGGGGTCTGGATGTGCATTCTGTTATGAAATCAGCCAAGGCCTGGGCTTTGATCGCCCTCCTGGGTTCATATTCTAACCCAAAATCAGCCAGCTGATCCGCCCAATCGGTCATCCGACTAGAGTGGTTCCTGCTTTCAATGAGCTTCCTGAGCAGCTGACTCGTGAGGACCTTAATAGGATGGGACTGGAAGTAAGGCTTGAGCTTCCGACTAGCCATTACTAGGGCAAAAACCATTTTTTCCATTCGCTGTATTTGGCCTCTGCTCCTCGAAAGGCGTGGCTTATGAAGTAGACTGGGTGTTGTTTTTCTTCTCTTTCGGCTATCAAAACTTCGTTGAGCGCGTATTCAGAGATAGCCAAATAAATGAACAGTGTTTCCCCGGCAAGGGGGAGATCAATTTTGGGAGGGTAAGGAGATGTTCCTTTAGGGAGGTGAAGGCTTGTTCGGCTTCATCGTCCCAAGCAAACTCTTTTCTCTTTAGAGTTTTGAAGAAGTGTAAGCTCTTATCCGCTGAGCGGGATAGGAAGCGACCGAGGGCGGCCAGACAGCCGGTCAGGCGTTGTACTTCTCTTACATTCCTCGAAGATTTCATTTCTATTACAGCTTTGATTTTGTCGGGATTTGCTTCGATCCCCCTCTCATCAACCAGGAATCCGAGGCACTTACCCCCTTTTACTCCGAAGACACACTTCTTCGGATTTAACATCATGCGGAAACGCCTCAACGTTCCGAGGGTCTCTCTTAATTAAATCTGAGGGATGGTGGCTGTGGATTTTGCTTTTGGCAATCATATCATCAACATATACCTCTATATTCCGACCGAGTTGGTCGCTAAAGATTTTGTTGACGGTGCGCTGATACGTTGCCCCTGCATTTTTGAGCCCGAAGGGCATCATTTTATAGCAATATACCCCCTGGTTGGTGATGAAAGCAGTGTGGACTCGATCCTGCTCAGCCATCGGGATTTGGTGATACCCCGCGTTTGCGTCCATGAAGCTTAGGAGGGCGTGACCTGCAGTTGAGTCGACCATCCTATCAATCTTGGGTAGAGGGTGGTTATCTTTTGGACAGGCCTTATTTAGGTCTGTAAAATCCACGCACATTCTCCATGCCCCACTCGACTTCTTGACCAGGACCACATTGGCCAGCCATTCCGAATACTGGATTCTTCAATGAATCCTGCTTCGAGCAATTTCTTAACTTCTGCAGCTGCCGCGGCGTTCCTATCGGGGCCTTGATGCCTCAGCTTTTGTTTGACCGGCTTGAACCCCTCTTTGATGTTTAGCTCATGGCACATTACTTTAGGGTTGAGCCCGGGCATTTCATTGGCTTCGTAGGCAAAGACGTCTCTATATTCTGTTAGAACTTGAATGATCTCCCTTCTTGTTTGAGGGTCCATGGCCTTGCCCACTCTCAGAGTCCGACCATGTTTCTCATCAATGATGACTTCTTCGTCCTCCTCGGCTGGCTGAGGGCGCTCGTATTGCTCGGGATTTTCGGTAATGTAAACCCCGAGGCCACTTGACGGCTGACCATCTTCTCGCTTTCTTTTCTTCGAGTCCTTTTGGACGTCGATCTTGCTTTTCAAGCTGTTCACATAACATTCTCTAGCTGCCTGCTGATCCCCTTGGATCTTTCCGACTTTACCCTCGTCGGTTTCAAACTACATAAGAAGCTGATAAATGGAAATTGCTGCTTTGACCTTGTTAAGAGTTGGTCTTCCCATTATAATGTTATACGGCAGAGGGATGTCTACCACTAAGAAGTCGATCGGTAGGCTTCTTTTTTTGCCCTTCTCTCCTATCCGAGTAGGCAACTTTATAGATCCGACAGGGTGTACCGAGTTTCCCCCGAAGCCTATGAGTGGCTGATTGAGTGGGGTTACATCCCTTTCAGTGTATTTCAATTTCCTGAGGCACTCCAGCGTGATTATATCAGCTGAGGATCCACTATCCACTAGCACCCGTTTGACTCTGGTGTTGGCCACTTTGAGCTCGACGACCAAGGGATCGTCGTGGGGCGTGGGTAGTGGCCGACTAGATTCCCCAAATGTCATTATAGGGCAGTCGGGTCGCGGGTGGTTGACATCGAGTACCTGATGCTTTAGGCTTTGGAGGTGGGTTTTGCGTGATCGGCCGGTTAGACCTCCCGACGCGAAGCCACCCGCTATGACTCCGATGAACCCCTCCGTGTCTTCACTGTGGGACTGACCGACCTTTTGCTTGCCCTTCTCTTCACCAGAATGCTTGAGGTATCGGTTCAGCTTCCCCTGGTCAGCTAGGTTGTTAAGGGATTTCTTGAGTTCCCTACAATCTTTAGTGGTGTGCCCGCATTCTTTGTGATACTCACACCACAGATTCTTATCTCTTCGAGCAGCTGACGTTTTGATGGGAGGTGGGCGGGGGAGAGTGACTTTGTCTTTTATGTCCAAGTATATCTCTCTCCTGTTTTTGCTGAACCGAGGGTCGATGCCATGGTCGTTGAATCTGTCTGACCGACCACTCGTCTTCTGTTGCTTTGACTGATCCCCGTGAGTTCCTTCATCCTTCCTCTTTTTGCTCCCGTCATCTGAGTGACGGCATATGTCCGTCGCTTGGATGAATATTTGAGCCCGAGTCATTGCTTCAGAGAAGGTTTTGACTTCGTTTTCGGCCAAGGACCATCTTAGCCGACCGGGCTGGAGTCCAGACATTAGGGCGGCGAATGCCACCACATCTTGTAGATCTGAGATTTTCAATGACTCCTCATTGAATCTTTTAATGTAGTCGGCCAGGCTTTCATTCTTCTCCTGCTTGATCCCCATTAAATGGAGGCTTGTTTTCTTTTGTCTCTTTCCCGCAACAAATTGGTGGATGAATAGGTCTTCGAGGACCGATAAATCTGTTATGATCCCCGCTGGGAGCTCTTGGAACCAGCTCAGGGCCAGACCTTTGAGTGTTGTCGGAAAGAAGCGGCACCAAGTGGTCTCGCACCCAGTCTGAACACTCATTTGAGCTTTGTACGTTGCCATGTGATCATCCGGGTCGGTTAGGCCCGCGAATGGTTCGACAGAGGGCGTTTTGACTTTTCCCGGGTTTGGTGCCTCGAGTATGGCCTGGCTGAATGGGACCATGAACTTGAGTGCCCCGCTGTTTATCCGAATGGGGTTTGACTGAGCAGAATCACCATGGCCCTCGCGCTGAGCGGCCTTTTTGTTTAATATGTGCTTCGCATCATAACCCTTGCTGAGGCGCTTCTCGTTGAGGAAGTGTCGGGCATCGTTTTGCTTGTGACCCGCGGTGCCCCGAGGGGACTTGGATATGTGAGTCTCTTCAGCAGGCCTAGCTGATCTTCCTTTAGACTCGCATCGGTCTCCCTCCCCCTGCTTTGATCGGTGCTGACCAGGCTGACTGTATTCCCTTGCCCCCGATTGCTACCGGCTAGGCTGACCGTGGTTCTCCGCCCGAAGGGAAGGGACCAGGGCTTGATCTTTAGGGGGCTGAAGGGGGCGTCCTTGCTGTAGGTTGGCCAACATATCTATCAGGCTCTGTTGCAAGGTTTGCTGGAGCTGAGCGGCTATCATGTTTATATCCGCCGTGGATATAGGATGGGGGTCAGCGGGCTGCAGCTGACGGGAGGGGTCCTGCCTGTTTTCTATGGAATGTTCTTCTTCATGATCAAGGGTTTGAACGGTCGGTGTTTTGGGCCATTCAGACCTTCGCTGAAGAGATGGGGATGGACTCCTCTCGGATCTCTGAGCCTGTGTTGAGGGCTGGCGAGTGCGAGTACTCTTGGCTGGGGCCATTGCAGAATTGATCTTACTAAGTGGCGGCGAAACGACTTTGATTGTAACTTCCCCACAGGCGGTGCCAAACTGTTTCTGCTAAGAAATTAAGGGTTGTGATTGGTTGGGATATGTGATGTGGGCTCCAAGTGCGATCGCCTGAGCTCCGTTATCCGTACGCCGGAATCCTGCAAAACAAGGTTAGACTACCCCGGGGGTGGTTTCGGGATCGCCCCTCCGACGCTCAAGTCAGATGTGATTGAGGTAGAGAGAGAAGTAAAGTCTAGAGAGAGATGCTCTAGTTTTTTAGGTGAGAATTGAATACCTGTTCATTGATGAGGCAGTTGGTTTTTATAGTGTTGGGGATTACCCAGACAGGAAACATTGTCCAGATGGGCCTTTTTGGGATCAATGGGCATGTTACCTTTTCGGGCAATGATTATTTCATCCCTTTAGAGGATCCCCAGATGCTGGTGATTAGGTCAACTTTCGGGTGGGACCCACAGCTGCCACCTGTCCCAGGCTTTAGTAGGCTTTCATGCTCCTTATTGGGCTGCTGATCAAATGAGCCCAAACAGAATGTGAATCAAATAATTAAAGCCTAAGGCAAACATTCAGTCCATCATGCTTATACAAATTCAATCAATACAATACAATTTAACAATACTTGTAACTCCGCGGAAATAAATAACCTTAATTGACAGCAGAAACATAAAATTAATAGCCTAAAATGGTCTCATAAATGTACAAATGCTCATCATAAGTAGTAGCGATTAACTATAATACAGAACATCCTAGATATCCCAAGTTAAACGTAGCCTCCTCAACATAACACATTATAATAGCGATCCACAACTGTTCTTCCATACCTAAAACATAAAACAAAATGTGATGAACTGAGACTCGGTAACGTACTACTCTAACATCATAAAAGCAATTCAATTCATTTTAGTTGCAAACATAGAGAGAGGAGAATATAGTCAAATAATTTAATAAGCATATAATTCAAATCATAGATCATTATCATCATTCATTAACATATTCATTATCATAATACTTTCATTGGTTAATTTCGAGTACAACAGAAGGCAAAGCCACCAAGGACATAAGTCCCCCATAAAAGGTGGCATATAATGCCATCGATCGTAACTAAACGCAAAGCCATCGAGTACATTCGTCCCCCATCAAAAGGTGGCATATAATGCCAATAGTAACAGAAGGCAGAATCACCGAGGATGTTGACCCCCCATCAGAAGGTGGCATAATGCCATAATATGGGTGCCATCGAGGATGTTATCGCCCATCAGAAGGTGGCGTTGCCGCCGGAAGGTACGTGCACGACCCGACATAACAGAATAGTGCCAAGAACCGTTCTTCCACTTAACTTTATCATGTTTTGTTTCTTTTACGTATCATCACTAGTAGAGAAAACGTTGATTTGCGTCTCCAAAAATACATCGGACAACAGGAACCGACGTAGAAGTCAAGGGCCGCATCATTTGCGTCGGATACTACTGGAGTTCGACACAAATCATGCTTTATGTGCGTCGGATTTAAGCAGCATTCAACGCAAAAAAGTAAAGTAAATGGGTGCGAGATTCATGTGTGTCGGATCCCAATTAGTGTTCGACGCAAATAATATATTAAATTAGGATCTGCGTTGAAGGTAGGTTATATGCGATGCAAATCACTGTATTCTACCATCTGCGTCGTATCTACTTAGCCCACCTGACGCAAATCGTCAGCTCAGTTATAACATTATATTTACGATTTGCGTCAGTCCTACAAGGCCCATCTGACGCAAATCACCTTTTAATATATAAGGCCACCTTCACCAATCACTTGCCTCAACCCTAGATCTCACCAGCCACATCACTATCTGTCCCTCTATAACATTTCGTCCTTTTATAAACATAATTTAAACAAAATAGAACATTTTACTAACTAAATTACGATAACGAAAATATCGCTTGACGGAAATGTCACTCTAAATAAGGGTTAAATATAAACTAAAGAAAATCAAACCCAAATGAAATATCCCAAATTATCCATAAAGAGGCGGAACAACCTCAAAATCCAAAAGTACAAAACCTAAAACAACAATTGATTAGATTGTCTCAATATCCTAAATAAAATCTCTCTCAATTCCCAAAAAAAAAACAAAAATAATCACGCCTCAAAAATACATGCAAAATATATCAACAAACATCCACAATCAGTAGGGAGTAACTAGCAGTTCTCCCAGAACAACTAGAATCAAGATAGCTTTAGTAGATAAACTTTAAGCATATATATAGAATCATCACATCATACATCACTTAAGATCGAATCATCACAAAAGACTCCAACTACTAACTTACATGATAAAAACAACTCTAACATGAATTCTATAAATAAAGAGAACATCATCATACCATCAAAATCATAAATCACCATAAAAAATTGTGAGGTAAAACATAGAGAAATGTTTATGAGAATAAGAGCTGAATGCTAGTGGATCACAACCCACGTCCTAAGGTTTGTTAGATCGCAACCTCCAGACAGCCTATGGGCTTACATTCCCTACTGCCTGTGTCTAAGAATGGCCAAACTCCCGATGCAGGGTAGTACATGCAGCACCCCTTGACCTCTCGGACGACAACAATTAACGTAGGTTTACCCCTAGATCGCAACCTAGGTGGTTGGCATGTTCATCACCGGGGACTACATCTATCCCACCGGATTTCTTATATCTCAAAAATAAAACAAATACCACAACAGTTTCATGTCAAAACTTTTCATCATCAAATCAATATTAATAGGGATGCCCAATGGCCTTACACCCATAATTCAACAGAAAAACTAGGATCGGAATCCTAAGAATTTCAAGTATCAATAATCATCACATTTTCAACTTCTCATCAAAACAACAATACAAACTCAATAGTTTTCCAAATCAACAACCATGCTCACAACATACTAAAGCATGAAATCAACAATCTCACAACAATACTAACAAGTCATATCATAAAGCATAATCTTTAAATCATCCAATATCATAACAACAAGTAACATCATCAAAACCGAATAATTCTAAACAACGTTAGCCACCAGCAATCTGCCCAAAATATATTACATGAAAACATTCGAAAACATACGGAAATCATATAAAATTCATGCAGTAAGCAAACAGATCAGCAGATCTGCCTTGACCATACGTGCGCTCAGCGCAGCTCTTGTGCATCTAACGCACAAGCGCTGCGTCTGACGCATCTCGGTGCGTCCAACGCATCTGGACGAAAAATCCCAGACTACACCAAACGTTCACAAAAACCGACTAACTCACAAACGAGAACTAATCATGACTTCGACTAAACTTCAGCAACAATGAATTCATAAATTCTATTACCAACAATTCTAGCAACACAACTAATCATAAACAAAGATGTAAAACTTAGTTCACAATAAAATTAAGGGATATTATCTCATATAACCCTGACATATAGGCCTTTTTCCCAAATAACCCCGACATTTTCACCACTGTCTCGGATAACCCTAAACTCATATTTCGTCATTAAACTTGATGGATTGGTTGACGACGTTAACTATTTGGCGTTTATAATTAAAAACCTATTTTTTAAAAGAAAAAAAAAGTGTACTTCAACTCTCTCTCTCTCTCCTGTTCTTCACTCCATGTCTTCATCTCCTCCCCTTCACCTCCTCCACCTCCTCCACCACCATGATTTTCTCTCTCCTCCTCCATCCACCTCTTTCACCACTCTCTCTCCTTCATCTTCTCAACCACCCCTGAAATTTCGTTGGAAAAATCTCAAAATGGGCGCCGAACATTTCGTTGGAAATCTCAAAATTTCGTTGGAAAATTTAGCAGCAACAAGCCCCAGCAACAAAAAAGCTCAAGACAACGTAACTCGCGTCGTCCCTTCCGCTGTGTGTTTGACGGGATCCACGAATCCATCGTGGAAGTGATGTAATTCGGTGCTGAATGTGTTTGACGGGATCCACAACTCTACCGTCACCCATAATCACCGTAGACACTGGAGAAGACTCTCGGGAGAAGTAGAAGCTCGTAATCAAAATCAGTTATCTTGAAATAATCATTTATAACTTCCAACTCGTCATCTTCGCCATATTTAGGGATTGAGCTTTAAATCATGAACCAACATAAGAAAGAACCAAAAGGAAGGGTGCTTCGCTAGCTAGTATCATATAAAAGGAGGAAGCTAAGCTAGCTTAGATGAATTTATGATTTATGAAGAAATTGTGAAGAGTGAAGCATAGCAGGTTTGAACGTAAAGTAATTAGGAGGAGAGATACTTTGATTTGCTAAATTAGAGTAGATTTTGAAGATATCCCTCGTATAATTTTTTTATAAGGGGGATTTTTATTGTGTGAGAGACTTAGAGAGATTGGTGAATGTAAAATTGCTATCTTAAGAATTATTGAAAAATTATACCAACGTTGCTTCTCAAAAAAAAAAAAATTATACCAACGTTTTTAAGGTAGAAGGTGACAGGGTGCTGAACTTTCTGGGTTTGTTGTTGTAATTGTCAGTTTCGTTCGTCTTCATCTTCTCCCACAAATCTTTTCCCTCTCCTCCATATACTAGATCTGTGGAGGAGGCGAAGTGGGAGATGAAGGTGAGAGATAAAATCTGGGGGTGGTGGAGAAGAGAGAGTGGTGAAGCAGGGGAATGGAGGAGGAGAGAGAAAATCCAGAGGAGGTGGAGGAGAGTGAGAGGATGAAGACATGATATGAAGAATAAGAGTGAAGGGGATGATGAATACAAATGTTTATTATCCTTTTAAAATATTAGGTTATTAATTATAGATGTCAAAGAGTTAACGTCGTTAGCTATTCCGTCAAGTTTAATGACAAAATACGAGTTTAGGGTTATCCGAGATAGGGTTGAAAATGTTGGGGTTATTTGGGAAAAAGGCCTATATGTCAAGGTTATCTGAGATAATATCCCTAAAATTAATCATAGGGTAGATCATAAAACCACAAGAAAGTAACATCCTAACTTATACTACTCATAGGAAATTATTAACAACATTTCTAATAACAAGATTATTCATTTCTACTAACTAATAAGCAGATAACAACAACAAAACAATACTCCACAACACAAGAATCACAACAACATTAATCCATCAATTCCAAGACTTCAACATCAATTATCATCAAATCAAATCCTAAGAAATTATACAAACATTGTTTACATGTTGAACATTCATAGGAAATTAAAATATATAATATCACAAGTATAAACATCATGAAACATAAACTAATCATAGGAAACTAATAACGACAACTCTAATCAACATAAATAATTCATTTACCAATCTAACAAGTATCTCAACACAAATCTATTTTTTCACAACACAAAAACACACGGCACACACACTTACACACCATATTCATCAATGTTTCTAAGTTTAAAAATATATATCAAACAAGCCTAAACATAATCCTAATAATTCAGTATTTTTAAAAAACTAGCGTGATTTCTAGCATTCTAAGATATCTACTAGTTACCTGGAACGTCGGAAAAAAGTGTAGCAATAAGTCACTAGGCGTTTTCTTCTTCAACATTGAAAATCTCAATCCGTGCTGTTCTGTTCCGACCATGATTCACGGTGATCGAAGATCAGATTCAAAATCGTTTCGGTGAAAGTGAAGCCCAAGATGTTCTAAACGTGCTATCAAATTTTCAGAACACTCCAACGGTTAGATCTCCGGATATGGTCATTTCCGTGAAGGTGTGACAGGAAAAATAGGATGACTCGTCTGATTGAAACGGAAACTGCAGTCGCGTATTTCCCTTTCTTCAAAAACAAATTACACCAAGAGCAAGATCCTTTCGAGTAGATAGATTTTGACTACTCACACGTCCAATTCCGATAAGAAACGAAGGAGATATGGAGCAAAAGAGATGGGTGTGCAAAAATGGACGAAAATGCGAAAAGAGAGAAGAATGCTCTTTCTTCCACTCTAAGGCTGGCGTGAGAGGGGGTTAGAGTGCAGTAAAAGAATGTGATTATTCACCTCATTAAGCAAAGGTTTAAGTGTGCATTAAGGTGGGTTAATGGGGGCAAGCGAAGGGGCATGGCTCTTGGGTAATTTAACGTTACAAAGTCGTTGCCAAGGTAAACTAGATCGCACTAGAAGGCTCTAAAACACACTAGAATTTGGCCGCCCTATCTTAAGTGACGGACTTAAGTTTCGTTACGTTACCGGTCCAAAATATATAAAGTAGCTGTTGAACCCTAGTTTTGATGATGACAAACGAACAAAGATACAAACTAAGTATTGAACTAACAAGTTGTTAAGCGAATGGATTTTACAAGGTATCAATGAAAAGAACAAAGAGAATACTAAATCAAAAGAAGAAATCAAGTTTGGACTTTGAAGACTGAGTTAAGATGCTCAAAGATTTGATATTGGAGAAGCGTTGAAGCTAGAGGACCCACTAGTAAAATAATTGCTTGTTGATGCGGTTGTATTGCTGCGGTTTTACCCATACGCAGCAATAAACCGCGTCAAAAGAAAAGGAAAAATCGAAAATCAACCTATTGTTTCGGTTTTGGATCGAAACCGCAGCAATAGATGTCAACGGGAATTTTTTTAAAATTCGTTGACTGGTTTGACCAGATCTATTGCAGCGGTTCCCACCCAGAACCGCAGCAATAGATTAATTTTTTTTTTTCAGGTTTTAATCTATTGCTGCGGTTTTGTGGGGGAACCGCAGCAATATGTCATTTAATTTCATAAAAGTAGTTAGGGTTGGCACGCACTACTCCTCTTTCCTCATTTCACCAGCTGTTTTCACTCCTTCCCTCATTTCACTCCTTTCTCTCTCCTCCTTCATCTTCAGATCTACTCCTCTCTAACTTACCTCCTGTCTCACTTCACTCTTCCTCCCTCTCTCACTCCACCAAACAACCATACCACCGTTACTACTCACTAAACCATCGACATTTTCGTAAATGAAACTGGAAATTAATAATAAGGTAAAACAAAAAAATATCTTGTCAATGAACGAAGTTTTCCTCCTGTCTCATTTCACCGAGCTTGCCTTCGTCGTCGTCGCCGAGATTTCACCGCCGAGCTTGCCTTCGCCGTCACCGAGATTTCGCCGCCATTAATCTTCGTCGTCGTTGTATCTCGTCCTTCGCACAAGCTTTCGCCGCCATTAATCTTCCTCTATTGCTCGTGAATCTCCGTCGTGGCTCGAGTTTTAATTCTTCGCACAAGCTTTTCAGTTGTTTGTATGAGATATTTTGATGACTTTTGATTGTGATACATCATTTTTCATTGAGTTCAATTTGGATGCATATTTTGATTTTGTGAAATTTTCGGTGGTTTGATTTTGTTCATTTGTTTGGTTTTTAATGTTTGATTTTTAATGTTTGATTTTTATTCTTACTCCGCCATGGTGGACTTTTCACATCTCACATGCTTTGAATGTGATACATTGGAAACGTGTAGTTGCAGTTACAGGAATATGGTTGCAATGTTCTCAAATTAGTAAGCAAATGAAGTTTATATTTTAGATTTGTTATGTTGTTTGCTGCTGTTTTTTATAAGTTTTAGTTTGTAATTTTTTATTTTCTACTCAGTGTATGAATCTAAAGTATTGTACTATTTTATTTTAGTTACTTTTGGTTTTAGTTACATTTTAATGTTATAAACAATACGTAGATTTTAATTTTAATTTTTTTTTTTTAAAACGTGCACCTATCGCTGCAGTTTCTACCCAAAACTGCAGCAATAGACCTATTTTTTTAATATAAAAAAAAATATATTGCTGCGGTTTTGGTAAGGAACCGCGGCAATAGGTTGCTCTATTGCTGCGGTTAAAAACCGCAGCAATAGGTAATTATCTATTGTTGCGCCCTTAATTGTTGCGCGGCCAAAACCGCAGCAATAATTACCGCCGCAATAAGCATTTATTCTACTAGTGACCAAAACATGGCTTTTTGTTCTTAGTTCCAATGTAAAGGAACGAGTAAGAATTGGTAAGGAACTGTGACAATTTAAAATGAGAATGAGTGTATGTTCCTTTGAAAGGAGCAGATGAACTAGCACTGTCATATTAAGTTAAAGGAACTAACTATTTAAAAGGAATTAGACATATGTTGAATAAGTACAACGGTTAATTAATGACATTTGAGTGATTAAAGCCTTAATTTTAGGAAGCCGTTTTTATTTGGTAAAAATCTGATTTTAAGGAAAATATTTTATTTTTATTTGAAAAAAAAAAAACTTTTCGATTTTAAGGAAAATATTTTTTAAAGATAATATTTTGATAAAAGGATTTAATTTTGGTTTTATTAATTAAAATAGTTTTAATTAAATCAGATTTTTGGTTTACTGCATAAGTGGTTGTTAAAATTAAGGAAGCAGTAGAATTTCCATAACACACGTTTAATTTAGATCGTGGAGATCATGGGTGTCAAAAGGAACGTGTTCCTTTAGTTGAGGAACATCATGGGAAAATGTTTTTACCACTAACACATGATTTAATCCCACGTTCTAGTCAATCACAACTATATATACTTATGTCTAATTAAGTTCCAATTTGCGTCTGACCAAGTGAATTAGTGAGTTTAACTAAGTAAAGTGTCAGTGCCTTCATTCTCTCATAAAAGCCATTTGTTATTTGCCTTCTTACCCTAATTCCACTAAGTTTATTGATCATTGTATTTTGGTTTTAGGGTAAGGGGATTTTGAGTGAAGTCCTGTAAGAGAGAAAGCTTTGAGTGAAGCGAGTTAAAGTCTGAAAACTTCAAGTGAAGTTGAGAGGAACAACTGTGAAAGGAACAGTTGTTTAGGAGCTTGAGTTTAGGAACTCAAGGTGTGGCCCGTGAGTAGAATTAGGCTGTAACAAAGTTGTTTGGCCTAATTAGTGAAAGTGTTGAGTTTAAAATCCCTAGTGATCGAGATTGTTTCTTCTTGTTTGGCCCAATAAGTTTTTCCTCGTAAAAATCCCTTGTGTTCCTTTAGCTTGTTTCTTTGTTTAAGTTTTATGATACCGCAAAAAGGTTATGTTTATTTCTACACATTCAATTCACCCCCCTCTTGTAGTGTTCCTAGTGAAATAATAGTAGGGTTATACAAATAATTCGCAAATAATTAACTAACATAAATAAACATACTAATACAATTTCTATGTAATCACATCAAATAATAAAATATATGAACACATTTTCATATATCATAATAAACTCAACTTATTTAAAATAAATAACATTAAGCTATAGCTTAGTTTGCAAACCAATTCATCAGAGCAATAATATAAATAATTGTACCGTATAAAATACAAGCTTAAAGAAAATGACATAATTAAACAAATGAATAGAAGCTTAAACATTAAAAATATTTGGATCAAAGAACACAAGTTAAAATGAGAAGTAAAGGTCAAAAATTTAAATTAAATAGGCTTATAAATGTTTTAGCTTAATGAGCAAAACAACTAATTAATAATACAAATAATAATTTTTAAGGTGAAAATAGGAAACAAATTAAGGTAAGGTTAAAATTTAGAGGTTAAAACAATGACTTAAAAGATATTAAAACATTTAAATGAAAAATCAAAATGGGAAAATTACGGGGTGTTACACCCCCTCACCAGCGTCTCTCTCTCCTCCCCTTGCCACTGCCACGTCACTCCCCTTCTCAACTCCACCAGTACCCATATCACCCCCACCACAACCACCATCATCTCCGTCATTAATACCGTTAGGAAACCTCGTATTTTCAAAGACCCGAACAAACGAGAATTCAAACCGTACAGAAACGCGGCAGCACCATACAAATGGGGGACTACAGAGGAGGGCCCACTCCATTCTCCATCACCGGACTAGCGTCAAAACCAATCCAAGTGTCAGTGTGTCCCAAACCGCCGGATCTATCTCGTCTCTCACGCTGAATCCCTCAACTCGTTGTGTCATCTCCGGTGCATCAAGAATTCGAATGCTATACTCGACGCGTGCCTCATGAAGTTGAAGAAGATGAAGGTTCCAGAATTTAGTTTTAGTTGATTTTTTTTGTATTGATCTAGTTCCTGATGAAGAAAATGGCGATATAGTGCTGAATTTCTGTCATTCCCAATACTTTTTGATATGTTGTTGAATTTTCTTCTTCTTCTAATGTATCTTAAAAATCGCTGTTAAATTTGTAGTGCTGAATTTTACTTCTTCTTATAGTGGTGAGTTTATAGTGTTGTAAGTTATTTTTTTTTTTAGATCTGGAAATTAGGAGGTGTTGTATTCACTATTTTGATGATGACATATATTCAATATCTTGTATAGTTTTATTTTGACAAAATAAAAATCTTGAAAATAACTTTTATATCTTTTATATTTTTTCATATGTTTTATCTTGTGGAGAAAAGATTAAGGGATAGTTAATCTTATCAACATATTATGTTTAAGAATATGGTCTTGCATACTCGAAATTATTTGCCATGATATGGTTAATTAATCTTATAACTTAGAATCTTTTGTGAAAAAGATTCCTTGTTATTAGATAGTTTGGTGCTATTTGTGTTGTTGAATATAGGTTAAACCATTCATGCCTACAAAGAAGGAAAGTGGGGCGTGAACTTCGCCAACCAACTGCTGTATTTCTCATCCAACGGCTAGTGGAAAAACTGCATTAACGGTTGCTAAAATCGTGGAATATAAGGCACAAGAACATGGGACATGAAAGCCTTAAAACTAGCTTGAATAAAGACGTGGAAAAGCAGTTGAAGAACATCAGTTGCAGCAGCTATATAAGGAGGATCTATTGTTCGAAATAATTACAACTTTCAAGCATTCTCAAGAACATATACTTAGAAAGTTTTATGTAATTTAATCCTCTTCATTAACAATCATTGTAATACTTTTGATTGTTGGGTGAGCGAAAACCAAAGTCTCTGTAATCAAGAGAGAAAGAGAAAGCGAGAAAGAGAAGACTTCTAGTGATTTCAAGAGAAGTTCACTCGTTCAGGGGGAACTAAGTGACATGGAACTGGTTGCTAGAGGAACTGAGTGAGGTCCAGTAATAGGTTGTTCCAAGAGTCATTTGGCCTATTATTAATAAGAGAAGTCAAGATTTAAAATTCCTCGTGGTCAAGGTTTTTCTTCCAATTAGGCCTAGTAAGTTTTCCTTGTAAGTTAAACCTTTGTGTTGGTTCTCTTATTCTCTTTATTTCTCTAAGTTGTTTCAAAGTTTCAAATTCCGCAAATTAGCTTTAAAATTCCTCACAACTACAATTCACCCCCCTCTTGTAGTTGGTAGTGTATTCATACTAGAAGCCTGTTCATGACAAATGTGGGAACTTCTCCAAATAACTCATGAAGGAACAAGAGAGGTCAAGAGATCCAATATTGATATGCTAATGCATAAGTACATACTATTTCAAATAAAGCCAAAGGAGCCTGTTCATGACATACTCACTCGCTTCTCAAACATAATCAATGAACTTGAATCTCTAGGAAAAATCACTTCTCCAGAGGAACAGGTTCGAAAAGTGCTGAGAAGTCTTCCACAAGACGAAAAATGGATGGCTAAGGTGACAGCATTGCAGGAAACCAAGGATTTCACAACATTCAATATTAAAGAACTTGCTGGATCCTTGATGACTCATTAGTTACATCTAGGAACTCATGATGTTGAAACTGTCAGGCCTAAGGCCCTGGATCTCAAATTAGAGGAACAAGAAGAATCAGAGGCTGATGATGAAGAAGCAGCCATGATTGTAAGAAGGTTCAAGAAATTCTTCAACAAAAATTACATAGGGAAGAATGCAAGGAAGCCAACAAAGCTGAGTTGTCACAAATGTGGAGGCCTTGATCATTTTATCAAATAATGTCCTCTGTGGGAGAACGAGAAAGCAAAAGGAAAATTCAAGGAGAAGGGAAAGGAACAACATAAACCTTTCTCAAAGACAGACATGAAAAAAGCCATGGTAGCAGCATGGGTAGAGTCCAACTCAGACAAGGAGCAGGAACAAACTGAAGAAGACACTGCCCATCTATGTCTTACGGCAAAGATTGAAGATGAAGAGGAACCATCAAACCCTAAGGTATGTGGTAGTACTATTGTAGAGGAACTTACAAAACTGAATAAAAGCCAACTTCTAAAACTGCTCTTAGAAACCTTAGATGACTATAAAGAAGTTTGCGTAAAAAGAGAACAAGTAGAAAATGCATTGAGAGTAACTGAGAAATATTCTACTTGGCTAAACTCTTTAAAGTCCGATACTGAAAAATGATTCTTTGAACTTTTTGACAAAAACAAAGCTATTAAAGAAACTTTTGAAAAAGTAAAAATGAGAACATGGGACATGAAAGCCTAAAAATTAGCTTGAAGAAAGATGTGGAAAAGCAGTTGAAGAACATAAGTTGCAGCAGCTATATAAGGAGGATCTATTGTTCGAAATAATTACAACTTTCAAGCATTCTCAAGAACATATACTTAGAAAGTTTTATGTAATTTAATCCTCTTCCTTAACAATCATTGGAATACTTTTGAGTGTTGGGTGAGTGAAAACCAAAGTCTCTGTAATCAAGAGAGAAAGAGAAGAGAGAAAGAGAAGACTTCTAGAGAATTCAAGAGAAGTTCACTCGTTCAGGGAGAACTAAGTGACAGGGACCTGGTTCCTAGAGGAACTGAGTGAGGTCCAGTAATAGGTTGTTCAAAGAGTCATTTGGCCTATTATTAATAAGAGAAGTCAAGAATCAAAATCCCTCGTGGTCAAGGTTTTTCTTCCAATTGGGCCTAGTATGTTTTCCTTGTAAGTTAAACCTTTGTGTTGGTTCTCTTATTCTCGTTATTTCTCTAAGTTGTTTCAAAGTTTCAAATTCCGCAAATTAGTTTTAAAATTCCTCACAACTACAATTCACCCCCGGCCCCCTCTTATAGTTGGTAGTGTGTTCATACTAGAAGCCTGTTCATGACAAATGTGGGAACCTCTCCAAATAACTCATGAAGGAACAAGCGAGGTCAAGAGATCCAATATTGTATGTTAATGCATAAGTACGTGCTATTTCAAATAAAGCCAAAGGAGCTTGTTCATGACATGCTCACTCGCTTCTCAAACATAATCAATGAACTTGGATCTCTAGGAAAAATCACTTCTCCAGAAGAATAGGTTCGAAAAGTGTTGAGAAGTCTTCCACAAGACGAAAAATGGATGGCTAAGGTGACAGCATTGCAGAAAACCAAGGATTTCACAACATTCAATATTAAACAACTTGCTGGATCCTTGATGACTCATTAGTTACATCTAGGAACTCATGATGTTGAAACTGTCAAGTCTAAGGCCCTGGCTCTCAAATTAGAGGAACAAGAAAAATCTGAGACTGATGATGAAGAAGCAGCCATGATTGTAAGAAGGTTCAAGAAATTCTTCAACAAAAATTACAAAGGGAAGAATGTAAGGAAACCAACAAAGCTGAGTTGTCACAAATGTGGAGGCCTTGATCATTTTATCAAATAATGTCCTCTGTGGAAGAACGATAAAGCAAAAGGAAAATTCAAGGAGAAGGGAAAGGAACAACATAAACCTTTCTCAAAGACAGACATGAAAAGAGCCATGGTAGCAGCATGGGTAGAGTCCGACTCAGACAAGGAGCAGGAACAAACTGAAGAAGACACTGCCCATCTATGTCTTACGGCAAAGATTGAAGATGAAGTGGAACCATCAAACCCTAAGGTATGTGGTAGTACTATTGTAGAGGAACTTACAGAATTGAATAAAAGCCAACTTCTTAAACTACTCTTAGGAACCTTAGATGACTATAAAGAAGTTTGCGTAAAAAGAGAACAAGTAGAAAATGCATTGAGAGTAACTGAGAAATATTCCTTGGCTAAACTCTTTAAAGTCCGATACTGAAAAATGATTCTTTGAACTTTTTGGCAAAAACAAAGCTATTAAAGAAACTTTTGAAAAAGTAAAAATGAGAGCATGGGACATGAAAGCCTAAAAATTAGCTTGAAGAAAGATGTGGAAAAGCAGTTGAAGAACATAAGTTGCAGCAGCTATATAAGGAGGATCTATTGTTCGAAATAATTACAACTTTCAAGCATTCTCAAGAACATATACTTAGAAAGTTTTATGTAATTTAATCCTCTTCATTAACAATCATTGGAATACTTTTGAGTGTTGGGTGAGTGAAAACCAAAGTCTCTGTAATCAAGAGAGAAAGAGAAAGAGAGAAAGAGAAGACTTCTAGAGAATTCAAGAGATGTTCACTCGTTCAGGGGGAACTAAGTGACAGGGGGAACTAAGAGAGAAAAATGGATGGCTAAGGTGACAGCATTGCAGAAAACCAAGGATTTCACAACATTCAATATTAAACAACTTGCTGGATCCTTGATGACTCATTAGTTACATCTAGGAACTCATGATGTTGAAACTGTCAGGCCTAAGGCCCTGGATCTCAAATTAGAGGAACAAGAAGAATCAGAGGCTGATGATGAAGAAGCAGCCATGATTGTAAGAAGGTTCAAGAAATTCATCAACAAAAATTACATAGGGAAGAATGCAAGGAAGCCAACAAAGCTGAGTTGTCACAAATGTGGAGGCCTTGATCATTTTATCAAATAATGTCCTCTGTGGGAGAACGAGAAAGCAAAAGGAAAATTCAAGGAGAAGGGAAAGGAACAACATAAACCTTTCTCAAAGACAGACATGAAAAGAGCCATGGTAGCAGCATGGGTAGAGTCCGACTCAGACAAGGAGCAGGAACAAACTGAAGAAGACACTGCCCATCTATGTCTTATGGCAAAGATTGAAGAAGAAGAGGAACCATCAAACTCTAAGGTATGTCATAGTACTATTGAAGAGGAACTTACAGAATTGAATAAAAGCCAACTTCTTGAACTACTCTTAGAAACCTTAGATGACTATAAAGAAGTTTGCGTAAAAAGAGAACAAGTAGAAAATGCATTGAGAGTAATTGAAAAATATACTACTTGGCTAAACTCTTTAAAGTCCGATACTGAAAAATGATTCTTTGAACTTTTTGACAAAAACAGAGCTATTAAAGAAGCTTTTGAAAAAGTAAGAAAATGAGAATTACCTTTTTGATATGGAATTGGCAGAGTTGAAACTATTTGAACCTGAAGGAACAATTCCTTCCGCAAGTACCAGATAGATTTTGGAAAGTTAAAACTTGATTATGAAACTGCTTTAAAAGAAAATCTGGTATTGTTAAAAAGCTTTGGAAAATCAAGAGTAACTCAAGCCCAACAAAGGAACCCAAGCAGGACTTGATTCCTACCACTAACTAATTTTTATGGATGCAGACTGAAGTGAGAGGGAACAACCTGTGGTTCCTCGATAGCGGTTGTTCTAAGCACATGACAGGAGACAAATCAAAATTGCTCTCACTTTCAGTTTACAATGGAGGAATTGTGACCTTTGGAGACAATCTTACAGGTAACATAGTAGCAGTTGGTAAGATTGGAAAATCTCAGTCACATTCTATAAACGTAATTTTAGTCTAAGGTTTAAACCATAGTTTACTTAGTACATTTCAATTCTGTGATGAAAGTAATGTTGTGAAGTTCACAAAAGAATCTTGTGTAGTCAGCAATGATAGTACGGATACCAAAATTCTGGAAGGAACAAGGAAGGGGAATACCTATATACATTGTAGACCTCAATCTGGTTCCCAGGAATAACCTCACATGCTTGAGCGTGATAGAAGAGGATCCACTCCTGTGGCACAAACGATTCGGTCATGCAAGTTTATCTCTATTGCACAAGTGGAAAAGACTTAATTGTTGGGTTACCATCAATTAAATCCATCAACCATGGTGTTTGTGATGCATGCGTGAAAGGCAAGCAAGTGAGATCGTCATTCAAATCAAAGAAAATGGTAAGTACACAAAGTCCATTGGAGCTCATTCATATGGACTTATGTGGTCCTATACGAATCAAAAGCATATAAGGTAAGAGATATGTATTGGTTATTGTAGATGATTTTTCTAGATATACTTGGGTTATCTTTCTTCATTGCAAAGATGAAACATTTGATGAATTTCAAACCTTTGTAAAAAGATTTTAACGAACTAGTGGTTATAAATTGAAACATTTGAGATCTGACCATGGTAAGGAGTTTGAAATCTCCAAATTTGATGAATTTTACGGCAATGAAGGTTTAGATCACAACTTCTCTGCTCCAAGGACACCACAACAGATTGGTGTAGTTGAAAGAAACAATAGTGGAAAAAACGTCAAGGGTTGCGGTCAAAATAGCCCTAAGGGTTACGTTTTTTGGCCCGCAGCCCTTAAGTGATAAAGGGATGCAGTTAATGATCAAAACCGCAGCCCTTAATGACCCACAAAAATGTTATTTTATTTTTGCATTTTTTGTGTCCTAAATATACCAAAAAAAAATAGTTAATTATGTATATAATGTTTTTTATTTGAGCGAGCCTACCAAAATGAACCAATTCATTACTCTAAAAACAACCAGAAATTTTGAACAACATACAACAAGAGGAGATTTCACAAAATAACAACATACAATCAAATTAATTCCACAAAATAAAAAAAAATAAAAAACCTAAAATACGAAAAAATAAATTGACAAAAAAACCGAGTAAATCTCGAACCCTAGATCTCAAATTAATCTCGAACCATCTCAAATTAATTCCATAAAACTAAAAAATCTAAAATTAAAAAAAAATACGAAAAATACAATCACGAACCAACAAATACACAAATACTAAATCTCGAACCCTAGATCTGGTCGAAGGCGACGGCAAGAGGTTTTTGTATGCAAATGTCGGCGAGACAAGACGCGAGTGGTGAGCGACGACTGTTTGTGCGAATGCCGACGAGGGGGTATGATGGTGTGAGCGATTTGTGCCCAGAGATCCGACTGTATGTGGAGACGCGAGGAGAGGAGATCCTAACTTAGAGAGGAGAGAGGAGAGACGAGAGACAAAGGAGGAGAGGAGAACCCTAGCCACCGAGAATGAGAGAGACGAGTGAAGATTTGTGGTGGTGTGAAGATTTGTTCACAATAAACCCTAGCAACCATGATAGAGGAGAGAGACGAATGAGAGAAAAATAATGAGAGTGAGGAGAGAGAAAGATGAGAGTGAGGTGTGAAGGTTTGTGTGCTCAACTTCTCTAATTAATAAAGCGAAGTCTATCAACCCAACACCGAGAATGAATAAGAGCTGCGGGTTGGCCCAAAACCGCATCCTTTTAGTAATTAAGGGTTGCGGTTTTGGGGCTAACCGCAACTTTTCACTATTAAGGGTTACGGTTAGCCCAAAAACCCCAACCCTTAATTACTGAAGGGATGCGATTAGCCCAAAAACCGCAGCCCTTAATTACTAAAGGGCTGCGGTTTTGGGCTAACCGCAACCCTTCACTATTAAGGGCTGCGTTTTGCAATAAACCGCAGCCCTTATGGTTTTTTCCACTAGTGAAAGAACCGAACTCTGGAGGGCATGGCTAGAACAATGATAATAGGAAGTGGTCTTCCAAAGAACTTATGGACTGAAGCAGAAAATACAACATGCTACATTATCAACCGAGTCATGCTAAGACCAATCACATTAAAAACGCCCTATGAACTCAAAAAAAACCTAATATCTCTTATTTTCGATTCTTTGGATGTAAATGTTTTGTACATAACAATGGAAAAGACAATTTAGGAAAGTTTGATGCTAGAAGTGTTGAAGCCATATTTCTAGGATATGCTTCAAACAGTAAAGCTTACCGAGTCTACAATAAAAGAACTATGTGTGTAGAGGAGAGTGTCCATATTAGCTTTGATGAAACTAACTCTCTACAAGAACCAAGTTATGATGATGAGTTCGAAATAGGATTGACTCGATCTGAAGAGTCAAACTACTATGATGACGAACTAACCCCTGGAGATAAAGAAACGAAGCATGTTCCTGAAGCTGAGACCACTGTTCCTGATCCTCAACGGGAACACGCAGAAGAAGAAGGAACAACTTAACATGAAGAAGATCCAATGTATCAAACACCTCAAGAAGCACAAGAAGAAATTACAGCAACAAGGAGATTTGAACCAAAGCCTTGGAAGCACCAACATTATCATCCTTTAGATTTGATCATAAGTAACATTGAAAAGGGAACTCAAACGAGATCCCAAATGAAGAGTTTTGTGCATTTCATGCTTTTATGTCCTTGTCAGAACCTCGAGATCATATTGAAGCATTAAGAGAGACTGATTGGATAAATGCCATGCAAGAGGAACTGAATGAATTTCAAAGGAACAAAGTCTGGCACCTGGAGCCTAAGCCAAAGAACCCGAAAGTAATTGGAGTAAAATGGGTCTTCAGGAACAAGCTTGATGAACATGGCACAGTCATAAGGAACAAGGCTAGACTTGTTGCAAAAGGTTACAATCAACAAGAAGGTATTGATTTCGATGAAACCTTTGCTCCTATTGCTAGAATATAAGCTATTAGAATTTTGATTACATTTGCTGCCTTTATGGGTTTTATTTTGTAACAAATGGACATTAAATGTGCATTTTTAATGGTTTTCTAATGGAAGACTTCTATGTGGAACAACCTCTAGGACTTGAGAATCCAGATCTTCCAAACCAAGTCTATAAGCTTGATAAAGCTCTTTATGGGTTAAAACAAGCTCCTAGATCGTGGTATGAAAGACTTTCAAAATTCTTGCTTTCACATAACTTTATTAGAGGTAAAGTTGATAGGACTATGTTCCTTAGATTCAAAGGAACAGACATATTAGTTATCCAAATTTATGTTGATGATATTATATTTAGAGCTACTAATGATCTTCTATGCAATGAAGTCGTGATCTAATGAGCAGTGAATTTGAGATTAGCATGATGGTAGAATTAAACTTCGTTCTCGGCTTGCAAATCAAGCAAACCGAAAGAGGAAAAATGATCCATCAACAAAAATATGTAAAGGAACTACTGAAAAAATATGGACTGAGACATTCTAAAACAAACCACACTCCTATAGGAATAGGAACAAGCTTGGATGAAGATACGAACGGTAATTAAGAGTGTATATGAGAAGCAATATAGAGGTATGATTGGATCCTTATTATATCTAACTGCCTGTAAACCTGATATTGATTTTAGTGTTGGATTATGTGCTAGATCCAATCAAATCCAAGGGAATCTCTCCTTAGGTATTTGAAAGGAAGTAATGATCTTTGTTTGTTTTATCCTCGTAGTGATATCTTTGCTTTGGTAAGTTATTCTGATGCGGACTATGCTAGAGACTTAGTTAACCGCAAAAGCACTTCTAGAATTGTCCAGTACCTAGGAACAAGCTTAGTCTCTTGGAGCTCAAAGAAGCAAAGCATTGTTGCCTTGTCCACTGCAGAAGCAGAGTATTATGGATCAAGCAACAGGTACAAGATTTTGGAATTAAATTCATGTGTGTTTCTATATATTGTGATAATACAAGTGCTATCTGCATCTCTAAGGATCCTGTACAGCATTCTAGGGTCAAGTATATATATTCATATTACACATCATTTCTTGAAGGACAATGTTGAAAAGGGTCTAGTTGAAGTTGAATTTTGTCCAACTGAAAATCAAATTGCTGACATCTTGACTAAACTTCTTCCAAGAGAAAAATTTGAAAAGATTCGCTTAGAGCTAGGGATGATCAGAATAAATTGAAAGTGCTACTTTTAATAACCTCCTATGTTACAATTTTTACTCTAAATGACCAACAATTTTTATGAATTTATTTTATACAATTCTAAGTCAAGGTAAAGGACTCGCATGCAGCTTCATAATATTCCCTTATTGTCCACACGTACATATTTAGCAGAACATGATGAAGCTTGTGTATTTCTAGCTTGAGCATGTTAATTGCATGAGTTTATTTTTCTTTATTTTTTCTTTTTCTCCATTTTCGTAAATATCTCTCCCAACTTAATTTTCTTTCTTTATTTTACTCTTTCATTAATTATCCACAAAATGTCACATTCTGATACAATGCAACGATTCACCTAAGTCCAAATACAAAGCTGAAAAATTCGAAATTATATGGATTAAGAGAAAAGGGAAACGCCGCCATAAATTTTTCACAATCCCCCCTCCCCCCATATATCTAACCCATCATAAAACCCCTCCATCACATCAACTCATTTTACACGGCAAAAATTACTTTTCACCAAAACCATCAACTCTCCAAAACCACTCATCTTCTCCAAGCTTCATCAATGGCCCCCAAACACAAATCTTCCGAAGAAACCAAAACCCCACAAAATTTCCTGCCCGAAAAAACTTCGCCCTTGGTGGAATACGAGGAAAGTGACAATGAGTCTTCAAACTTTAACGACGAAACAATGGGTTCACCCGAAAATTCTTCTACTCATGAAGCTATGTCTCCCAAGAAAGAGGATGAAGTCAGTGACGAAGAAGAAGAGCAAGAAAAAGGAATTCGGGTTCCTACCAAACGAGGTAAGAAAACCAAATCCTCCAAATTCATAATTGTGTTCTATGCTGGTCTTGCATGGTGTAAGAAGGTTAAGTGGGTAGAAATTCTTGATTTAGTTAAATTTCAAAAGTGGTCCAAATTGTTATGTTCGAATGAGGGTTTATTTGATGGAGAAATGGGTGAATTATGTGCTAAGATTGATGATGGCATGTGTTTAAGTATCGTGAATGGTAGTTTGGTTAGGTTTAATGAAAAATATTAAGTTAATGGTTTGAAGTGCCTGCTGAGGGATACAAAGAGTATATAAAAGGAAAAGTTAAACTGAATGTCAATGGTGTTACCAATGATGAGATTTTGTCCTATTTTGGGGGAAACCATACTAATTAATCTCTTGATTAAAAAGATCTTTCTCCTTTTCACAAATTGCTTTTCCAACTTGTGTGGCGCTTTGTTTTACCCCGCACCTCAAAAAGAACCCGATCAAGTTTAATGCATCTTTCTACCATGTATTGTCTTGCCAACAACATCAAAGTTAACTTTCCTTCCTTGATGATCAATCACCATACTCACTGCATCTCTCACAAAAACCGAATTGGGTATGGAAATCTCATTACCTCCATGCTCAAGAAATGCAAGGTTAAACTTCCCTCCCACTCCTCCTTTGAACTTGAGCCTGAGAATTATCTTACTAAAAACACCCTTTCTAGACTGAGTAGGGTGATGAGTGGTAAGCTTGAGTTTGAGGTTGAGGAACCTAAGGTCAAGGGAGAATCTGTTGTCAAGCGGAATAGTGGAGAGGAACCAGGTGAAGGAACTAAGAAGCAGGTTAGGAAGAGTTAAAGGTTGGTGAACACCAAGTTCCCCAGGGACAAGGGAGAGAGCGTTGCCATTATAATTGACCTGAACAAGGATTCGGTTCCTCCAGAGTCCACTTCCAGAGTTGTTGATTTCCCTCTGCTCTCTCTAGTACCAGCCTCCATGGGTTGCTGAAGGACATTCAAGGTTCCCTGTCTCTATTGCACTCAAGGCTTCAGGGTCTGGAAGCGCGTGTTGCTCATCTAAATGTTCAGCAGGAACAAGTTCTTGCTGCTGTGAAGAAGGGAGAGACCACCATCCGTGAGAAGATTGACTCACACTACAAGAAAATGCTGAAACAACGACTGCTTCACAACGACGGTTAGCGAAACGGTCGTTGTTTTTTACTTCAGCGACCGCTTTGAGCCGTCGGTAATCATCTGACAGCTTTTGAAGTATTTAACGACGGGTAAACGGTCGCTGAATATCAACGACGGTTCAGAACCATCGTTGTTTTTATTATTTTAAATTTTATATTTTTTTAACTTTAGGCGACGGTGTTTAACGGTCGCTGAGTACAAAGGAGTAAAAATAAACTCGAGCATCTGTGTTGTTTTTCAGTCGTTTATTTTCAAAACTCTTTTCTCAAAACACAAAAGGGAGAGGAGGGCGCGCGAATTGAAGGCCAAGGTCAGACTTCCTTGCCGTTCCGACTACCGGTGACAGCCCATTTTCGCTCTCCTTTCCTTGCCGCCGGTAATTTCTGAAGGTTCGTGTTTTTTTTTTTTTTTGGTTACTCATCAAACCCTAAAAATGGGGTTTTTGGGATATAGGTTATAAACACCAAGTTCGCCGGTCGTCCTCGCCGCCGGTAATACCTCAATTCGAAAATTCACTTGGAATCTGTAAGTTCGACTACTATTCCAGGAACTTAATTGAATTTGTTATTTGAATTTTCAGTTTTTATATTTGAGTTAGAACTTTGTTTGATTTTGGTTTTATCGTTTTTCATTGGTGAATTTGAAGAAATTTAGATTTTGGGGGTTCAGTTGAAGTTACTCAAACCCTAGATGTGCCAATGATTGTAGTATGTTATTGAATTTTGCACTGCCGATGTGTATATACATATATTTTTCCTTTGATGTTTCTAGTGCGAAATTGAGGTTTTATGTGAAGTATGAAGGATTCATTTTGTAATTGTGAGTGTTTTGGATGCAAAGTCTGTTTATCGAGGATTTTGTAATTTTGCACTGCCGAGTTAAGTTTCAATTTGCAATTGAATTTTCAGTCAGCTTATTCATGGTCATGTAATGCTTAGCTACTGTTTGATATTTTGATATTGAGAATTTCTTGATTTTGCTTGTGGTTGTATAGTTATACTACTTACGACTTGTGTATTCTTTAGTGTCTCTTATTTGTTTTAGTAAGTTCTGCAATTGTGTAAATGAGCTTGTGTAGCTGAGCCATGGAGACTAGGGCTGCTGGAAACCACAATATCTGAGATTTGTTAGCTTTGGTAATTCGAAGACTGCAGCATACATAAGAATAATGCAAGATCTGTAATGATGAAAAGAAATTAGTTTTATTTCATTTCTAATCTTGTAATTCTGATCAAGAGTGAATAGTCACCCAATGTTCAACTTCAGATGGACTTGACTGTCGAACACTGACAAACATCTATGTTCAACTAATGCACACAGCACAGTTCACATAAGAAAATACCATAACAATCTATGGACCGTTTCAAATTGAATTGTTCATGGTCTTCGAAGTCGATCTTGGATCAACTATGCCTTAGGCAATCTGTTTTTGTAAATCTTAGTGGGGGGAGGGCGTGCAGGGGTTCATTGAGGTGGAGGGGCTGTGCGGGGGGGTCGGTGAGGGAGGAGGAGCTGCAGGGGGTCGGGGAGGGGGCCGTGCGGGGGGGGTCGGTGAGGGGGAGGAGTGCAGGAGGTTAGTGATGGGGGGTGTGCGGGGGGGTCGGTGAGGGGGGGAGGCTGTGCGGGGGGGTCGGTGAGGGGGGGTTGTGCGGGGGTTCGGTGAGGGGGGAGGGCCGGGCAGGGGGTCGGTGAGGGGGGCGTGGAAGGGGGTCGTGAGGGGGGAGGCAGGGGGTCCAGGGGGGTAGGGGGGGGGGGGGGGGGGGTCGGTGAGGGGGGGTGGGCGGAGGGGAGGGGTCGCAGGGGGTCAGTGAGGGGGGGGGGCTGCGGGGGTCCTTTTTTTTGCAAACTACTACAAGGTTTTGTTTTGTTAAAATAAGCCATATGTTTTGCCCATTATTATAGTTCGTTTTGTTTTCTTCCCAATATATGTGATTTGTTTTTTGGTGCAAATAAAGTTGTAATTTGTTAATATTGAAGAAATCAGTTTTTTTATTCTTGGATTATTCATACTTTAATGTAACAAGAATTTATTTCAATTGTTTTGTTTAATCTTGCGCATTTCTAACTTCTTGCATTTTAGGTAATCATGTCAAATCCTAAGGGCCGCGGAGGTCAAGGTGGCTTAGGTGCAAGCCAAGGTCGTGGGACTTTGATTCCGATGCAGCTTTTTCAGTCACCAGAAGTAGAAGGAAGCCAGAACCCTATAGTAGAGACACGGGGAGATGATTCACGGGCACGTGACATTGGTAGCCACGCACGGAGACTCCGAACACTCATACGGAGGAAGGTGAAGGTTCGAACCGTGCACCAAGAAAGGTTTTAAGCCCTACTGGATTATGGTAAGTTCGTAAGCTACTATATGCTTCATGATATTTGTATGCAATGGTATTCACAATTCACGTGTTTGTTTGGTTTTCAAATCAGGTTCGATGATAACAAGGTTAGTGGGTCCATCACTGACATTTTCCAGGTTCATTTTCGACAACCTTGGTTCAATTACAGTGAGGTCGACAATGCAACAAAGACGCATTGGTGGAACATTTTCACAGTATGTATGAATCGGAGCCCCAAAAATTTCATTGATTATATTACTTTATTATTATCTTTGTTTAATGTTTGACTAAAGGGTATTTACGAACGGGCTCCTGAGTTAGAAGGCCTAGTGAGGAAGGATTACAAGAAAAAAGCTTCATCTCGTCTGAGAGACTTGCGATACTGGGTGGTTAAGAAAGCCAAAGAAAGGCCAAAATGGTTGGGGGAGACGATCTATGAAGACATGAAGAAGAGAAGAGCCAACATTTCGGGAAAAATCTGAAAAGGCGAAGAAGAACAGAAGAGGTGGCTCCCTGTCTAATCCAATTGAGCCGTCACACTTTCAGGGTTCTATTTCAGCGGCACAGCATGCTAGGAAGATGGTAAATATGTTTCATATCTACTACTTAGTGTAATTTACATGACATTTTCGGTATGATTAAAAAATAAAGCCTTTGTTCAACAATGTGTACAGGCAAAGAGTAGAGGAGGAGTACTCCCTACTGCTCCCGAGTTGTTCTTGAAGACTCATTTTAAGACTATTCCTAGAAAAGGAGAAATCCCAGCAAACAAGAAAGCAAAGCAAATCTCGGTACATACTTCTAAACATATATTTATAGGCAAATATGATTGAAATTGAATACACTAAACATTTTAGGCCATTTTAGTTGAAATTGAACAAATACAATTAGTTTGATGCTAGTTTAAGTTATAAACACCTCAAACATCATATATATAGATAGTTTAATGTGATTATAAGTTGTTTTGATTGAAAATACACAAAATAGGAAAGATAGAACCAAATATAGGCCATTTTGGCCATTTTAGGCCATTTCACTTGAAATTGAATGAATACGAGTAGTTTGATGCTAGTTCAAGTTATAAACACCTCAAACATCATATATATAGTTAGTTTAATGTGATTATAAGTTGTTTTGATTGAAAATACACAAAATAGGAAAGTTAGAACCAAATATAGGCTAATATAGGCCATTTTAGGCCATTTCACTCGAAATTGAATGAATACGACTAGTTTGATGCTAGTTTAAGTTATAAACACCTCAAACATCATATATATAGTTAGTTTAATGTGATTATAAGTTGTTTTGATTGAAAATACACAAAATAGGAAAGATAGAACCAAATATACGCCAATATAGGCCATTTTAGGCCATTTCACTTGAAAATGAATGAATACGACTAGTTTGATGCTAGTTTAAGTTATAAACACCTCAAACATCATATATATAGTTAGTTTAATGTGATTATAAGTTGTTTTGATTGAAAATACACAAAATAGGAAAGATAGAATCAAATATACGCCATTTTGGCCATTTTAGGCCATTTTGGCCACTTTAGGCCATTTCTCTTGAAATTGAATGAATACGCTTAGTTTGATGCTAGTTTAAGTTATAAACACCTCAAACATCATATATATAGTTAGTTTAATGTGATTATAAGTTGTTTTGATTGAAAATACACAAAATAGGAAAGATAGAACCAAATATACGCCATTTTGGCACTTTATATTATTTGAATATGAGTATATTTAACCAAATGCAGGAGACATACAATAAGAAGCTGGATCATTGTACCACTCAGGGGTCACAACCGAACCCTGATCTGTTGTATTGGGAGACAGGTTGGGGGGGGAGGAACAGAGGAAAAGTTCGGGGGGTTGGGTCGGGGAGATCATTTGTACTACAACTCTGCATCAGGGCGAGGAGATGGCGGCTCTTCACAACCATATGAGCCGTCCATTTTTTCTCAGATTGAGGCGCAAGTGGAGGCAAAGGTCGCTGCACGGATGGGGGAGGTGGAGGCAATGGTCGCAGCACGGGTGGAAGAGTCACGTCGGGCCCTCATAGAGGAAATGATGAGGAACATGTCTAGTTTCGGCCACATGTTCTCAGGTTGCAACCCAGGCCCCACTCCACAACGCAAACCAGAAGATGACCCAGGGTTTGGTGGTGGCGGTAGTGCTACAGAGCCACCCTTGACAGTGTAGTTTTTTTTGCCGTGGACAACTAGGTAACTATCTTATAGTTGGATATAGTTAGTCTAACTATTTTCTTGTAGTGTAAATACTTATCTCTCTTCTTTTCTTGATGTGTCGGGTTTTTTTTTTTTTCAACCCGACTTCTACTTTATTTCCCCACACCGGGATCTATTTTGCGTACATATATTTAATCTAGGTAGTTTGTCTAACTATAGACATCTAGTGTCTATATTTATCGGCATCTAGCGTATTAGTTTCTAGCTTTGTCGATATATATTTTTTGTAAACACCGACATCTACTTTATTTCCCGACATCGGGATCTATTTTGTGTACATAAATGTAATCTATTTCATGTAATTATACAAGTATCTATGTAAATTTTAATATATATCAAAATTGCATATTTTTGTAATTGAAAAAATTGAATGCGATGGAGAAACTGACTTTAGCGTGGTATATTTAGGTGCAATTTGTGCGGAGTCGGGTTTAATTATTATTAAGAACAATAGAATTTTAAATAATATTATTTTGTAACAACAGCGACGGTTAAACATTAAATCAACGACGGCTAGGCAGTCGCTGTAAGGTTCTCTATGTAGCCATGGACACGAAATCAACGACTGCTTAAATACCTTAGCGACGGTTTTAAACAGACGTTGATTTATCGAAATCAACGACCGTTTAAAGCGGACGGTGACGGTTGAAAACCGTCGCTGATTCACCGTCCGCTTTAAACGGTCGTTGAATGGGGATCAACGTCGGCTTTTCTAAACCGTCGCTGATTGTTATGAAACCGTCGTTAAAAAAATCACCGACGGCTTGACGATCGTTGATTCTAGTATCAGCGACCATCTGAATGCCGACTGTCAATCAACGACGGTTGGCCGTCGTTGATTTGTTAGCGATGGCTTCTGTGGACATCACCGACGGCAAAAAGCCGTCGTTGATTTCCTCTTTTCTTGTAGTGTCAGTTGTCGCCT
Source organism: Beta lomatogona (assembly GCA_947646795.1). Lineage (NCBI taxonomy): Eukaryota > Viridiplantae > Streptophyta > Magnoliopsida > Caryophyllales > Amaranthaceae > Beta > Beta lomatogona. Next base: position 1,038,218 of record CANSNZ010001138.1, read on the forward strand.
CCTTCACCATCCGCTCCAAACTTTGATCCCTTTCCCTTTTTAATTAAGACATTATAAATTAAATTTTTGACTTGTAACTAAACAGGGTAAACAGTTGCTACTTATGTTTCCTTTTTGTGTGTGTACATCACACTGGATCTTTTGGTTATTTTCTTTCTTTTCTTTCTTTTTTTTTTCTTCCGCTTTCATGCTTGCTTCACTTCTCCTCTTAAATTTCTTGAACTTTGCTCTTGCTTATCTCAGGCCTAGTTACATTTGTTTTGTCTTTGCATGCTCTCTTTATGTCTGGATGGCTAATATTATTAAATGACTTGCTTGAGCAACTTTTACATGTTCATGTTGATATTGTTGACTCAATTGTGGTTGCTTAGTTGTCTTTGATGATGACAAAAGGGGGAAGTTAAGTGGCATATAAAAACAATTCTGATTTACTTAGTTTCTAATGCCATTGATTTTCGAAAATTTCTCTATCTTGGTCAAGCATTAATCCTTGTGACATACTTAGTTTTTTAGTTTTTATTTTGTAATTTCTATTATGCTTCTTGTTTTAGCATACTTTCATTTTTGTGATTTTTATTTTTCTTCTTTGTTTCTGTCTTGTTTTTCTGCCAAATATTTGCCATCTTCAAAGAGGGGGAATATTGTTGAATTCACTATTTTGATGATGACATGTATTCAGTATCTTGTAAAATTTTATTTTGAAAAAATAATAATCTTAAAAATAACTTTTATACCTTTTATATTCTTCTATATGTTTTATCTTGTGGAGAAAAGATTAAGGGACAGTTAATCTTATCAAGATGTTATGTTTAAGAATATAGTCTTGCGTACTTGAAATGATTTACAATGATATGGTTAATTAATCATATAACTTAGAATCTTTTGTGTAAAGGATTCCTTGTTATTAGATAGTTTGGTGCTACTTGTGTTGTTGAATATAGGTTGAACAATTCATGCCTACAAAGAAGGAAAGTGTGGCGTGAACCTCGCCAACCACCTGCTGTATTTCTCATCCAACGGCTAGTGGAGAAAACTACATTAACGGTTGCTAAAATCGTGGAATATAAGGCGCAAGAACATGGGACATGAAAGCCTAAAAACTAGCTTGAAGAAAGACGTGGAAAACCAGTTGAAGAACATCAGTTGCAACAACTATATAAGGAGGATTTATTATTCGAAATAATTAAAACTTTCAAGCATTCTCAAGAACATATACTTAGAATGTTTTATGTAATTTACTCCTCTTCATTAGGAATCATTGTAATACTTTTGAGTATTGGGTGAGTGAAAATCAAAGTATTTGTAATCAAGAGAGAAGGAGAAAGAGAGAAAGAGAAGAATCCTAGAGAAGTCAAGAGATGTAATTCACTCGTTCAGGATTAACTAAGTGACAGGGAACTGGTTCCTAGAGGAACTGAGTGAGGTCCAGTAATAATTAGGTTGTTCAAAGAGTCATTTGACCTATTATTAATAAGAGAAGTCAAGAGTCAAAATCACTCGTGGTCAAGGTTTTTCTTCCAATTGGGCCTAGGAAGTTTTCCTTGTAAGTTAAACCTTTGTCTTGTTTCTCTTATTCTCATTATTTTTCTAAGTTGTTTTAAAGTTTCATTAATTCCGCAAATTAGTTTTAAAATTCCCCACAACTACAACCCCCCCTCTTGTAGTTGGTAGTGTGTTCATACTCGAATAACAGGAGGATTTTTTTTGGTTGTAAATTTGAGAGTTGATTCTTGCGCCTGATTCTAGTAAAAAAATTTGTTATTAGTTTGTTTACCATGATATGCATCGGACGTAGAGCCTTAAACTACACAGATGATATCATTTGCGTCGCACGATGTCAAGACTCCGACGCACATGGTCCTTGTGACCCGCGGGCATGGATGTGGTGTTGGTGTGGGTTATTTGTGTCACACAATGCCTTGGGTGTGACGCAAATGGCTCCTTAAGACCATGTACTAAATTCCGTGGCATGAGGAGTCATGTGCGTCGCATATCGCCTAATGTTCGACGCAATTCTTACGTAAATAGTAAAAGAATAGTGTCGTGTCCTCATCCGACGCAGATCTTTTACGGCACATTTGTGTCGAGGCATATAGCGTCGCACATCGCCTAATGTCTGAAGCAAATGATGGTCTGGCATCTGACACAAATCAACGATTTTGTACTAGTGCATAATTACATTACATAATTGTAATCATAATCATAAAACAGAATCGTAATCATTAACCTAATCATCATAATCGTATTCTCGTAACATCAAAGTCGTCATACTTTATAGCATCAAATCATTTAATTAACATCATTTACATAGACAAACATCTCATATCCCGCACACCATAAATAACATAGCATGAACATCATATAAAGCATCATAAGAAATAGTTGGAAGGGGAGTGCGGTTGTTAGCAGTAGATGTTACCTAAATTTCTACTTAACAACCTTGATAGCTGGGGCCGCAGGGCTGTCCAAAGACCAGGGTCGGACAGGAATTTGGACCGAATTGTACCGTCTCGGTCCACAAAAAATCCCGATTATGGGATTCCGATTCGGTCCAAATCTGGAAAATTCCGGTCCGGTACTGGTGGACAGGAATTTTTGTTATTTTTGTAAAAAAAAAAAAATTATATGTTAAAAAAAGTTAAAAAGGTAGAAAGTTAAAAACCAACTATTTTTTACCTCTAAGATTATTATTAATAAAATTATTAAATTTTAATGCATCTAATTCATAAATAAAGAATTTTTCCGATCCGGTCTCAGTCCAAAAAAATCCTAGATTCCGATCCACCGATCCAGTCGGTTTCGGTCTGTTCCTGGACCAGTGCACACCCCTCGCTGGGGGAGGCTTGTAATATACTTTATCCTTTTTAAAAATAACCAAGAATAGTGATATTAATATACGTTTTATTATAACCTTTAAGCCTTGATATTTGTTCATTAGAGATTCTTAATATCTAAGGTTCGTTCTATTATCATAAAAGGCTTAATGGTCATTGTTATCACTTAAGATTTACTTGTTACCTTAAGTCATAAGAAGGTCCAACAATAGTCATTATTTTTTAAGTCATTTATTAACTTGTTAAGGTAACTCTTAAATCAACTAATTAAGTGGAATAACTTCTTTAATTCCATTTTAGAATCATTGAATAATAATTTTAATTACAATTCATATCAATATATAACTATCCCCCAGCTAAACCATTGTTTCTCCTCAAGCAATTAGACATAGACATTGGAAAAGAACAACGACCTACAATATGGGACTACCAAGTGTCTATGGCGTTAATTAATATCGTGGAGGTTCTTTGGATGCAATGAGAATAAATGCCAATATGCACTTGGTTTGTTGCGTGTCCATTCTTCAGTTTATGGTCTCTCATATGGCCGATATAAACCTTTGGTTTGTTATATGACCATTCTTGAACAATGGTTTGTTATGTGGTTGTTATTAGTCTTGGTCTGTCATGTGACCATTTTCTGACAATGACCAGCTGTATGTCCGTTAGCAATCTTAGTATATTATGTGACCATATTTCTTTTGATCTCGGCCATATATATGGCCGTTACCAATCTTTGGTTTTTATCTAACCAAAAGATAACCCAAATATATATTTATATATATTTATTATTATTATTATTATTATTATTGTTATTTTGATGTGACCTTTTTTCATCATGGTCTGTATTTTTGTTCTTTAGTAAGTAGATTTTTTTATAAATGTGGAAATATATTTTTTCAAATTTCCAATTTTTGTTAAGTAATTTTTACTCATTGGACACATGTAGTCTAGCTAACGAGGTAAAAGAGGAGTTTTTTACCCCAGCCGTTAGAACAACTGTAATTTTTCCCTTTTTCTTCTGTCTTTTTTGAGAGCTTACTGCTAACTTCCCAAAAGTACTAAGGAAGATTTGTGCTGGTCCTCAATCAGCGTTTTGATAAAGATATTTTCCTTTGTCCTTGTTTGGATATAGCCAGAACCAAAGGGTCTTTCTATGGAAACCTTCACGAAGAATCGTCGTTTTTTTTACGAAAATTCGAAGGTACGCACGGAAGTATGGTGCTTCCTCTGCGCACGCTTCAAAACGCAGCGTTTAAACGGTCTGCAATGAACATCTGCGGTTTTCCAATGAACATTTGTGGGACCCACCTCAATTTCTCTTTCCTCAAATTTTTCACCCTATGTGCGTTGCAAACCAATAAACATCAAGATTATTCCAATGGAAATTGTAGTCTAATGAACACACACTAATTTTCAATGGACATTTGCAATTTTGGAATAAACATTTGTGGGATTTACTATTGTTCATGTAAACCAATAAACATCAAGATTATTCCAATGGACATTGTAGTCTAATGAACACACGCTAATTTTCAATGGACATTTGCAATTTTGGAATAAACATTTGTGGGATTTACTATTGTTCATGTAAACCAATAAACATCAAGATTATTCCAATGGACATTGTAGTCTAATGAACACAAGCTAATTTTCAATGGACATTTGCAATTTTGGAATAAACATTTGTGGGATTTACTATTGTTCATTTCTTACTTCATTAACATATTGTTGATTCAAATGTTAGTTTGTTCATCCAAATCTTCAAAATGTTCTTTCAAATTACTTATATGTTCATTGTGATAAATATTTATGTTGTCATTACTTATATGTTCATTGGAGATGAACAGATGTTCACTGCATTAACATATTGTTGATTCAAAAAAGGTTCCCATGTGTTAAATTTTTAACTGTTCAGTGGAATATTGAAAATGTTCATTGGGTTATTTTTTGTTTTCAATTTTCCGCGTTTTGTTTGTTTTTTGGTGCGTTTTGGATGGTGCGCACCATCCTATTCCTACACTTCCTCTTCTCACAACTTCTCTTTCGACACCTTCGAAATCACTGGTGTTCGATCTAGTGGTATTTTTATGGAGTTCTTTTTATCGTTGTAGGATTTCTACTCAAAATCACTACAGTTCCTTTTTAGGCGGTGGTAGGACGGATGGCCGCGTGCACTTATTCTTCAACACAACCATCTTTCATATTTTTCTCCAAAGAAAAATACTTCATCTTTTTCCAAATTTCACCAGAATTTCACTTTGCAAACTTCGAAATTTATGTCTTTAAATTTTCGGCACGTTTAACTCTGGATATTCTGGTGGTAATTTCTGGTGAACATTGTTCGTCAATTTCCGACAGCTTCCTACTTTTCTCTGGGACAGTGCATGATTTTTTAGAATTTCACATTCTCTTTTTCTTTTTGTTTCCTTGCGAATTTGCTAGTGGATTTTTGCTAGTTGCTCGGGCTTAACTTTCTGACGAGTTTCTTGGCCCTTTACGCCACAAATTACAGACGATTGGAGCCTTGTATTTTTTTGCGAAATTCTTTGTTGCTTTCAAGCCGAAACTTCTTTTTCTCTATTTTTTTTTATATGCGGGATTTCGCAGCACTTGTTGGCTATTGTGGCTTAACTTTTTGGCAAGTTTTTCGGCCCTTTTTGCGGCCAATTACAGACGGCAAGAGCTAGACCATACTTCCACCTGCATTTGCCGGCGAGTTTCACGAGTATTCTTGCGCCCATTTCGGCCATTCTTCGCGACCTACAACTCGGTTTTCCCCATCTCTACATCTTTCCAGCGAGTATGCTACCATTATAGACGAGTCTTTCTGACGGAGGTTTTCCCTTGTATTTCTTTCATACCTGTTGCCATTTTCTTGGAGCTTCAATACCAACTTGGTATGGTCTTTTTTTCCTTTTCTCTCTTTTTTTCTTTTTTCTTTTTTCATATTGCTGGGAAAATTCACTTGACTTGACATTGTAGTAATTGCATGTATATTTGGTGTTTTCCCTTTTCTTTTTTCAAGCTTCTAAATTTTTCTTTCCGCCTTTGTTGTTCTTAACTTCAGGTGAACCAATTTTTTATTCTCTTGATGAGGTACCTTGTTAATTTCTTACTTAGTTGAGCATGTCGAACCAATATGAAAATGACGCATTGATTAGGGTGTCTTATGATGTCGTTAATCATGATATTCTGTTGAACTCTGAAAAATAATCTAAATTTCTTTATGATATCCTATTGACTACTAAGGAGGATAGTTTGAATAAAGAGTATTTGACTGCTTTGGAATCTGGTGATAAAAATGTTGTGCATCAATTATTTCATAAAATCCTTGCAAATTGTGCCAAGAGGTTGATTCATGTTGATGCTGATCCTAGGCTAGATATTCTCCCTTTATGAGAACATGCTTGGCTGCCTAGATGATGATGGGACTACCTTTGGTGAGGGTACTTCTATTGCAAGCGTGGCGGGGAGGAAGGGAACATAGCTTAAGACTTGTTTGCCAATAACGAGAATGCTAGTGACAATGGCGACCTTGGTGATTCTTCAAAGATCATTTCGGACCTGATTGATGATGAGTTTTGTCGGGTTTGGATGAAGGCCACATATAGTAGGGGATCTTTAACTGTAGAAAATTGATACACTATAATGTACTGATGCTATTAAGCGAGACTATTATCGAGTGACAGGCTAAAATCGTATCACTTTTAATCACAAATAAACCTAAGGTCCACTACCTGGTAGTCAGGGAAGTCAGGATCGAATCCACAGGGAGATATATATATCTAATATAATGTTTGAACTCTAATATTATACTAATCAAATCAGATAAAAAAGGTTGGTTTACTGAACTAAGCCAATAATCAAATCACAAATACCAATTAACGAAATACTAAGGAAACGGTTCACCATGTATGCAATTCAAGAAATCAAGGACAACTGAAGAAACTCAATAAATCAATCTCACTAAAGGCACATGTAATTCCTCTCAAACATTACTTCCCTTGAAGCTCACTAAGCCGCTCCCGCATGGTCACAGATCACTAAGCCTACTATTGAGAGCCTATATAAAAATCCTACCTCCGATCTAGAACTTTGTATTGCAATAATAATCAGCACAGTTGGCCAAACTTGTAGATTAACATAAATAGTCAATAGCAAGAATCAAACAATTCAACAAATTAAATAATCATATAATCAATCCCTCATATGCATGCATATATCCCAAATCCCTAGAAAGTAAACTACTCACACATAATTGGGGAAAACATTATCATAATTAAATAAGCAAGCAACATGATGGAATAACAAGGAGGAATTAAAAAGGGAATAGTAAAGGATGAGAGACAAATACCAATTGGAGAACGAATCTTAAAAACAATTACTCTCTTTAAATCTTGAATGTGCTCACAAAGTAGAATACACTAGGGTTCTTGAGAGAATAAGTGAACTAAATAATAAGGTAAAAACATAGTTTTTCTCCACTTAAAGGAGAAGTATTTATACTAAAGTAATAAGCAACGCAACACGCGATTCAAAACCGCAAAATTACGACCCGACCGGGATGCCAAGGCGGATTCCACCTGGTCGGGCGGTTATCAGGTCATCCTCCGCAAAAAAAAGTGAAACAGTGATCCGCCAGGCCGGGCAAGATCCTGCCCGGCCGGGCACGCAACAAATCATCAAAACTGCTCATATTTATAACATCATAACTTTCTCATCTCTCATCGAAATTTAGTGTGTGATCAATCGGTGGAAAGGTATTCAAGTATACTTTCCAAGCCGCTTGCAATCACTCCATTATCATTTTTGTATCAAAAGTTATAAGTAAAAGAGTTTACAAGAGTTAGTTTTCGCATTTGTTTTAGTAATGGTTCGCTTCATTCTAGCCCAAATTCGTCACAGAGAGATGCTTTATGATCATCATGCAACATACCTTTTTTATTCATGTTTTTTTTACTCAAGCTTAGCCAACTGTAGTCTATTTGCATTAATATCACCTGAAATTCATCAAAACAAGCAAACAGAGAGTAGTAGAGTAAAACTTGAGTAAATATATATGCACCTAAATGCTCTAATATGAACTAGAAATGCAACCTAAATGCACCTAAAATCTATGTATAAATATGACACATCAAACTTTCGCAAGATAAACCATTACTTGTCCTCGAGCAATAGGACATAGACATTGGAGAAGAAAGACACCTACAATATGAGACTACAATAGGGCCAAACACTCAACTGAAACTACGAGAGATATAATAATTACACAAAACAAGTATCGAAACAATCTCGAACAAAGCCGCATAACATATTATGTATCGCAATCGACTCTCCAATCATACCACAAACCATCTCCCCCAAGTTGGATTTAACCAAACCTGACAGATCTCACTATAGTCATGTGCACTCAAATCTCTCATGTGTTTAAGGAAAAATAAATGACACTCAACCTAAATCAAGTCGACTCAAATGAAGCATATACTCTTTAATTTTGACCCTTTGACTCATTTTCTATACAATAATATAACACACAAAGATCAAGACGACTTTATGGGTTATAATAGGGTTGAGGTTAAGGCATTGGTAATATTTTGGGAATTGTGGTGGAAAGACCAAGAAGGGGGATCATTATATCACTGAAATCATGACTAAGAGAGGTCACAACAACTCCATAAACAACCAACAATCTCCAAAAATATAATCAACAATACTTTTGCTCAAGCAATGCATAAATAATAACCCTTTTTCTTTTACTTTATTTGATAACACTTTTTTTTCACTTTTTTTCAACCTTTTGTTTTTGGATTCAATTTCCAAGCTCGTAACATGCTTTTCCTCCAACTAAACTAATTTTCGAGCACTTTCATTCAACATCAACCAAACCAAAACCAATACTCGCTGCCCCAAGCTAGATTTGGAACAATAATCAAATGAGGCCAAGGCTTGTAATGTCGGTATTAAGCAAACATAGTTATAAGAAAGGTTTATCGGGGCTGGCCGGAGAAAGGAAAATATGAAAACAAGAATAACTCTGGAGCTAAGATCATGAAATAAAATGCCTCAATCATATCAAAATGTCTACAATATCAAATATCAAATAGTACAAAGTCAAAATCAAGATCAATCCGACAATTGAAGAACTAATCACACATAAAGAAAAGAACTGACACGTATACGTCAGTTTACAGGCACAAAAGCTCACTTGGGTTAAGATGTCTGCACTGTAAAGTCAAATCGAGCCTGAGAGAGATCAAACAATCAATTGCAACACAATCATGCTATGAAGAATCATGAACAATATGAATGAGGCTTAGGATGTGTAGTTAAATATCAACAAGATTCTCGAAAAGTTCCTAGCAACAGTCACCGAAACACACATTAGCAAAGTTAGTCATAAAGTAAAAATAAAGATAACAACTAAAGGTTAGAAAGTCAGGTTGCCTTACGATAAGCGCTGGTTTTTAGGGTCCCGCACGATCGAAATACTTTTTACATTATGGAGAATCCAATGCCTTTAGTAACTTATCAAATTCCCCGCAAACATGTTATTGAACACTCGATATGGCTTGAATACAACATATTTATGGTCACTAATAGGGGGTTAGAAGTAGCAAAAGAAAAAGAATCATAAGAAAAAGAAAAGGAAGAAAAATAAAAAAATGTACAACTATCTTGCAATTCCTCAGGTATCACAAGATGAAAATGAATATTTACTTGGTCAAAAATTATCATGCAACACTAGCTCTTTAAGAAAAGGGATGAAGGTACAAGATCAAGCTTCCGTGAAAACGGGATATGAGGTTATGCAGGTTAGGCTCAACATCAAATTTTTGTATGCTTTCACCATATTCAAACTCTTTACCTAAAACTTCACTCTCATCAATAAGCTTGTCGACAAAGGAGTTTTCATTCAAAAGTTCAATAACCAATGGTTTTTCAATCACTAATTCTACAACTAATGATTGTTCCTCTTCAAAAACATCCATTATATCCATCTTTTCCTTATTTAAACTACCATCAAGAGTCAAATGATAACCTTCTTGTAATGAACTAGCATTCTCAACCAACATATCATCATAATACAAATGTTGCTCAATAGGTTGGCTAATAGATTTTAATCTAGATGCTATTTATATTTTGCTTTCTGCAATTTTTGCTAGTTGCAACATGTAATCCTCCTGAACCAACTTATAATCCTCCTGAACCTTATTTAATTCATTGATGAAATCATAAAGAGATTCTTTGATATTATCATATTCAGATGAAGCATTAGAAAAATTAAACTCAGGGAAAAGGCTATTGACATGCATATATTACTCATTATGACAAAGAGAAATATTATGATCATAAGAGTGACAACAAGAGTAAAAATCAGACGGAGAGGGAAGAGTTTGAGAATCATAGATAGATGAATTTTCTAGAGCTGGAGTAACATACTTTGTCATCTCCCACTAAAAGGTTTCCCTAGTTAATTGCTCAAACAAACTACAACCCACTTCATGTATCATATCCATGAATTTACCATCACTCATGGAATCTACAACCACCCTCATATCATCATTCAAACCTCATAGATCACTAAACCAATTTCCCATTGTTCAAATAAATGGTCGGGACCAAGAAAGTTTTCAAATCTAAGCTTGTATATCCAAAACACTTCATGTTCAAATTGGGGAAAAAGATAGATGTCATTCAAAAAAAAATTAAAAAAAAAAGAGAAATAATAAAAATATACAAAAAAAATATATACAATTAGTCTAATGTTAATAGTTCAGATATAATAGTAATAATTCGTCTCCCTAGCAACGGTGCTACAATTTGACAAGCTAAAGTCGTATCACCTAATAAAAAATAAATCTAAGGTCGTCCACTAACTGGTAGTCAGGGAAGTCAAGATTGAATCCACAAGAAGATAGCTATACTATAATGTCTGAACTCTAATATTATACTAATCAAATCAGGTAAAAAATGTTGGTTTGCTAATCTAAGCAAATAATCAAATCACAAATATCAATTAAGGGAAGGACTAGGGAAACGATTCACCGTGTATGCAATTCAGGAAATCAAGGACAACTGAAGAAACTCAATATATCAATCTAACTAGGGCACGTGTAATTCCTCTCGATCATTACCTCCTTCAAATCTCATTAAGCCGCTCTCGCATGGTCATAGATCACTAAGCCTACTATTGAGAGCCTATATAAGACCCTACCTCTCGGTCTATAACTTTGTATTGCAATAATAATCAACATAGTTGGCCAAACTTGATGATTAACATAAATACTCAATAGCAATATTCAAACGATTCAATGAATTAAATAGATCCCCAAATCCCTAGAAAGTAAACTACTCACACATAATTGGGGAAAACATAATCGTAAGTAAATAAGCAAGCAACATGATGGGATAACAAGGAAAAATTAAAAAGGGAATAGTAAAGGATGAGAGACAAATACCAATTGAGGAACGAATCTTAAAAATAATTACTCTCTTGAAATCTTGAATGTGCTCACAAAGTAGAATAAATTAGGGTTCTTAAGAGAATAAGAGGGCTTAGAAAACTAATGAACTGATAATAAGGTAAAAACGTAGTTTTTCTCCACTTAAAGAAGAAGTATTTATACTAAATTAATAAACAATGCAACACGCGCTTCAAAACCGCAAAACTACGACCCGTTTGGGATGCCGGGGAGGATTTCGCCCAGTCGGGCGGTTGTCAGCTCATCCTCTGCAGAATAAAGTGCAACAGCGATCCCCCTCCCCCCCGGCCGGGCAAGATCCCGCCTGACTGGCCCGCAACAAATCATCAAAACTGCTCATATTTGAAACATCATAACTTTCTCATCTCTCATCAAAATTTAATGTGTGACCAGTCATTTAAAAGGTTTTCAAGTATACTTTCCAACCCACTTGGAATCACTCCATTATCATTTTTTAGTTAAAAGTTATGAGTAAAAGAGTGTACAATAGTCAATTTTCGCATTTCTTGTAGTGATGGTTCGCTTCATTCTAGCCCAAATTTGTCCCAAAGAGATGTTTTATGATCATCATGAAAGCTACCTTCTTTATTAATGTTTGTTTTACTCAAGCTTAGCCAACCATAGTCTATTTGCATTAACATCACCTGAAATTCATCAAGACAAGCAAACGGAGAGTAGTAGAGCAAAACTTGAGTAAATTATGCAAATATGCACCTAAATGCTCTAACATGAACTAGAAATGCAACCTAAATGCACCTAAAAACTATGTATAAATATGATACATCATAGAGTTTGAGAGGAGTTGTACCATTTTCCTGACGACTATAAGTTAGTAGTGCCTCATGAGGGTGCCAATGTGACTAATTGCCCGGAAGGGAACGTGGGAGGTTTACGCTCATCATTTTGATTATGGACTCCGTTGTCCTCTTGATTGCACTTTTATGAAGTTTTTGAGGCTTTTAATGATTGCCTAGTTTTAGACGCCAAATTTTGATCCTTTTATTGATTTATGGTTAATGTTCGGGTATTACTTTACTTGTAGAGAATTTCAAATTTTGAATATTTGATAACCGGTGAGTTTTAACCAGTTATTTAGTTTGATTTATTTTCTTAAAGATACATGAGGTATTTGAAAAAATACGATGAACAAAGACTTAAGATAGCAACAGAGAAACAACTTTCTTGGAATGATCTCGTTCCACCCCTAAAACCAAGCATGAATTCCGTGGAATTCACTATTTAAGTACAACGGGAAGAACATCGACGTCCTTACTCATCGAGAAAGTTGTTTGACAAGAATAAATATGATCACGATATTTTCGGCGTTGAGTTTATAGTCCTTTCAATTTTTTTGTTTCTTCAAGCAAACCTGGCCAACTATTCTTAGTCGAGGTGACTTCGAGTGTGGACAACTTAACCTTGAACTTCAATTTTACTTTTACCAGTGTCTTAAGAGAAGGGTCAGCGTATTGGTTCTCAAACCATTCTGGATGGATTATGGTTTTAATCAGTCCCTTGAATTTAACACTTCTTAGTATAAAAATCAGAAAAACAGGTAGGTCTCAGCCTACCCCAAGCTCGTAACCAACCAGAATCGTTCGATACAATGAGAGCAGCAAGACTTCTTCTGCTTATTGATCTCGTACGACCTACTAGCTTTTAGCCCATAAATAGGCCAAGTAGTTACGATCATGAAACGACAAATAAAGTAAGACAAACAACGAACAAGCCCCACCTAAAGAGGAGCTCATGCTCCACTGTGGAGCGCACGCTCATACGGCCCCTCGTTTCTTTTTATTTTACTCAGTTTACTTTGGGGGAAAATCAAAGAGGAAGTATAAAAGTATGAGAGAGAACCTGAAAAGTGTGAGAGAGAACATGAAAAGTGTGAGAGAGAAAATAAAAAGTGGGTTAAAATTTTAAAAAGTGGATGACATGGATGGAAAAAGAGGAAAAAGTAGATGAGACAGGTTACAAAGAAAAGAAAAGGCAATAGTGTGTAGATTAAAATAAACAGACCAAAAAGAAAAGTGTGTAGATTAAAAATAAATGGAGGAAATATCATTTAAGGTTATTAGATGTAATTACACAATTTAGAGCTCGTTCGGTATCACTATGATTTTCATTTTTTTGGTTTTTTGTATGTAAAAGTCATATGATATACTCTCTCCGCCCCTAAATAGAGTTTCCATTTCTTTTGAGCACAAGTATTAAGGAGAAATCATAAGTGGGACCTTAGTTGTATAAAATCAAAATTAAAAATTAAAGTTGGTACACAATTCATGAATTATTTATTAAGGAGAGAGAATGCGGGGAAGTGGGTCACATAATAAAACATGAAGCTAAATAATATTTTAATCGGTGGACCCATACCAAATAAAGAAATGAGAAATCTATTTGGGACAAACATAAATGGAAAAATGGGAACTCTATTTAAGGACGGATGAAGTATGTTATATAATGGATAAAAAGTTAGTCCAACTTATGAGAAACATGATGATTTTGAAAACTAACAACTAAAATTTGAAAACCACATACTTCCTCCGTTTCTTTTTACTTGTTACACTTTTGAAAATTGTGGTTACCTATGCAAAAATTTGATTGGGGAATAAGTAAAGTAAGGGTGGGGTCGACGGGGAAGGGAAAATCGACGGGGCTGCGACGGTGGAAGGGGAGGGGGAAATTGACGGGAAAGGGGCGGTGGAGTGGAGGGGAGAGGGAGGGGTGGGGGTTGGGTTGTGGTGGAGGGGAGAAGGAAGGGGTGGGGGAAGGGGTTGGGTTGTTGGGGACTGGGGTTGGTGGGGGAAGGGTGGTGGAAGAGAGAGAGAGGAGATTTAATTAATTAGGTTTTGTTTTAATAGGATAGATTAGTGGGTTTTGTGTTTCTTAATTGTAGTAAGTAAGGGTAAGTTGGTAATTTCAAAGGGCAAAACTTACCAATTTGGAAAAGAAAAAAAAGTGTAGCATGTATTTTGAAACATTCCGTTTTAGGAAAGTGTAACATGTAGAAAGAAACGGAAGAAGTATTTTAAATAAACTGAAAATTGAAAACAAAAAACGATAACGAATAGATACTTAATTTTTTTTTATTTGCTTTCACACTCTTTGTGTGCATATATACTTACTCCCTCTGTTTTTTTATTTGCTACATTATTGTTGGGCGGTTTCCAAGATGTTTTTTAACCCTTAATATCTTTTATTTCGTTTAAGTAAAATTTACATAGATTTGATATTATGAATCTACACATTGAGACGAATCTAACAACCACACATGACTATATTTTTACTTACAAAAAAAATCAAAATAATCAATCAAAATTAGTGATTCATTTCCCAAAACAATAATGTAGCAAATAAAAAAAAGGAAAAGTATAATACTACTCTCTCCGTACCATATTATAGTACTTCTTTCCTTTTAAGGTGTCCCAAAATATAATTCTTGTTTCCATTTTATATTCCACACCTTTCCATGATTTTCCTAGAAAAATTGTGCCACCATTTGCTTCTTGAAAATCGTTTTTTACTTTGTCTATTCAACTCAATGGTTGAATGAGTCATGTATTTAATGCTCTTCACCACTTATTGTCAATCTCTCTCCTAAAATCAGCTTTTCCCCATAGCATTTATTTTCAATATACAAACACTCTTTACATTTCTCTTAGATTCTATTTACCTTAATGGCCGTGAAAAAATTGAACGGAGGGAATACTAGTTATCTTTTATATGGGAAATATGTTACTGGTTGCTCGCTTTAGTTATCCCCTAAATCGAGCGGGAAAAGCTTGTGAAGTTCCATAATTGAATCATAATTCTTCCATACCTTGAAAACCCAACCAATAGCCCATACATAAAATACAAACATTGACACATAAATCCAGGTTCGTTACAACTCATAACCAAAACCATCCTTCCCAAACCTCCATCTTTTTTACCGTTACTCCTCATACCAAACTCCCCCTCCACCACATTTCAAATCTCAAAAAATTCAAAATCTTCTCTCTATCCGTTATTACACCCTGTTCCTTTTTATGTCTCCCTCTTTTCTTCTACTCACCACCCTCAACTTCCTCTCTCTAAAACCCCCTCTTTTTCTCTCTCTCTCTCTCTCTCTCTAAACTCAAAAATGGTGTCTAAAATTACCAAAAGAAACCCAACAAAAACGATCAAAGATTGCCGGAGAAACGCTCGCCGTAAGAAAACCCCGGTGAAATCCTCCCCATCGGTAGTAATCGCAACAATCAACGAGTCTTTCTTCAGCTGCCGTCGCCGCCTCGTTAAAATCTTCTCCAAACTCGTCAAAATCACCACCCCTAAACGCAGCCCCAAGAAACAAGGGTTCAAAAAGCTCAAAAAAACCGCCTTTGAATCCACTGATTATCTCTTCCCTCACATTTCCCCTGAACCCAAAATCGCTAAACCCCTGTTTTTTGGTCTTCCTCCTTTAGATAACCCTGATAAATTCACCATATTTCTCGACTTAGACGAAACTTTGATCCATTCTAGCGCAGACCCACCTGCTAAAAACTTTGATTTCGTCGTTTGCCCCACAATTGATGGAGATACCATGAATTTTTATGTCTTAAAAAGACCCGGGGTTGATCAATTTCTAGAGTTTTTATCTGGCAAGTTCGAGATTGTTGTATTTACCGCCGGTTTAAGGGAGTACGCCTCGCTCGTGCTCGATATATTGGATAAGAATAAGGTCATCAATCATCGGCTTTACAGGGATTCTTGCAGGGAATTGGATGGGAAATATATTAAGGATTTGGCTCATATGGGAAGAGATTTATGGAAGGTTGTGATTATTGATGATAACCCGAATTCGTTTTCGTTTCAGCCCGAAAACGCTATCCAAATTAAGCCTTTTGTTGACGATTCACAGGATAATGAGCTTAGCAAGTTGATTCAGTTCTTTCAAGGTTGGGAAGGTGTTACAGATATCAGGGATGCTGTTAAACTGTTTACTAAAGAGAGTTTTCAACAAAATTTATTGGATTCTTGATTTCAATTTTATTTTTTTTGATTTATAGTTTATAGGTTATCTTACATTTTGCATTGCTTTTCACATTTGATTTGGACTTAATTTTATTGAACGTATCTAGTTCAATTAGCAATGTTAGAAACGAAGAGCAAATTGATGTTATGAAGTTCAACCAGAAATGAAATTACCTTTGTTTCCTTCCCACCATCTGGTTGTTTGAATCTGCTTTTGGATATTCGGCCATTGTTGCTTTTAATCTTTAACTTTACACTTTTCTCTTTTTTTTAAAGGACTTCGAATAATTATCTCTCTGTTTGAATGATTTTTGTTCAAAGACCTTTGTTTCTTTTTTCTTCTTTTTGGTACTAATTAGATCTGCATTTGTTTCTGGTAACCTGTTTCCTTTATCTTGCATTCTGTTGTCTTAATCGGTATGTTTATACCTTCGTAAATCGTCTCGACGTAAATTTCATGTGTTCTCCTTATGCCGTAGATGACCTTTTGCATATATCAGATAAAGCAGGAAACTGGAGTCTGTAGATATTGAACAAGAGATTCTGTAATGTTACTAATGTACATCAACACGATCGCTATTGTAAGCGAAAAAGTTAATAGGATCAGATCATCAATAGAAGGATTCCCTAACCATTATGTACAAATCTTTATGTACACAGCTTTTCACTTAGTTCAGCGGGTTGATACCACAAGGGGTGTGTAGGCATTGGAATACCCATTCTTTATAATTCATGAGGCACGAAACGTTTTATAGAACTTGTTGCATGAGAAAAAGACAATGAAAGATGCAAAGTAGAAGTCGCCAATGAGTTGTAGGAAAACTTATAGAACTTGTTGGATTCTACAAAGGCATAAACTCAAACACGATAATCTCAAGGGACGATCAAACAAGATTCCTCCATTCTAGACCAAAAATGGATGCATATCTCTATTTGATCAAGAACCAAAGTGGATCATGACTCAAATTGATTGACAAATTACATAAGACGTCTCTACTCGATTTGGTTGACAAATTATATCACAACTCATATAACCACGTATTTCAAGTTTACACCGCAAAAGACAAGAATGCTAGAATTGGTTTTTGTTTTAAAGAACTTTCTTCTTTTTGGTACTAAGTAGATCCGCATTTGTTTCTGGTAACCTATTTCTAGTCATATAATTAAGTTACAAAATTATACATTACGCATCATGCAAGAACTGTTAGTAACAACAAACAAGGAATGAATAAAAAGAATGAAAAACAAGAAAGAGAGAGAGATACTTAATTTATGAAGTAGATAGTACATGTGGCCCTTAGTATTTTTTTTAACCTTTGTTGCTTTGGTCTTAGGTTTAAGCCACGTTTATAAGAGTAATGGGAGTGAAGATTATGGGTTTTGGTTGATCAAATATCACCTAAGTGTTGACGGCTAGACATTTACAAGAAGGTAATTTAGGCCATAGAGAGTGAGAACAATATGTTAGGTGGCTAGTGCAATCCTCCAGCCTCCAGGGTTAGGCAATGCCCTGACCCCAGCACAACGCTCGCTTCAGGCGTATGCTAGGAAATGGCAGCATCCCTCAATCCTTCAATTGTGTACCAACCTAAGTAATGTGCACCCAACACATTGCATTAGCTACCTAATTAAGACTATCTCGGCAATCTCACACGATGTCCCTTACCTGGAATAGATTTGCTCTTATGGTAATGATTTGGATTAGATGATCTTAGGCATTGTACAACAGAGAAGGTTTTCCATAAATATTTGGTAATAACTTCTCTGCCCTCCACCGGAAGAGAATCAAGAAAAACAAAAGAAGATTTCAGGGTGTTTTTCGAGTTTTCAGATATCCCATCTTTAGAACTTTCAATAGCTAAAGCATGATGTAACAAAAGCTTTACAATCACCATCTTTACCTAATTTGAGGTACTAAACTGGGTCCAAATATCACTTGCACATGTAACAAATTTTTAAATTTTTTGTAAATGGATTTCAATTCGGGTTAGCGAATTAGGTAACATCAAACTCAAGTGCAACAATGAAGGTTTATAAGTCAAAATAACTCCTTTTCTTTAATGACAACTTTGAATTATTTATAAAGAACTTCAACCATGGTGTCTTAAGAAACAAGACACTTTCAATGATACCTAAATGCTAACACCCAATGGCCAATGACCCAATATTCACTAAAGTAGTTCATGAACTTCATATCACATCACTAAGATGAACACTGACCTGTAGGTATATTAAGTCGTATTACCGCAATATTCAACTTTGAATTTGTACTGTATATCAAACCCACGAGCCGAAACTCAAAGGTACAAAAAAATCCAGTTATCTAATTCTAAGTGCCATATTCATGCCTACATCACCCTAAATTTAGTAATTCACAACCAATTACAATAACATTCAATCAGTTCTAGCAAAACCAAAAATGTTGAAAACTGAGAAGATAGCTTCAAAATATACATAAACAATGTAGAATCATGTCAATACATACCAAACCTGATGAAGAAACTAAACCAGCAAAAATGAATATGCAAATATTCACTTATCTGAACTCTTTACCTCAACTTCTAAAATGATTTCTCAAATTGACAATTAGATGTAAATTAGACATCCAAATGGAACATCTTATATCCCAAAACTGAATCCTAGGTACTATTAACACTTTGACCCGTGAGGTCAAAGCTCATCTCACCTTCTAATTTGCACCTATTATTAGATATTATTGTGATGCAAACCCATTAATACACTGCCCCATAATTTAACAGCTTGAATTCATAGAAGAGTGAAAACACAAAATCAAAATTAGAACTTTAAATAGCATCACTATATGCAAATCCCATTTCAATTCATTACACTAAATTGGCGAATAACTGTTCCAGCTACAGAAATTCAGCATTAAATATCAAGAATTGCCAAAAGCTAAACATTAATTCTGCAGCAAAGAAAAAAAAAATCAAGATACAGAACAAAAACTATAACACGCACAAAAATTACCAATTACAAAACCACAAAAATTACCAATTACAAAACCACAAAAATTACAAAAAAAAAAAAAAAAAAAAAAAAAAAAAAAAAAAACTTCCATTTATTCGCAAGTGAAGACCTGAGAAGGGAGGCGCCAAGCTTCGGGCTTAGTGGTACACATAGGATCAAGGACCTCACTTCGGCACCATCGACATTTAGTAACTGAATTGCATTGAGATGGGTCGACGATTTCGCTACAATTTGGGATCTGATTTTTTTGGGTAATGTTTTTCTGCGCTTGATTTGCAGCATGTAAACTCCTGTATGACCCAACCATGGATGAAGTTGAAGAGCTGGAGTTAATTAGGAGGAGGAAGATGAAGAGTAGAGGGGTGAGAGTTGAAGCTTGACATCTACTAGCAGACATGGAAGTAGAGAAAAGTCTCTGGCTGTAGGAGATTATATTGTTAGTGGAGATTGGAGAACTTTTTGGATCCAAGTTGATGAAATATGTTGGTTATAATAAAGGTGATCCTTTCTGGTTGACTTGATCCAAAATCCGATTAGGGCCCAAAAAGGAAAACATAAACTTAACTTCGATTACAATGTTATCTGAGCTGACCTGAGCTTGACGAAATCAATTAGACTTGAAATGGATCTGACCTAAATCTGACAATGCTTGATACCCAATCTTCCACTCGTGCATTTAAAAAATCCTTACAATCCGAAACTTCATCTAATACATCTTAAATCCTTACAATCCGACCTGCACTTGATCCGAAAACCATAGACCCCGAATGATAAGGATCGAAAAGCAAGGCAAACTTGATTTGAAAAATGACTTGGCCTGAACTTGATTTGATCAAACTGATTGCAAGCCCTAATTATTTCTTTAGGTCCTTGGGGGAATTTTTAGCTCATAATAGATATTCGCCACAATTAGACCAACCAACATCGGCCCGAGTTACATGATTCACCATAATGACATGAACAAAGATTCGATTTGTGCACAAGCGCGACAAGAAAGCTAACTCATAATTCAGTTTGACGTAAAGATAACTAAACCCAAAAATTCTAGACTAGAATATAGGGTAATCAAGAACACTGAAGGCTAAGGAGCTAAACAAATTTAAAATGAGACTTTACTTGACTTAAGATATTGAACACGTGACATAGATTTGAAATGCGAGACAGTGAGCATGAGTCTTCGACTTAGAATAAAAAGTTGTTGTGTTTGATGTAACATCAGGTTTATGCAGGGATAAAATTGAAGGAGATGAAACTAATTTTGAAAATGTTTTGGAAAGAGTCATGGTCCACAACTAGAGTTTACATATTTCAACTTAAAACTTGAGCACACTCAGGGGGGACATGGGGACAGATGTCCCCCCACTTTAAAAAAATAATTTCACAGGAAAAAGAAAAAAAAAAGAGAAAGTAGGACTGAAGGTCGCACTTCGCAGGACGCATGAAACAAACACAATTACACATACTGACAAACACGAAGAGAGAGAATTTGAGGAGAGAAAGTTTAAAACCCTAACTCCCCGCTGCCCGCCAGGCCGCCACAAGTCGTTGGAGCCATCCAGTCCGTCGAAACAAAAATACGAAGAAAGGAGAACTGCTGAACTGGAGAAGGAACCCAACCACGATTCACAAAGGAAGCGAGTAAAAGCGAAGTGGAGAGAAAGGAGTCTGCCGCCGACAAGCAATTTGCCGCCGGAATTACGCCGCCAGCCACGTTGGCAACCGCCCAGTCCAAGCCCAGTCCAGTCACCAGTGAGTTGTTTTTTTCTAAACCCTAACTCCCTAAGTTTTAATTTTACTGTTTTGAGGTAATATATATCAATGTTTGGTTGGAAATTGGAATGTTGGCCATGATTTATTGACTTGATTTGTTGATTCATGTTTTAGGGTTTAGGTAGTTAAAGGCATACTACACCTTCTTTGACGACCACAAAAACAAGCAATAGTAGTAAAAGGCATACTACACCGGCAGTAATTGAATTCGCTATCCTAGATAAATCGATTAGTTTCTCGATTATGGTCATAATCATGACGAATAATCATGAGGAACAATGCTAATGTAATTGATATAGGAAATTGTAGAAGACACTATTTTGATTTGGGTGTCTGCTTGTCTTGATTGTTCTAATTGTGTATACAAAAGCTAAGGAAATTGCAGCTGGTAACCAAGCTATTAGTAGCACAAGGGACTTGGAATCATCACCATAAATTGCCAAGTAAAATTGGGTCATAATTCCACCACTTAGTCCAGCAAAACCTTTTAGAAGACCCAAAATTAATCCCCTGGGAAATTCTTGACACAAGTAACTAGAGCACCTGTTAAATAACAACAATCATTTTGTTTTTTTTCTCTAATTTTTTTTTTCCGATTTCCCGACATCCAGATTTTGTCCCCCCACTTTGAGAATCCTGGCTCCGCCAATGTCCTGAATTGCAATGAAATGTTACCAAGGAAACTTTTGAGTGGCAAGCTCCCATAGTATGATTGCAAAGCTATATATATCGAGAATAATATCACAAACAATAAATATCTGATTGGAAGAAATAATAATATAAGGAAAAAAAATAAAACATGAATTACACAGTAAAATAGTTGACTTGTCATCTGATATCTCATTGCAGAGGACCTCTGGCGCCATCCACTGAGGCTACAAAATTTTCAGCATTATAATTAAACAAATCTGACAAGGAAATTAGGCCGCTAATCGATAGCCACATATAAACAACATACCAATAAGGGCATGTTCTCTTCGGCATATAACTAAACTGAACTGAACTGAATTAAATTATAATAGTAATGATTATCATTTAAGAGCAGAACTGAACTGTAAATAAGCTGGGGAGAACAGGCCCTAAGTAAATACAGGTGTACTCAACATACTGTTCCTTTCCCAGTCCTTATAGTTAGGTAAGTGTCATGTTTTACACGAGAAAGGCCAAAATCAGCAACCTGCCCCCGAAACAATGTAAACAATTTGTAGTTCAAAAGATTGATGTTTGATGACAAGCAAGTAAGATTTCACACAGTTGGTGGAACATTTAACATACACTTCTTCGCAAATCACAAGTGTTGTAAGATTCACATTGTTCCTCAGGAGGGAAAACATACAAAAACATCAAACACAGTGTTGTAAGATTCAGATATCAGAACACTCTTGGAATTATATTTCTTCTAGAAGCTGATATTCTATGGATACATACATTTTGACTCCGTTTTTGTTACTAATATCTTCAGGCTAGTAAACACTTGTTATGTATGTTATCTGATGTGTTGTTTTCTTATTTTACAGAGTACTATTCCTAGTTTTGTCATCTTTGTTGGTCTTCACGTACACTTCTTCGCAAATCACAACTCGCGTTGCCTCAAGAATCTTGAACTTGTTCATTTTCCGAGGGAATGCAATGGAGGCTGTCGCCTTCATGTGCTTACAAGTTCTCGTTTTTCATCAATAGCAAGCACCTTTATGCTTTTGTAGGTTATACAGACTGGTCGAGCAATAAGGAGTTCAAACAAATAAGCATCCAAATTATAGCTTAGGACAAATCATTAATCCAGTTCTTTATACTTGATAATACTTGGCTGAGGTTCTTATTCATCAAGATGTATTTCTATCTGATTTTTGTTTGGTTAACTTTTAAGATATTTTAGTTCGTGTGCATAGCTCGGATTAGGATTCCAGTAGCAAATGTATTAACTTGTATGATAATGGTGTTTTAAGCACAAACAATAATAAAATAAAAAAGAAGACTTCAATCCTTCACCGTAATGAGAGATGATCAAAAAGTGTATACTTATCTTCTGGATTGTCATCCCCTCCACACTTCTCCATTTCGCAAGCTGATCCATTTACATGACGATCATGAAGAAATGCACTTCATTGCTACACGGTACTTTTGACCCAACTTCTCTCAAGTTCAGCCATCACACACTTCATAATGCATGGAGTATGTTCAGTGATCCACAGGAGAAATAAGAACCCACTGACAAGGTAATTAAAAGTTTAAACTCTACAGAAACCATAATAATCACTCACATTTTGCATATAAGAAGTGCATCATTCCTGTCTTTAGATTCCAACTGCACAAACAAAACCAACCCGCAAGGTAAAAACCATATTTATAGTAGTTCACAATTTCTTGTCACTAATAACTATGAAGTATTTTTCAGTATCAGAAAATGCAGAAACACCCATATCACAGTATTCGGTATCTGAAAATGCAGAAACAAAGAAAGGAGTAGTATAAACCTGGTGGAATTGATATCTAAAAAGTATATATGTTCCGAAGTCTATGCATGCAAAATTCAGTAGGATCAGTAGGCCTTCAGAACATTATAGCCACAGGTGATCAACCATTTAAAGATATGATAATCACACCTGCTTCCTTGATGGCCCAGCAAGAGTATCATTGTTGGGTCCTTCTTAATCATTGTTGTTAAAATCCCGATTCGTATCTTATGATCCTACGATTCTACGATTCGGAAGGACCTCAGCGAACCCGATCCTATGTAGGATCTTAATTTTGTAGGATCTTTCGATCCTATCCAACCACAAAAAATCAAATGGTAGGATCTTAATATGATTCTACGATCCTACGACTCTACGATCAGATCCTATCGTAAAAAAATCGTAATTATATTTCTCCTACTAGATTTTGGTTGCATATTACTTCAATCTTATAATATGGAAAACTATCACCATTTGCTAATGAAATAAGTCATTATTAATAGGTGTAAATTTTTAATATGAGGTTCTCACCATATTCTGGCATAATTATTTCAATTTTACCTAATTGTAGGATCTTACAATCCTACGATATGATCCCACCGACTCGATCCTACCAACCCCTACGATCCAAAGTAGGATCCCGATCCTGATAACATTGTTCTTTATAGTAGTATTTGGATTAGTTTCTTCTAGGACTCATCAGAATCCAAAAAGGCAATTGAAGGCCGTAACTGCACAACTGCATGAATGGGGTTAACATGGCGGTGTATTAAAATTCAATAACCATTCAAAACAGCAACACGATTAGGAAAACTCCCTTTGTCTCATAATGATAAGTCATATTAAGCTTTCGTAATTAAAGCTCCCTAACTTTTCCTATAACTGTTAATCACCACTTTTAAGTAAAACACATAGACAAATTCTATAATATAAGCTTTTGTTTGGATAATCTAGCAAGAGCATGTTTACACATATATTTTGTTTTGATTAATTATTGGTCAGATTTAACAAGCTTTGAATATAAAGTTAAATGCAGAATGTAGCCGATAGGAATGTAGGGATAGTAATGTAATATCTAGATAGAGCGAAATTAAATCAGATATACACAATCAACAAGATGACAACCAATTACACAGCAAGGAGCTAGATATGAACCAGTTTTATCACATCCTCTTTAAAGTGATTGATCTTTTCCTCTCATCCATCGCTTGAAAATAGGGCGTCCATTTGCAGACACAATTGCTACATACATCCGGATTCTAACTCCTCAGTCATCCTCGCCATATGTCAAGCTATAATGAGATACTAATACCACATTAATTAATTCACGGGCATTTTGATAAATGTCCAGGCTTGCAGGGTACACAGACTGAACATACTTTCATCTTAAAATAGCATGATACAAGCCAAGTTTGTTGAGCTGCTGATCAATTGAATCAAACAGCAATCCTCAATATAATTAACAAGATAAGAAGCATCTTCCACAATAACGATATACGCAAGCCTCAATATAATTAACAAGATAACAAGCATCTTCCACAATAACGATATACGCAAGCCTCAAGCATGAAATTGGCAAATTGTAACGACTTAAACATAATCAACAATTTCAGAGACACAAGTATCAGTTTTTTCTTCAGGTGACAAAAGATAGTGACAGAGCCTATGTTTTTTTTGACAGAAACCAGAGCCTATGTCACTTTGACCTCTTCATATATCTAAACTCTAAAGTCCCCGTGTCGGATCCTCACCACTCGGGCAAGGGTATGAGCACTTCAAAACTTCATTTTAGGCCACATATATAGAAACTTTTCATAAAATAGCCAAGTCAAACACTTGGACACATATCCGCATCTATTACAAGTCTCTTAGTAACACAAGCTAAAGCACATTGTAGACAGAAATGCATATCGATAGTCTTTTAGCTACTTTATCTGATAACTCTTTTGTGGTGAAGGTTGGAGAAAGGGGGAGCATGAGTTGAATAGAATGCATACCTTCTTACCAAACAACACCCGACAGCATATTCAGTATCCTGACTGAGGCAGCCTGCACGAAGACGACAAAGTCCGGGAGAATGACAACGATATTGGGGTAAGATATCAGAAACTTTTCCAGCGATGACTAACTCAAGACTTTTGAGTTTTCACATATAAATAAACTCCGGAAAATTAGCACCCACATCAAGAATGGCTTTGACATAGATAGAAGATCTTATTACAACTTGCACTAATATACATTAGGCATGAAGATTAACAAGGAGCTGAAAAGCAAGGAGTAGAATATTATCTATCCACTTAACTAACATTCTAATTGCTATTTTTATTGCATGCGCCCTCGATAACATCTTCAATCTGAAATGCCAATGTAATTCTACTAAGAAGTTGGATAACCAATAGACAAAAGTGAACAAAACCTTAACCTAAGTGCATGACCTTAAAGGATAATGTCTACTTCCTCTGTTCTTTTATTATCACTATATATCAGTAGTGCACAAATATTAAGGCAATAAAAAAGTAGAGACAAGTGGCCCCCAATAGCCAATACCATGTGAAAAAATAGATATATGAGAGGGATAAGTTACTAAAATGGATATGTACTATGTAGTGATTAATATCAAACTTCCTTAAAAGAGAAATGTAGTAATTATAAAAGAATGGAGGAAGTATTAGTATATATCTGCTTCGAGTGAGGTTTAGATGGTTATTTGCATTTCCCAACCCTCACAGCAAAATGCATGAACATTCTTTTATTTGCTTGCTCATTAATTCTACAAGATGATTTGTTGCCTTATTCTTACCAGGCCATCCATGTTAGATCCACATCAACTTGGGCTAGCCATTGCGAGGCAGTGGATAACAAACAAATGTACAATAATTGGTCCTATTACCACTAAGAATTTTGCACCCCTGCCCTAAAGATTGGAGTGTTATAAGTATAGAAAACAACCCAACACTAACGAAAGTAGAAAGCGTTACATGAGTAAGATGTTTCTTTTTGTAAGAAAGGAGGGCATGAGATAGCCCGTATGAACAAAATATTCCTCATATTTGAGGATTATTGATCTCAATTCATTTTGTAAGGTTAAGTGGCCAAGTCCATTTCACATATTTGATCATGTGGTAGCTCAGTATTCCAATAATTAGCACTCGATTCCACATCATTTCACTTAACATCTTACTGCAAAACAAAAAAGGCATAATTTCACAATACTTAAACATTTAAGCACTAACCTATTTCATAATCTTAGCAGCAGCAAGCTTATAATTATCAGATTCTTTATCGATCGAGAAATCCACTTCCACCTCTCCACTCCTCGGTTTCATCCTCACCTATTCACCAATACAACCCGAGAAGTTAACAATTATACCATCATGATTCTCTAACTTTCAATTATGCTAAAAAAGCTTTAATAAAAAAAAGAGATGAATTTCCTGAATTCAAGTGCTAATTCCAAAATTATTAATTCTTGCTCAAATATGGAAGGTCCTAATATTCGATCATAAATACTTTCTTTGAAAACTGAAACACAAGGGTTAAATACAGGTAAAAATCCTCTTAATACAAGATCATGAAACAGGTTATCACATAATGTCTTCCTTTTCTATGCAATTTAGTAATTTACTTAGTAGCAATTTGTAAATTTCATATAACAGTTTTCTTCGAATTTGGGAAGGTAATCAATTGGTGAAGTTATCCACAATACCTAAAAGAGTTAACAAAAGAAAATGTAAATCTCAGGAAACAGGACGGGCATGAGGGAGAACAAATTTCACATAAACTTGAGGAGGAGAAAGAAAATAATAAGATTAACCATCAAACCCTGTAAAAATGAACTACTATTTCGGGATTTCATAAACATTAAATAGTAGTGAGGAGAGAGAAAATGATGAAGAAGAAGAACCATGAAAAGAGGGGACAAAAGTAGAGAGGACTAAGAAATTCCGGAAGGCAAAGTAGACGTAAATTTGTAGGTGGACTCGATTGAAAACGCAACTATTAACAAACAAAACGCGTGGCAAATGTATTGAGAATAAATGTAATAAATTCTACATTAAAGAATATAAAACACTAGGTTTGAAGCCCGTGCATTGCACGGGTTGTTGTTTATTTTAATTTATTGTAAATTTTTTGTTAAAATTATTGTTGATTTTGTGGTGTTGTAAAATGAGATTTTTCAATATCATTATATTTACATGCTTCCTCCGTTCTTTTTCTATTACAACAATTACCACTTTAGGTAGTTTCATCTTTTGGAACCATTACAGTTTTGAGAAACTAAGTTGACAATATTACCTTTACTTTATGTTAATAAAACCATCATTAATTACCCGAATTGCCGTATAAAGTTGCGTTTACTTTAATAAGGATTTATTTGTCCCCTACTCTAGTTAACTAAAGAGGTACCTCTATGCTAAACTACCCATTTTTTATTTCCTTAAAAACCATGTCCAAACCAATTGTTGAAGTAGAAAAAAAACGGAGAAAGTATTTGTCATTATACTGTAATATCTAGATTTGTTATTGTGATATATAAATTTTATAATTTTTAATATTCAATTGAATATTGCAGCTAAGTCTATTATTAAATGGTATCCTAATAACAGGTATGACTAACAATAGCTAATACAGTTTTAACATGAATAATACCCGAATGATACTTTAAGAAAGTAGAGGGTAATAATTTAATTGATGCAGGACAGAAAGAATATTTTCTTAAAAATTGATAAGAATGACATGGCATGCTTAGATGGAGCTCTTTATAATATTCTAAGGATGTTTTATTTAAATCAAACTCTAATTTTTACATAATCTAAAACTCTAATATGTAACTTTATCGCTATAGATTTTAGTTAATAAATTTTGTTGCATTACTATATTGTTTTAGTTTAGTTGAGTAAGGTTGAGGTTTTGAAAGATAATATGTTTAATCTATAAATTGGACCTATAATCAAATGTTATAATCACATATAATACACTATACTTGATACTTATAGCCATTATTATATTTATCTAAAAAAAGACTAAATAATGTCTTACAATGCATCTAATTTAATATATTTTCATGAGTTGTAAAACAATATTGTAAATATATCATATTTTGAAGCATATTTCAAGCACTCTTCAATGGTAAAAAAAATTATAATGTTTTGAATTAGGTAGCAAAAGTTAAATTCAATTTACATAATATAATAATTTAGGCTGTTTATTCAAAACGCAACTCTAATTCCCCCCTATCCAAAACTCTTTTATGTATTTAAATATATGTAGAATTCTATTTTTTTCAAATATTTAAAATAAAAACTAATAACATGGCAATCTTAAGTGGCGCTCTCTATTTCATAAATTGTAGAACTATATTGTAAATGGATCTTATTTCAAAGCATATTTCGAGCACTATCTAATGGTATAAAAATTATAATATTCTGAATTAGGTAGCAAAAGTTATACACAATTTACATAATATAATAATTTAGGTTGTTCATTCAAAACGAAACTCTAATTTCTGCTTATCCAAGACTCCTTATATGTATTTAAATCTATGTAGAACTCTATTTTTAGGAAAAAAAAAAAAAAAAAATTGATGACATGTCAATCCTACATGGCGCTCTATATTTCGTAAGTTGTAGAACTATATTATAAATGGATCTTATTTCGAAGCATATTCTGAGCAATCTCCAATGGTACAAAAATTATAATATTCCGAATTACGTAGCAAAAGTTATACACAATTTTCATGATATAATAATTTAAGTTGTTGATTCAAATCCAAACTCTAATTTTCGCTTATCCAAATTTAAGTTGCACGGGTTGTTGCTTATTTTATCTTTTTGTAAATTTTTTTTGTTAATATCATTGTCAATTTTGTGTTGCAGTGAAATGAGATTTTTCAACACTATTGTATTTATAACTTTCTCCATTCATTTTCAATTACAACAATTACCGCTTTGGGTAGTTTCATCTTTTGGAACCATTTTACTTTTGGTAAAACAAAAGCAACTATTGTTGACAATATTGCCTTTATTTGATGTTAATAAAACCCTCATTAATTATCTAAATTGCCTCATACAGTTGCGTTTACTTTATTAAGGATTATTTATCCCCTACTCTAGTTAACTAAAGGGGTACCTCTATGCTAAATCACCCATTTTTTATTTCCTTAAAAACCATGTCCACACCAATTGTTGTAGTAGAGAAAGAACAGGGAAGTATTTGTCATTATACTATAATTTCTAGATTTGTTATTACGATATATAAATTTTATAATTTTTAATATCTAATTAAATATTGTAACTAACTCTATTATTAAATGGTATCCTAATAATAGGTATGATTAACAATAATTAACACAGTTTTAACATGAATAATACCTGAATGATAATTTAAGAAGAACTTTTTGTTGGAAAATACCTATTAAAATGGATATTTTGTTGGGAAAGACATATTAAAAACTTTTTTTGTTGAAAAAGACCTATTATAATACTTCCTTTTGTTAGTTAAGACCACCTCAACGTTTTTCGACCAAAAAGTCAATTCTTCGACATTGACTTTTCTTCCCCTCCCTTTCTCATTAAATGGGACCAATCTCTTTTTTTTTCTATCCTAATCCCTTAATATGGGAAGGAAGAGAAAGGCGTTTGGTAGCGTTAAGGGATTAGGATACAAAAAATAGGTTGGTCCCATTCAATGAGAAAGGGAGGGGAAGAAAAAGTCAATTTTTAAAAGTATGATTCTTAAAGACATAATTAGTATTGTCAGGTATAATACGCTATTTTTATATATTTAAAATAAAGAATAAATAATATGTTATTGTTCATCTAAATAAATACATTTTCATAAGTTGTAAAACAATATTGTATATAGATCTTATTTCAAAGCATATCTCGAGCACTCTCCGACGGTAAAAAAAACTATACTATTGCGAATTATGTAGCAAAAGTTATAATCAACTTACATTGTATATTAGTTTAGATTTTTTATTTAAAATCAGACTATCAATTTTACATTGTTGTTTATTTTTTCATAAGTTGTAGAACTATATTGTAAATTGATCTTATTTCAAAGCATATTTAGAGCACTATCCAATGGTACAAAAATTATTACACAATTTAGATAATATAATAATTTAGGTTGTTAATTCAAAACCAAACTCTAATTTTTGCTTATCAAAAGCTCCTTATATGCATTTAAATCTATGTAAACTCTATTCTTTAAATATTTTAATGATTTGTGACCCTATATTGTAAATGGATCTTACTTTGAAGCATATTTCAAGCACTCTCCAATGGTAGACGAATTATAATATAATGTTTTGAATAAGGTAGCAAAAGTCATACACAATTTACATAATATAATAATTTAGGTTGTTTATTCAAAATGAAACTCTAATTTTCCCTATCCAAAACTACTTTTAGGTATTTAAATATATGAAGGACTCTATTTTTTATAATATTTAAATTTAAAACCACTGACATGACAATCCTACGTGGCGCTCTCTATTTCATAAGTTGTCGAACTATATTGTAAATGGATCTTATTTCAAAGTATATTTCGAGCACTATCCAATGGTACAAAAATTATAATATTCCGAATTACGTAGCAAAAGTTATACGCAATTTACATAATATAATTATTTGGGTTGTTAATTCAAAATCAAACTCTAATTTTCGCTTATCCAAAACTCCTTATACGTATTTAAATTGTTGTAGAACTCTATTTTTGTAAAAAATTAAAATAATAATTAATGATGTGGCAATCCTACGTGGCGCGCTCTATGAGCTCGAAATCTTGAGGAGCCCCCTATGCTTCCGAAAAGTTCCTCCTTTATATATATATATTGATTCCCTTGATTAGTGCCGGCATATGTGGGAGTCTGGGAGATTTACGCAGAGCTTAAGTGAAGAAAAGTAAATAATAAAAAAAAAAGAACAAAATGGCAGAACTTAACAGATAACTCCCCGAATTGCGGCTAGGGAACTCCACTACCATCACATTAAACTTTTTTTTTAAAAAAAAAACTACTATTATCTATTAGTTTTTGTTTTGGTAAACACTATTATCTTTTACTTTGGGTAATCTTTCACAATATTATTGATACTAATATTTCGAAGTACTAGATTACATTCTCTTTGCAAAAAAAAAAATAACACCAATAATAGTTGATTGTGAATTTCGAGATGATTCAGATTGTCGTTTTATAGCTTCAGAAGACGTTAACAATGACGAAGATATATTGGATGGAATCGACATAGAAGGAGAAGGTATTTTTATATTATTTCAGTACTCTTATTTTTCCTATTTCAGTTCTTCTTTACTCATCTCAAGCAGGGAGGCCATAGAGAATCTCATGCTCACATTTTCTTTGAGTGTTCTTTGAGTAAGCAATGCTTACAGCTAATAAAAAACTGGTTGGGCATTAAGGCTGTTTCACAGAATTATATACAGTTGCTTAGCTGGATTAAGAGAAGATCTCAGGGAAGCAGATTCAAGAAAAGGGTTGTGTGCAAGCTTAATTGCACTTCTGTACAAAGTGTGGCAGGAAAGGAACAATTCACTTTGGAACATGCAAATTAATACTGTAAATAGAGTTGTACAAGATGTCAAATACATAGTGAAACAAAGAGTTAAACATAGGCTACCTAGAAGAATGAAAGATGGAGATACTCAGTGGCTAGATGCTTTGTAATGAGTTGTTTAGTATGTTTGTGTGGTTTCTTTTAGCAATGGCGTTCATTGCTTTAGGCTGTATATTGTTGTGATTAATACAATTTTTACTTACTTACCAAAAAAAAAAATAGTTTATAAATTTTCAGCAATAATAAAATACTTTAAACCCTTCTTAAAAGTGTTTAAAAACCTTTCCCATCATTAAGACTTAATTATTAAAGTCTCCCAGTATAATACTACTATACTAATTGTTAAAAACCCTTAAAAACTCATACTTTATTCATAAAAATTCCATCACCAACATCCTTCTTAAATTTTGCAGCAACATGTACTATAATAAAACCCTTTTTAACATACTTAAACATACTTAAAATCATAAGATTACTCAATTTCATACACTATAGTATACTACTATGATTTTCCAACTCCTAAAACCCTAAAAATCCATGCTTTGATATTTTAAAACCCTATTTTAACATAATAAGTAAATTTGAAATTTTCTTACTTCATTAAACAAATTACATAATCTTAGATTCCTAATTAAATCATCAAACTATAACTTTTAAACATAAACACATTAAAACAATCCTTAAAAATACAAACTTTGCATTAAAATAACTTGAGGAGGAAGAGAAAAAGAGAGAGAAGAAAAGAAGATGAGAGGGCCGAAAAATATAGAGGGAGGAAGAGAGAGAAAATAGAGTGTGGGAGATATTGTGGTTTTAGGGGATTATATAGGTTCCCCTTTTGGGCTTAGTAAAAGGTGATTGGGCTAAAGGTATTATTTAATGGTTGATGATTTGAATTGTTGGGTTCCTCATACCCAATTTAAAATCCTTTTCACAACCTAAAAAGTGTTTTAAGCTTTTCAGATATATTTCAAGGTATGAATAAATAAAATGTTTGACTTCCTTAAATCATTAAATAATTTCTTTGACTTTGAAATAGTCAACCTTTCAAGAATAAATCGTTTAAATACTAAAATATACTAAGATATTAAAATATACATTAAAATATATTTATAAAATTCATAAATTTACTGGGTATTACACTATGCAAGCAGACTGGACTAGACTATACAAGCAGACTGAACTATATTTTGAACTTGCATGTAGAATAAGCAGACTAGACTCAAAGAAGATTGCCTATGTGGACTCTAGGGAATACTAGACTTTGAACTTACGGGAGAGTAAGTAGGACAGGTGATAAGGAAGGCTAGATTTTGGACTTATATTTGGAATAAGCAGGCTAAACCTAAAGATGACTAGACTTTAAACTTACGGGAGAGTAAGCAAGCTAGGCAATAAGGAAGGCCAGACTTTGAACTTATATTTAGAATAAGCAGGCTCTAAGGATGACTAGACTTTGAACTTACGGGTGAGTAAGCATGCTAGGCAATAAGAAAGGCTAGACTTTGAACTTATATTTGGAATAAGCAGGATAAACCTAAAGATGACTAGACTTTGAACTTACAGGTGAGTAAGCAGGCTAGGCAATAAGGAAGGGTAGATTTTGAACTTATAATTAGAATAAACAGGCTAGACCTAAGGGTGACTAGACTTTGAATTTACGGGTGAGTAAGCAGGCTAGGTAATAAGAAAGGCTAGACTTTGAACTTATATTTGGAATAAGCAGGCTATATATAAAGATGACTAGACTTTGAACTTACGAGTGAATAAGTAGTCTAGGCAATAAGGAAGGCTAGACTTTGAACTTGTATTTAGAATAAGCATGCTAGACCTAAGGGTGACTAGACTTTGAACTTACGGTGAGTAAGCAGGCTAGGCAATAAGCTAAGGAAAGCTAGACTTTGATCTTATATTTAGAATAAGGAGGCTAGACCTAAGGGTGGCTAGACTTTGAACTTACGGGTGAATAAACAGGCTAGACCAAAAGATTAATGGGTTTAGAGTTTGGACTTCGTCCTATATGGGTTTGGAATTGGATTTACCTAGGGCATAAATAGAGATGCAAACTAGACCTATGATTAGGCTTTTATAGTCTGAAGACTTGATTAGGGTTTACATGGAGATGCAAACTAGACCTAGGATTTGAATTGCGCTTTCATAGTCCTAAGACTTGACTAGGGCTTACATAGAGATACAAACTAGACTTAGGATTGGGCTTTTATAGTCCGAATTTGACTAGGGCTTACATAGAGATGCAAACTAGACATAAGGAATGAATTGGGCCTAGATGGACACAAGTTCTGCATCGGATTAGAATTAGATTTAGATTGAAATGGGCTAGTAATAGAATAGGAGACACATAAAGATGCAAATGGGCCTAGATTTTGGAATGAACGAGACTTATATGAGCCAAAGGTGGGCTCTAATGCTAGTGGGCCTAATATGGACTCAAACTTTAATGGGCCTAGGATAAATGCAAATGAATTGGGTTTGGGTTGATTGGAATGGATTATAGGTATTTGGACTAGGTTTAGAATTTTTGAACTTCATTTTTAAAAGGGACCCCTTATTTTTATCTTTTATTGGGAAAAGATGATGGATCAATTTTGAAAAGATTTTTTTTTAATAGGTGGTATGATGATGATTAGTAAATGTTTTCGAAAAAGATAGAATAGAAGAGGGTGTAGGATTGATTTTGAAAAATATAAGTTTTTTTTTTTAAAAAAATTGATAGGATATGGTAGGGTAGATATGATAGGGATGATTTGTTGAACAGGGATATAATCACTTTTCTAGATGCACTTTTTAGGATAAACTCGACCTTAGGTGATATACATGAAAAGTTTGATTTTTTTGTTTGAATTAGGTGAGTTTCATTTTTAGACAAAAAGGAAACCTAGAATGATCATGATTTTGCACGAATGTTGACTAAAAGAACACCGGATCGACCACCACGACGACTAAATTGACAAAAGCATGAGATACACAAGATACGTCAGGCGCAACTTAATGCGTTTGTCACACTGCTCCCCCGACATGCTTTTCGGCGATTTAGGCGAGGTTTTGGCCAATTTTGACGATCTTTTTAGACGCGATTTTAGACGCAATGCATAACAACGACATTGATAAGTTAATAATAGGCAAAAATCGCAATCACAAGCAAATGTCATATAACAAGGATGCAAAAGTTCTCAACCTAAAGTCCAGTTCTACGTTTCAACCATGGTCACCTTTAGGTTAAGGCTGAAAAGGGTCCATGACAAAGAGATTGATCCCACGCTTCGTACCTTTGCTTAAAAAGGTGGCCACGTGTAAGACGCACTCCAGTTCTCAATTCAGGAACAAGAGAACAATGCCATGGTTGGGTAGGTTTGCTTATGAGTAAGATCCAACACTATCGCTCAGGAAACATTCGGAAGGACAAAGCGCAAACCCCCCCGTGGGTGGCTTCACGCATTAACATGCGCTAATGAGGCAAGGAAGATTGTCCTTATGGTGGCTTAAACAATAGCCATGCATATGCAAAACAGTGTGTTATTATAAGGCATAAAATAAGTATGAAATCTTATTTTTCGAGTTTCACCCACTCATTTAAATTTTTTTTTTTAAAATCCTCCCCAGTGGAGTCGCCAAATTATAGGCGTGTTTGTATTCGCCTATATGGGATGAGCGCGTATTTGACTACCTCATTGTAATGGTTTTATTGAAAAATGCTTTTAAGTCGCCAACAAGTCTTTAAAGGAAGGCTCATAAACCTAATTGGATATTGGAAAATCATAGGGATAACTTAGGGACTTATCCAATGTATATTTCCCCGTCATGACTCCATTAATGGTCAATGAACCATAGATTGAGTTCGGGGGTGAGGGTACGAATAAGATCAGGAATCTAATTCGCCCATTGATGGCCTTTACTTAATATAGTTTCATGTCAAGTTTTATGCTATTAAATAAATACGCAATATTTTAATACAATCTGAATATGAATCTATGTCGGTTCATTAAACAAACAAAATACTACTTTTTGGGTGACATGTTATTATGGAATCAAATTACAGGGAACCTAACAGTTGTTCAAATTATCTGATTAATATTAGAATAGTTCCTTAAGTCTTAATTAGGAATAATAACATGTGGGTGATGACAGCATAAACAGTATACTGGCGTGGCTTGGGTCCGAGAGAGTAACAACCTTCGGGAAGAGCAATCGTGAAGCGTGAAAATCGATCGAAATATGTGTGTGTATGTGTTTGAACTATGAGTTATGTTTGTATTTGAAAGGTATGATAGTATGTGAGTATGAGTGTAGAGAATACGTGAAAAGTGTATGTGAAAAAGTGTATATTTGATTCGGAAAACCATGGCATATTTATAGCAAAATATAAAAAAAAAAGATAGAAAAGCAAATTGCGCTTTACGCAAAGAGTGCGCCACGCTCACGACTCTACGTGACGCACAGAGCCACTTGTCAGGCACAGATTGGTGCGCCTGATGCGGCACATCCAATGAGCCAGGCGCACCGCCTGTGTTAGACACGTTTTAACAGCCTTTTTCTTAAACGCGTGTTTAAATGATTTTGATTTATCCTTTAAATCCGAAAATCAACTTTACGAGATAAAATATGATTTCAACTTTTAAAAATCTTCGGAAATATTTATTTGAAATAATAGATAGAACCAATTAATTATTATGAATAATTACATGGGCTTTTCAAAGGATTGGACTCATAATATTATTTTTATGGTTTCAAAATACAATTAATTATTAGGAATAATTAATTGGGCTTTAAAATAGGATTTGGATCATTAAAATAAATAAATACGCTTTTACACTTTCAAATAGTTTTGGGCCTGGCTATTTGGACTGCTCTCTCCTTGGGTTGGACCAATTAAGACTGCGGTATGTTTCATCATTGGGTTCTTAAATGGGGAGACACAATTATGTGTCTACACTTACTGCTCCTCAGCTGCCAAAAGAAAGCCAACAGTCATCGAAGCCCAAATATCCATTAGAGGGTAATCTTCATTATAAGTTATGCATTTTTCTGATTGCTATTGGCTTTGTCTAATCCCAAGCAACTAGACTGTTGTCTACAACTCTTGCAATAATAACACATTGATGTGTAACCGAATATTAAACTAAAAAAATATCACTATTAATTACTCTCTGCATTTCTTTTAATGGTTACACTTTAGCTTTTCACGCTTGTCAATTTAAATGTTTGAACATTAATATCTCTAAATTTGCATTTGTAAAAATCATAAAAAGGTGAATTAATGAGACGAATTAAATAAGATCTCACATGACTATATTTTTCCTTACCCATTCAAATGATAGTCATAAATAAATTTGTGTATGATGTCAAACTCAAGTTGTAACCATTAAAAAGAAACGGAGGGAGTATTTGATTAAGGAGTTTTTTATTCCCATATATATATAGGGGCAAGATCACATGAGAATGCTCCTTACATGAGAAATGAGAATGAATCTCAACCACACGATTGGATTAGAGTTACAACACTTGTTCATTAGAGTTATACCTCCGAAAATATTTTGAGCCCAAAAAAAAATAAATTTTTTTTTTTGATTTTTTTTTCTAATATTTTTTTTTGGAGTTACATCACTTTTTCATTAGAGTTACATCACTTGTTCATTAGAGTTATAGCGTGTAAAATCCATTCTCATTTCTCATGTAAGTATGCATTCTCATATGAACTCACTTCTACACACACATATATATATATATAATTTTAATTCTCTCCTGAATTAAAATTAATGGTTGAATGTTTTTTCACAATCAACTTTTAAACACTTGAATGAGGTTAGACACATTTTATTAATACAAATAGTAAAAAGAAGTCCTACAGAGAATAAAACTCCTATTGGACTTACACAAGCCTAACTTATACCATAAACCATGTAAAACCCGTACCTTAAAAGTAATGGCAATACAAGGGCTTTATTATTAAATATTAAAGCATAAAAATCAATATATATATATATATATATATATAAAGGAGGAACTTTTCGGGAGCACAGAGAGCTCTACGATTTCGAGCTCATAGAGGGCGCCACGTAAGATTGCCATGTCATCAATTTATATTTTTATTTTTAAAAAAATAGAGTTCTACATGATTTATATACATAAAAGGAGATTTGGATAAGCGAAAATTAGAGTTTGTATTTGAATCAACAACTTAAATTATTATATTATGAAAATTGTGTATAACTTTTGCTACAAAATTCGGAAAATTATAATTTTTGTACCATTGGAGAGCATTCAGAATATGCTTCGAAATAAGATCCATTTACAATATAGTTCTACAACTTATGAAATATAGAGCGCCTACATGATTTAAATACATAAAAGGAGATTTGGATAAGCAAAAATTAGAGTTTGTATTTGAATCAACAACTTAAATTATTATATTATGAAAATTGTGTATAGCTTTTGCTACAAAATTCGAAAAATTATAATTTTTGTACCATTGGAGAGCATTCAGAATTTGCTTCGAAATAAGATCCATTTACAATATAGTTCTACAACTTATGAAATATAGAGCGCCATGTAGGATTGTCATGTCATCAATTTTTTTTATTAAAAATAGAGTTCTACATAGATTTAAATACATATAAGGAGTCTTGGATAAGCAGAATTTAGAGTTTCGTTTTGAATGAACAATCTAAATTATTATATTATATAAATTGTGTACAACTTTTGCTACCTAATCCAGAATATTACAATTTTTGTACCATTAGATAGTGCTCGAAATATGCTTCGAAATAAGATCCATTTACAATATAGTTCTATAATTTATGAAATAGAGAGTGTCACTTAGGATTGCCATGTCATTAGTTTTTATTTTAAATATTTGAAAAAAAATAGAATTCTACATATATTTAAATACATAAAAGAGTTTTGGATAGGGAGAAATTAGAGTTGCGTTTGAATAAACAACTTAAATTATTATATTATGTAAATTGAATTTAACTTTTGCTACCTAATTCAAAATATTATAATTTTTTTATCAGTGGAGAGTGCTTGAAATATGCTTCAAAATAGGATCTATTTACAATATAGTTTTATAACTCATGAAAATATATTAAATTAAATGAATTGTAAGACATTATCTAGTCTTTTTTTAGATAAATATAATAATAGCTATAAGTATTAAGTATAGTGTATTACATGTGATTATAACATTTGATTATAGGTCCAATTTACAGGATTAAACATATTATCTTTTAAAACCTCAATCTTACTCAACTAAACCAAAACAATATAGTATTGCAACAAAATTTATTAAGGAAACTTTGTTGTTACAACAAAAACTAAAATCTATAGCGATAAAGTTACATATATATTAGAGTTTTGGATTATGTAAAATTTAGAGTTTGATTTAAATAAAACAACCTTAGAATATTATAAAGAGCTCCACCTAAGCATGCCATGTCATTCTTATTAACTTTTAATTTTTTTAAGAAAATAGTGTTCAACAATTATTTTTTTTTGAAAGAAAATGGTGTTCAACATAGATATAAGTACATATAAGGTGTTCTGGATGAGTGAATATTACAATCTAATTATAAATAAACAACCTAAATTATTATACTATGTAAATTAAATATAACTTTTGCTACATAATACGCAATAGTATAATTTTTTTTACCGTCGGAGAGTGCTCGAAATATGCTTCGAAATAAGATCCATATACAATATAGTTTTACAACTTATGAAAATATATTTATTTAGATGAACAATAACGTATTATTTATTCTTTATTTTAAATAATTATAAAAAAAAAAAATATAAAAATAGCATATAATATGTGACAATAGTAATTATGTCTTTTAAAATCATACTTTTAAAAATCAAGTCATATGAAGATAAAAAAAATCATATCTATAGTTTTGAAACGATAGCATTCCATGATGGAATTACATGAAGATCAAATGAAAGTTTGTCATCGAGATTGCAGAGGTATTTTATTCTCTTAAATTGTATTTTCGATTATTAATAGAGGTTAGTTTTATATTTAATTAATTTTCTTCATGATACTATCATTATAATCTTCATTTTGGTTTTCCCATCTTCCATTCTATATGCGTTGGTGTTTATGTGCTATATTAAAAGTTGAAATTGTGGCTGTCACTCATGTTTTTCTCTATTCTTTCTGTCCTGCATCTATTAAGTTATTACCCTCTACTTTCTTAAAGTGTCATTCGGGTATTATTCATGTTAAACTGTATTAGTAGTCATACCTGTTATTGAGATACCATTTAATAATAGCTTAACTATAGTATTCAATTGAATATTAAAAATTATAAAATTTATATATCACAATAACAAATCTAGAAATTATAGTATAATGA
The DNA here is from genome assembly GCA_947646795.1 of Beta lomatogona. NCBI lineage: Eukaryota > Viridiplantae > Streptophyta > Magnoliopsida > Caryophyllales > Amaranthaceae > Beta > Beta lomatogona. The sequence continues at coordinate 1,078,692 of CANSNZ010001138.1, forward strand.
CAAATACTTTCTCCGTTTTTTTTCTACTTCAACAATTGGTTTGGGCATGGTTTTTAAGGAAATAAAAAATGGTTCGTTTAGCATAGAGGTACCTCTTTAGTTAACTAGAGTAGGGGGATAAATAAATCCTTAATAAATTAAACACAACTTTATAAAGCAATTTGGGTAATTAATGATGGTTTTATTAACATAAAGTAAATGTAATATTATCAACTGTAGTTACTTTTTTTTACCAAAAGTGGAATGGTTCCAAAAGATGAAACTACCTAAAGCGGTAATTGTTGTAATAGAAAAAGAACGGAGGAAGTATGTAAATATAATGGTGTTGAAAAATCTTATTTCACAGCAACACAAAATCAACAATAATATTAACAAAAAGATTGGAATAAAATAAAATAAACAGCAACCCGTGCAACGCACGGACTTCAAACCTAGTATATAGTATATTAGGCAAGATTTTTATAATACATGGCTATTCCCTAAGCCAAGTAATACATCATAAAAATTGTTTTCTGGGTGCAAACAAATTAAAGCAAAGGGAGTCCAGAACAAAGGTAACAACTTATTCCAAAGGACATCAGATATGGAACAAAGATGGAGTATGGGTTTCAGTCGCAACAGACTTGAATTCTCCATAACCATAAATTTTGAGTAATATCAGTTTGCAAGTTTTGATGACTTGCATTAGAAATACCATATATTTTAACCTTAATTCAAATATTTATAATATAATAAATGCTACAACCTGCTAATGACATCATATGTGAACCTTCAAAAATCTATAGGTCATATATATATATATATATATAAGCCGCAAGAGAGCTACTATGCCTTAAGCCCGAAACTCATCCTTCTAGTCTACCTACGTTATTCTTTTCTTTTGTTTTGAAATGAAACTCTTCGCTGTCTGAGAGGTAGAGGAGAGCAAGAAAGGAGAGAACTCGGCATCGGCTGAGCTACTGAGGAACAACGGACTTAAGGAAGCCGACTCTCGTTCTTTGGACTAACCTATGACCGAAATGGGTTCGTCACTTTTTTCACATACACCGGGGAAAAGGTTACGATAGCAAGCCCCTCCCCGGCCGGAGAGACTCCAGGACAAGGGGGTGGCAGTCAACCATCGAGATATATATATATATATGTATGTATATATATATATATATGTATATATATATATATGTATGTATATATATATATAGAACATTTCTCATTTCTCATGTAAGAGAAATGTTCTATATATATATATACATATATATATATATATACATATATATACACACATATATATATATGGATTTTTCTATCCTATGCGGCAAGACTAGTTGCTTGGGATATTTGAGAAATGTATCCACCTAAAATACCATATATTTTAACCTTAATTCAAATATTTATAATATATTAAATACTACAACCTACTAATGACATCATATGTGAACCTTCAAAAATCTATAGGTCATATATATATATATATATATATATATATATATATATATATATATATATATATATATCCCGAGCAACTGGACTTGTGTCTACAACTCTTGCAATAATAATAGGATGATGATTAACCGGATATTTTTCTAGAACAGTGGCATATCACTCAGTTTATATCAGAATAAAATAACAATTTGGTTCCGCCTAAGTTGGTGAACCAAATGTGAGTCCTCTTAAGCTCTCTTTGGCTCATGAACTTGTCACATTTGGTTTTAGAAGTTCTTGGGTTTTTTCCATTTGCTTCTAAGCCCAAAATTATCACTTATTTTACTTGGCAAGTTGATTAAAAGGCCCAAGGAGCTGCTGCAAGAAGGTGATGGACGTGTGTTGCTATTTGGACGTGATCATGGACGTGTCTTTGTGTGCTTGTGTTAGTTGTAATCCCAAGTTATGTTTGGGCCTCTCTTTATGTGGTTAAGCGTGTTTTAATTTCAGTTGTAATAAGCTAGAGTTCGGGTTTGTCTATGCTCTAAGGTAGGCTTGTAATAGGAGTGTTTTATGCTATCCATTTGCTGCTAAAAAAGGCTCATTAATGAACTATTACATGGAGTGATTGGGGTGGGGGGGGATTTAAGGAGTGATTAGTGTGCTAAATCGTTACATTCATGGACGATTTTCTTAGGAGTTTAAGCTGATGTTTTTACTTCATTTCTTAGCTTGTAGTTCCTATAAATATGAGCTAATAAGAAGAGCAAATGAGCCCGGTGAGAATTATAAAAAACCTTGTGCTTTTCATAGTTTTACTTTGAGTTTGTCTAAAGTTTGAACTAACCCTTATTACTTTGAGTGTGTCTTGAGTGATAAGCTTAGGGGAGGTTGAGTGAGTCTTATCTCTGGTCTAAACCCCCAAATGATTGAGTTTGTCCTTGTGATTTGGTAACTATATATCCTAGTTTCGAGTGATTTCAAGTGTTCTTATGAGTGTTCTATGAGCTTTGAGTTTTAAAATCATCATCCATGGTTTTAGATTCATATCAGTTGGTGCACTTTCTTCTAGCTCACCGCAATATTTCAAAGGCAAGATGAAAAAAAAATTTATCTTACTTCAAGAAGCTGGACTTTGTGTTAGAAGTATAATCCGTGTTATGAAGCTTGAAAAACATATAAAGCATGGACATCTTCCATTTCTTAAGAAAGATATCCACAACTTCTTTAAAATTTTAAGAAAGCTGCCCAAGATTGTGAAGCCCTAAATCCTATTTTCTCATTAAAATTTTAAATGTCAAGTACTTGTTGCTTCCCCATGATCATTACTAAGTAGTATAGTATGTGGATCTTTTGTGAGGTGCTTTATTTTTTATGAAACAATGATCTTATTGAAGGATTTTAAAATATATATAGCAGAGTACAAAAGACAGCTAACGAGGTCGCGACGTTTGGCGTCCTTATGAGACGCCATTTGTCGTGCTTATTAGGTGCCATCTCCTTATTTTTGAAAAGAAACAGAGTCCCAAATTGATAAAAATACAGATATAAAGTTTAGGATAAGAATAAATAGAGTTAGGTTCACACTGAAATACTTAAATATAGTAAATCAATTGTAACTTTTAATATATAGTTCCAAAAATTATAATTTTTGCACCATTGCAAAGTATTTAAAAAATACTTAAAATAAAGATCCATTTATACTATATTTAATTTTTATAACAATGTAACGTATAAAAAGAAATATCAACTAACGAGGTTGCGACATTTGGCGCCTTCATTGGACGCCACATGTCACGCTTATTAAGTGCCATGCCACTTTTCCGAAAATAAATAGAGTTCCAAATTAATAAAAATACATATATATAGTTGAGGATAAGAAGAAATAGAGTTGGGTTCACAATAGAAAGCTTCAGTATAGTAAATCTATTATAACTTTTAATATATAGTTTCGAAAAAATATAATTTTGCACCATTGGAAATTATTTAAAAAATACTTTAAAACAAGATACATTTACATTATATTTAAATTTTATATTAAAGTAACATATAAAAAGAAATATTCTCTATAGTACGTATTAAATAGAGGTGATCAAATAGTGGGTCGGACCGGGTTCAGGCTGGGCCACCCATAAAAATGTCCATTAATCTAGTCGGACCGGTCCAAAATACGGTCCAATTTTTTGTGCACAAAGCCCGCTTTTAGTGGGCTTTTCGGGCCAAAACCGGCACGAGCCGAAATTGGGACGTGCCGAAATTTAGGCTGAAATGTATTTTCGACTTGCCCAAAACCCATCCCAAATACTAAAAAATCGAGGCGACAATTCTGCCCAAGCACGGGCATTTTTCGAGCCGGGCTGGGCTACCATTGATCAACTCTAAAATACGTTACAAGCTGCAATTAGAATTATTAGGACTTCAAAAAAAATTAAGACCCAAAAGCCAGCTCACGAGGTTGCGACATTTGGTGTCTTTATTGGACGCCATATGTCATACTTATTTAGTGCCATGTCACTTTTTGAAAACAAATAGAGTTCCAAATTAATAAAAATACATGTATACAGTGTTGGATAAGATCAAATAGAGTTCGTTGGGTTCACAATGGAAAACTGAAGTAAAGTAAATCGATTATAACTTTTAATATATAAATCGGAAAATTATATTTTTTGCACCACTAGAAAGTATTTAAAAAATACTTTAAAATAAGATCTATTTATACTATATTTAAATTTTATATTAAAGTAAATTAAAAAAAGAAATATTTTCTATACTATGTATTAAAGTTACAAACTGCAATTAGAATTAGGACTTCAATTAGAATTTGGGTTTTTCTACAAAATCTATTCATGTTAGAATTAGAATATTTAAAGTTATTACATTATAACTTTTGTTGTTGTATGTCGGACAAAAAATACGGTCAAATAGGGTATATATGTGAAAATTTCAAAAGTCTACATCTTCTCCATGAAGAAACGGGCATTTGCCCGAGCCCCAATACTAGTATATATATATATTCTCATTATAGCACATGGTGCTTTGATTAATGTATTCTGTAATGTAAGTGAATTGTACAATTGACCGGTTCAGTATAAAAACACATCAGCTCCATTACGCAACACATTCACTAAAGCTATAGTTATAATACTACTCATGGGAGCTACTATGGCATTAAGTGGATTATTTTTTAATTGGACTAAGAAAATCAAGAGAAGAAGGAGAGCAAAGGATGCTCTGTAAAGTGGCGCCCTATTGCTACTCTTAAATTCTATGAAATAAAATCTTAAAATAATGAAAAGAAAAGAAGCAACGGATGTGGGAAATCAGTTTTGGTATCAAGAAGGATGCCAAAAAGGCAAAAAGGAAGAAAGAGGAGAGAGAAAAGAAATGAGGAATTTTTAATTATGGCATTAATTGGATTGTTCTTATCTAGATTAATTTAGGCAAAAGATATCCTAATTAATATTTTTATCTATATGAACTTAGCTAGCAAGGAAACTAAAGGCGACCATATTTTTTTTATTATGATAATCAAATTGTATATTGGCTACATACAATTATGCAATCATATTCCTAATAAGCATGATAAAAATGCACTTTGAAAAAAGGGATATATGACTAACCACTCTAAACCAACTCATATTCTGTGGGGGTGAAGGTATTGCAACTTGAACAAGGTAATCATGAGCGTTGAATGCCAAGTAAATGTCTTCTCCTTTTCCACCATGTAGACTGTAGAAATAAGAATCTCATAAAATAATTGATATATATAGGTAAAACCAAAAATTGTAAATATTGATTTCATATTAGGTGTAATTTCACGTTTCCACGAATATAGAATACTTATACTAACTAACCGAGAAGAGAATAGCAAGGGAAGCTGCCATGACATGAAGAAGCTTATATAATGGTGAGAATCCAATATATCACAATCCAAGTGCATGTCAATGGCAATGTAACATGTAACATGTATATTAGCATCTAATACGCACCCACATGATGCATTCAGGATAAATGACTATGGAAACATGTTGTTATATCACTTTATTTTTTGTCAGATCATATATCAATTATGGTAATCGAATTACGAACTATGTGCCTGGATACAAAAGGATCAATGAGTTGAAATACATGCTCTTGTATTGTAATATCACAATGTATTCGAGAATACGTTGGAGTCACATGTGAGTTTCATATGTTTTGACACATCCATTAGTTATAAATCCGTTGTGTATGCATAACCCTTATAGTATCTCTTGCATGAAAAGAATTTTGTATTTTGAAAAACAAATTATATGAGGCAAACGAATGAATATCATGTGATATGTGGAGAATTATTTCAACTGCAGAGTAAAAGTTATTGTTTATTATATGTTGTGACCTCTTTGTTTTTAATTTTTAATAAAGTATCCACATTATTCTTGTTGTTTTAGAACTGTCTCCATAATATCTTTATCATTATATCACAATTAATGAAACTCATTAGTCATTACTGCAATGTTTTATGTATATTGTACTCAACTTTTGGGATTTATAAGAAGTTCAAACATTAAAACAAGATTAGTACATATATATAAATTATAATACTTCTCCAGCTGAATATTAACGCAAATATGATGTTCAGATATTATTAAGACCCTTGTAAAACCATTTGGTCAATATGAGAATTTGAAGATGTTGAGGGTATAGTGCAAAATTTCAACAAATACAAGAGCAATGCATAATACTCCAAAGATATATCTAGTGAATAAACATTTCAAGAGGCAAGAATTCAATTATGAAGGAGAGAGGTAGCATAGAACATAATTGTTATATGTTCTAAGAGATGGAATATTTTGAAATTTAATACTTCTTCTATTATGAAATAAGTGAAACACTTCTCTTTTTTATGTGGGATCTTTTTGAGAAAGGTGTTTCACATATTTCAGAATGAAGTAGGTAGTTAAATTCTTAGATTATATATAAGGTTTAACTTTAAAAGGTTATTAGCATGGTTACTTACGTGAAAGCTAGGAATTTACTTCCGCTGTTGTTCCACTAGTCCTCATGCCACGTCACGTCATCCTGAACATTGATAGATAAACTTTATGGTATTAAAATAGCTATTTTGTTGGGAAAGACCTAATAAAAACTTTTTTGTTGAGAAAGACCTATTATAATACTTTCCATTATTACTAGGGGTGTCAAACAGATCAGGTCGGGTCGGGTTCATGTTCGAGTCAGCTGATTTCGAGTCAGCCACCCCCAACCCGAACCTGACCCATTTAAGTTTTCAGGTTGAAAAACATAACCTGAACCTGATAATTTCGAGTTCGGGTCGACCCGAAAATGACCTGATTTGACATGAAATTTTTTTTGGGTATAAGTCAGTTGATCTATTAATCGCCTAAACATACAGTTATGAGTTGCATTTCAGCTAATTATCAAATTACAGTCAATAATGATAAAGAATTGCAAAAATTATATAAAAAAACATAGGCAAATTCTCATAGAATCGCCAAATATAGTAAAAAAAAAATCAACAAATTCAAAATAAATTGCAGCAATTTCATCAATACACAAAAAAAAAATCGAGAAACTTATGCGAACAGTCTCTCGCACTGAGGAGAAACGGCGAGAACAATCAAAGACTTGTCGAGTTCGTCGAATTTCAAAGCGAAGCCAAGTGCGGTAAACAACCTCGGGGTCTGAAGCAACGGCGGCGGCGCCATTGAAGGAGGACAGAGAAGATGAAGGAGGGAGAAGAACGGTTGAAGAGAGAGAAGAGATTCAACGATGTAAGAAGGAGGTAAAGTAGGAGAGATGTAGGTGAGAAGAATAGGTAAGTTGTTGATGTGAGCTCTTGAAGAGAGAAGTTGATGACCAAGGGTTTTGAGGTCTGAATGATTGCGTTTGTGTATCTTCTTCTGATGCTGATGCTTCTTCGTTTTAATGGCGGTTTTGGATCGCTTCGGTGCCATTGCTGATGGAGAATGGTGGAATGTTTGAAGAAGAGAAGAAGACTGTGTGTGAGAGAGAGGTGAGTGAGAAATTGAGATCTGAGAATGAGTGAATGACTGCATTAGAAATTATTCTAGGCTTAGGTTAAGAATTTGTTTTTGGGCTTGGCAATCTTTTCATCTTTTGGGCTGGGCATTGGGCAAAACTAACAACTTATTTTTTTATAAACAGTAATTATTCGGGTTGGATTATACAAGTTGACCCGACCTGATTTTGACCCATTTAAAAATCAGGTCAGGCGGGTCATTTTCAGGTCAGAAATTTCGACCTGAACCTGACCCATTCATCTTTCAGGTCGGGTTCAGGTCGACCCATTTAAGATAAGGTTGCGAAATCTTAATAAGGGAAATCAAATCACTTTAACGGTTATCAACACATACATACTTTCAGATTCGAGTTCCTTCGATAATTAACTAGAAACACATTTTCTTATCCGCGTAGAAATCTTAAAACTAACTTGCACATGTTTTCACGAACACAAATAACTCTAACAACACATTTTTTCAATCTCACATATTCATTTTCTTGAATGGAGTTTGTTTCGGGAAGAGAACACACAACGAGGCATACACTAGATACTGACCTCCACACAGCATTTCGGGGTTTGCACCCCTGATTTTTAGCACTTGCAAGCTATGACATGTCCCCACAAAGTTCACACATAACCTCTTTCCCGTGAAAACAAATTCAAATACATATTTTTAAATCATAGCTCTGCTTAATTAAACTTTATGAAAATCCAACCTTTTCCAAGACGAATACATTTCTAAATCACACACATTGCTAATTCAAACCTTTGAAATCTAGTTTCTCTTAACAAATCGTTTGAGAACTTGAGTAATAGCTCAATGGATTAGGGACAGTGGTAATATGGTATGAGGTGCTAAGGAAAGTTCATTAAAATTCTTACACAAAAGATTTCTATGAAAGTAGAAATCGTGAACCAAATGCAAGGTATGTGGCTGTATTTGTCGAATATTCACAGACCAAAGAAATAATATGCTGAAGAAGTTCAAACTACATCTTGGTTGCTGCCAAGTTAACATTTTAATTGACTAAAATGCCCTCAATGGCTAGAAGGTTCATAAACTCGGAAACGATGTTCAAAAACATTGTATTATAGCTTTATTGAATATTTTTCGGAAAGGACTAATATAATCATATTTTAACTCTCATTAGCACACGCTATATTTATAGTTGAGCTGCTGTAAAATATCATTTTGTCTCAAAAACAATTGTTCCTAAATTTATCTTGAAGACTAAAGTAAGTCATATACAAAGTTAGTGGTTTTTAAGCGGTTTTCGAATAAAATACATTATAAATTCTTAAACACTCAATATAATTAAATTAATTTTACTAACTACCACATAATTACTGCCATATTTCAAATCATAAATTTTGAAAATTGGAATTCATAATGTTTGTGATTTAAACATAATTTGTATGGAAAAACAAGGTGTCCTTAATCACATTTTTTTGATAAAATCACTAAGAAATTCTTCTACAAATCTTTGGCTAATCACACCTCACATGCAACCTCCTAGAATCAAACATACCTATTGCCTATTTATGCCAAATCAAGCAAATCACAAACTCACAAGAACAAAACATAATCTCACAAAAGTTCCTTCACAAAATCGATTATTTGACACAAAACTGTTTTAAATGCTAAAATCATATCTATACTCAATTCCTTAAACATGCATCAACTTAATTAGACTAAATAGAAAAATACACAAGAAAACATAATCCCAATTAGCTAAATTCGTGCTCATAGTTTATCTCCAAAAATTCCATAATAATAAAAAATTCCTAATTCCAAAATGGAGTGAATTTGTGTACCTTAAACTCCAAAGCTTGTAACTTGATTAATTCCTTCTCTTCAAGCTTATTTCTTTGGCTCCTTAACATCCTCAAACATGCAATAATATTCACACAAAATTTCGTAAGAAACCCCATAAGATAAGTGGCTTAATTAACCAAAAAATCGACAAAACTTACTATTTCTATTTGTGAAAAAGATGACCTTGTTTCTCCTATTTTATTAGCGCTTAGGCTCGAATTGATGCTTGCCCAGTATGTAATTAGATGTGTACAACAATAATCATGGCTTGTATATAAAATGTTGTAGTCTAACATCGATGGCTCTCTATGAGACACTTGGGCTCATCAGGGCTGTACACGTGTCACCTTAGTAAAAGAAGAGAAAAGCCTTGAATCTCTGGGCTACACTCAGCTGAGTTAAAAGGATCAAATTCTGGCCCAACAGTCAGAGCCCAGCAGTGCCAAATGGCTGAAGGAGAGTGGTTAATAGACATCCCCCAGTCATTGTCTGCCATGTGTCATGATCTGATTCCTCAGCCAATCAGAGGCCACTATTGTAGGTCGGTTTTAAGGTTAGTCTGTCAATTTGCTATCACTATAAATACCCCTGAAATCAGGAGAAAACACATTCAATGCAAACAGTGCAAAGTTACTCTGATAAAATTCTCTCTCACTTTCTCTTTCTATCTCTACTTTCTCTTACTACTCCTGATAAATGACTTAAGCATCGGAGGGGGAACCACCACCCAAACCTCCAGGGTGGGTCCCTTGTGCAGGTTCGGGAGCGAAGCCAAGGCTAAGGATTAAGCTAATTCAGGCATTGTTGCACAAGTCTCCATCTGAAGAACACTCAAGATACTACTTTACTTGCTCGACAAGGAAGCTAAGCCTACAGCTTACTTGTTGGACAAGTGGATAAAACATTTGGCGCCGTCTGTGGGGAGACGCAACGTTGGCTGATTGTCAATCGTCCAACATTGCCAGGAATCGAAGCCTTCAAGTTAATGTCGAAGATACGGTGGAGCATGAAAGACCACCTCGAGGAAGAGATAGACCTCCGTCCATTGTCAATGTTCCTGGACCAAGCCAAAGAACCTGGTCATCCAAGTGAATCTGGATCGTCCAAAGGATCGCCGCACACCCGGGAGAATGTGTTGAATGACTTTCGGACTAAGATGGCGGCGGTCGTCCGAGAACGTATTAAAAGCAATATGCTTTTTTTCATCACAACCCGGAGCCGCCCGCTAACAATCCACCTCGTCCTAGAGGACGTTCTCAAGTAGATCGTCCAGGACCTAGTCGACATGTTCGTCAGGAGCCCTCTAGGAGGACGGCAAGAGGAAAGCAGCCAGAGGATAATGAACAACGAAGAAAGATGGACTGGAACCTGGTGGTGAGGACTCAGGACCATGTTCGTCCAAGCGGGCACCGCATGGAAACAAATGCCAGAGAGTATCTAGAAGCAAAGAAAGCTGCTGCATTACAACGATCAGCGACAGGATCTACACCATATTTGAGAGACCCTCCTTTGAGGTTGTCGTCCAGAGGGGAGGGACGAAGTTTAAGTCACTCTCTTGTTCATCCGCGACAGGAGAAGACAGTGGCTCAGCCCATGGTCTATAGGCGTCCAATGCCTGCAAACACTTCATCCAACCCAGTAATGAAGGAATATCGCAAGGAATTTATACCCATTGAGGGACAGCTGGGAGCTCTCCAAATCAACTGGCCTACTCCATTCTCGGCCAGGATTATGGAGACGCCCCCCTTCCCAAAGGTAAAACTCCCAACCATTGAGCCTTTCGATGGAACTACTGATCCAGACGATCACCTGTCTGCTTACAAGCATCAGATGTACGTCCAAGGAGTGGACGACGCTACTTGGTGTAAGAAATTTCCAGCTACTTTGAAAGGAGTAGCGCAGAAGTGGTTTAACAATCTTCCCCCCAATTCAGTCAACAACTTTACTGAACTTAGCTTCTTATTCACTAGTCATTTTGTTGCCAACAAGCAAGAGCAAAAGACAAGCATGCACCTAGGCAAGGTCGTCCAGGGACCTAAGGAGGCTCTTAGAAGTTTTGTTAAGAGATTCAACCTAGAAGCGCTTCAGATCCAAGATCTTAATGCCGGAGTAGCCTTTGACGCCTTCATCAGGGGTCTAAGGCCAGGAAGTTTCAAGTTTGACCTTGTTAAGAAGAAAATCTCCACTCTTGCTGAGGCTTTGAGGGAAGCCGAAGCATTTATTCATGCCACCGAAGTATGTGCTGAGGCAAAGCATCCCGAGTCTAAGAAGCCTGAAGAGATTGCTCAGCCAAAAAAGAGCAACCCCAAGAAGGCGACTTGGGCGATAACCTCCAACACCACTCCGGCTAGAAAGAACAAGAGAAAGGAGGCCGAGCCATCCTCATCCAATCCTGTTGAGTTTAACAAAGACCAATACTCCATCCTCATGGAGATTAAGGATCAGTATGAGTTGAAGGCCCCAGCTGAAATGAAAACTCCTTATAGAAACAGGGATAAGAGCAAGTATTGCCACTTCCACAAAGATTGTGGTCATAAGACCAATGAATGTAAGCACCTCAAGAGAGCTTTGGAAGAGTTAGCCCGAAAAGGAAAAATGAATTCCTATATGACTCAAGGGGGAAGGAAGTTCCCAAGGAAAGATGATTGGTATAACAAGAAGAAGGAGAGTGCAAGCACCGACGAAGATGTGGTTCTTGTAATATCAGGTGGGTTTGCTGCTGGGGGACCAACTAATAGAGGGCACAAAAACTACCTTAGGGAGCTCGGCCAAGTTTTGTTAACTGATCAGACGAAGGCTGAGCCCTTCCCACGGGTGGTAGTTAGTGAGCAAGATCGGGGCAGGTTGAGGACTCCCCATGATGATCCCGTGGTCGTAGAAATGAAAATAGCAAACTTGAGAGTAAGAAGGATCCTGATCGACACCGGAAGTTCGACGGACATCATTAGTGCTGATTGCCTGTCCAGACTAAAGTTTGAGGAGAAGAACTTAGTTCCCGTTCACCATCCCATCATAGGGTTTGGGGGAGGAGTCATCCATCCCATGGGAACTGTGACTTTGCCCGTTCGAGTGGGAGAGAAGGAAGCCTCAAGAACTCTGTTTATCAAGTTCTTGGTGGTCCGAGACTTGACAGCCTACAATGTCATTCTTGGACGACCAACGCCGAATCATGTCAAAGCAAGTAATAGTAACTCACCCGATGTTGATGAAGTATGAGTGTGATGACAGCGGGGATTGGCTCCTTGTATGGAGACCAGCGGGCGGCTAGGGAATGTTACCTAACTACTCTGAAACCATCATCATGGAAGGCTGATAAGCAAGACCAGACGCAAGTTACTGGCGGAAGGAAAACGTCTGGAATAGAGAAAGATCAGACGAAGGTTGCTAGCGAAAGGAAAACGTCGGGAATAGAGAAAGATCAGACGAAGGTTGCTAGCGAAAGGAGAAAGTCTAGAATAGAGAAAGATCAGACGAAGATGGCTAGCGAGAGGAAAACGTCTGGATTTGTCAAAGATCAGGTCGCCTCGTTAAAGCTGACCATTGAGAGCCCTCAGACGGCTCTTGCTCCCTCAAGGAAGGCGTCTGAACATCTCCCCAGCAAGAAGAGGAAATATGAAATCATCAAGGAAGAACCCCCCTCGTCTGAAGAGGTCATGGCCATCATGGGGCTAACAGTAGAACGTCCAGAGCCAGTGGAAGCCCCTGAAGAAGTACGTCTGGATGAAGCTCGTCCAGAAAGGACCCTCAAAATTGGATCTTCGCTCAGTCCTGGTTTGAAGGGTCATCTAGTCCACTTTTTGAAAGAGTTTCAAGATGTGTTTGCCTATGGCGTCGAGGAAATGCCGGGAATTGATCCGGAAGTAGCCGTCCACCGGTTGAATGTTGATCCAAATTTGAAACCGGTTCGCCAGAAGAAGAGGCATTTGGGACCGGCTAGAAACCAGGCGGTCGACCAAGAAGTTCAGAAGTTGTTGGAATCCAAGTTCATCAAAGAAACCTATTATCCAGACTGGATAGCAAATGTGGTTATGGTGCCAAAGCCTAATGGCACCTGGAGAATGTGTGTGGACTACACGGACCTCAACAAGGCTTGTCCTAAGGACAGTTTCCCTTTGCCTAAGTTGGATCGTCTAGTAGACTCCACAGCTGGCCATGCTTTGCTGAGCTTCATGGACGCATATTCAGGTTTTCATCAAATCCCAATGTGGCCAGAGGATCAGGACAAAACGTCCTTCATTGCTGAAAAAAAGGGTCGTATGGTCGGGTGAGGATGCCATTCGGCCTACGCAATGCCCCGGCCACTTTTCAAAGATTGATCAATAATGTTTTTCAGCCCATGATTAGGACGAAATATGGAGGCATATATTGACGATATGATAGTCAAGAGCCGTCAAGAAGAAAGTCATGTTGGTGATTTGAGAGAAACTTTTGAAACTCTCGAGAAATGCAAGTTGAAGCTGAATCCCAAAGAAATGTGTCTTTGGGGTTTTGTCGGGGAAGTTTTTAGGTTTCTTGGTGGATCAGAGGGGAATAGAAGCCAACCCTGAAAAGATTCAAGCTGTTCTAGACATGAAGTCTCCTTCGAAGGTAAAAGAGGTACAGCGGCTGACGGGTTGCTTGGCTGCCCTTGGACGATTTTTGTCTAAGTCAGGCGACAAGTGCCATCACTTCTTTGCCACGATCAAGAAAAAAGCCAAGTTTGAATGGACAGCAGAGGCGGAGGAAGCCCTTCAGCATGTCAAAAATCATCTTCAGCAGTTGCCTAGGTTGGTCAGTCCCGCAGAGGGGGAAAAATTGTTTGTATGCTTGGCTCTATCCACTCAAGCTGTGAGTGCCGTCCTGTTGGCTGAAAGAGAATCTGTCCAGATCCCAATATACTTCGTGAGTCACGTGCTCAAGGACGCGGAAAACCGGTATACTCCTGTTGAGAAGTTTGGATTGGCCCTTGTCATGGCCAGCAGAAAGTTAAGGCCCTATTTTTTGGCGCACAGTATACTCGTCTATACTGATCAACCTTTGAAGCAAGTTCTGCAGAAGATGGAAGCCGCTGGGCGAATGTTAAAATGGGCGGTTGAGCTCAACATGTTTGATATATCATTTGAACCAAGGAAGGCCATTAAGGGGCAAGCCGTGGCTGATTTTATAGTTGAGCTTACTCGGCCAACCATAAAGCCAATATCTGATCCAGCTGAAGGAAGGAAGCATTGGACGCTCATGGTTGATGGATCGTCCACGATCCAATGGGTGTGGGGCGGGAATCATTTGTCAATCTCCCGAAGGGGACAAATTTGAATATGCATTAAGATTCCAATTCAAAGCGTCCAATAACGAAGCTGAATATGAAGCACTCTTGGCTGGAATCAAAATGTGCAAGGCGGCTGGAGCTGTAGAGATTGAGGCCAAATCGGACTCTCTCTTAGTTGTCATCCAGGTCAACGGAGATTTTGAATGCAAAGAAGCATCAATGAGCAAGTATATGCAATTGATCAAGGATGAGATAGAGCCATTAAAACGATTTGTCCTCGACCAAGTACCAAGGTCAGAAAATCATCAAGCAGATGCTCTCTCGAAATTGGCCAGCTCGGCTGAGGGTGATGTGCCAAGAACAGTCTTTTTGGAAGTCAAACCCAAAAAGAGCATCGACCAAGAGGAGATTATGTTTCTCAGCCGAGGGAATGTCTGGATGGAGCCGATCATAGAATACAAGAAGGCGGGGCGATTGCCTTCGGATCCTGTAGAGGCCAAGTATGTGAAGGCCAGAGACAAGTGGTTTGAACTATGGGACGAGACACTTTACAAGAAGTCGTTCAACCGGCCTCTGCTCAAGTGCGTCACCAGAAAAGATGGTCTGGAGATTCTGAAAGAACTCCATGAAGGAGCTTGTGCCTCTCACATTGGGGGAAGAGTCTTAAGCGAGAAGGCTTTAAGGACGGGGTACTACTGGCCTACCTTAAAGGAGGATGCTTTAGTCTATGCAAAGAAATGTGACAGTTGTCAGAAGCATGGAAATGTGCATCAGAAGCCGTCCAACTATTTGACCCCCATCTTGTTCCCTCTGCCTTTTGCCAAATGGGGCATGGATATCCTAGGACCTTTCCCTGTGGCCGCTGGGCAAAAGAAGTTTGTGATTGTGGCAGTGGACTATTTCACTAAATGGATAGAAGCTGAAGCCATGCGAGGAATAACAACAAACGACGTCAAGGGCTTCATCTGGAAGAACATTATAACTCGATTTGGCATGCCTCAGTCAATCGTCTTTGATAATGGTCCACAGTTCGAAAAACCCAAGCTGAAAGAATGGCTGTCAGAAAGAGAAATCAAAGCTCACTTTGCAGCAGTCGCCCACCCACAAGCTAATGGGCAAGTCGAGTCCTTCAATAAGATTCTATCAAATGGAATCAAGAAGAAGCTGGACAACGCCAAAGGGCAATGGGTTGAAGAACTGCAATTGGTGTTATGGTCCATTAGAACAACTGCTAAGAATTCTACAGGCGAGACGCCTTTCATGCTAGTCTATGGTACTGAAGCCGTCTTGCCCATTGAGATCGAGGAGCCCACCCTACGAGTCATGTTATACACAGAGGAAGCCAACTGGGCCGCATTGCGTACGACCTTGGACCAAGTCCCAGAAGTCAGGGGCAATGCCTTGCTAAGAATGCAATTGTACAAACTGCGTATGGCTCGGGAGTTTAACAAAAGAGTTGTTAGACGACCGCTAAAGGTGGGGGATCTTGTTCTGAGAAAGATGGAAGCGGTTGGACGAGCTAAAGAGTTGGGAAAACTAACACCAAATTGGGAAGGACCTTATCTGATTGTCCAGGAGATACACAGTGGGACTTTTCGTCTGCAAGGTCTAGATGGAAGATCTATTCAGCGTACCTGGAATTCAGACAACTTAAAGAAGTACCACGTCTAGCTCAGATCTTCATCAGATATAAGTAGGGTAATTTGTAGTTACTCCAACGTGCCACGGCACATATTAGTAAGAAAAGAATTGTATACATACATCTTGGCGTTCAACCAAGCAAAATCCATATAATACAATTCCTACTATCTTATCTTTTTGTTTATTTTCACCAAGTTACTTCACTTTGGGGCATTAAATCAGTTACTCATCTAAAAGTGACAATAACCTGGACAAAAATACAAACAATAGCAGAACGTCAGAATTGCTCGCATTTACACCGAACATCACTCCCTCAAAGAGACCGGCCAAATATATAATGCATATATGGCCGTCAAATTGACAAAACCTCTAGTAAGAGTAACGTCAAAGTCTCTGAGAGAAAGCTGGCCTGAAATAAGCCCTTAGTAAAGGATACTTACTTTCAAAAATACGGACAGCTAGATAGTCCAGACCCTAGTAAGGGATCGCTACTTAATGACGAGTGTTGCTCCCTCAAGGAAGCCGGCTAAAACATTATTTGAACATGTATCTCACGCTCGTCCATCAACTTCAACAGGCTCAGCCAAGGCTGGCCGCTCTCCTTCTTGGACTTCGGCTCCCCTTCAATATACGATTGAGCTAAGCCCAAGAACGGGGGGATAATAGAGGCCTATATGACGAGCTAAGGAGAGCAGGTCGTCCAAAAACCAGGAGGACCTAGGCAATAGATGCCCTTGTGATGGTTTGATAGTAGTAGCTCGAGTAAAATGGCTAGAACGTGGCTCGTGCATAAAATTGGAGGCCAATTCCAGACGAAGATGGCCCCAAGAAGGTGACCGTCCAAGTATGGACGTTCTCCTTCATTGGGTGACCCTCGTCCAAAAATTGGAGGTCAATTCCAGACGAAGATGGCCCCAAGAAGGTGACCGTCCAAGTATGGACGTTCTCCTTCATTGGGTGACCCTCGTCCAAAAATTGGAGGCCAATTCCAGACGAAGATGGCCCCAAGAAGGTGACCGTCCAAGTATGGACGTTCTCCTTCATTGGGTGACCCTCGTCCAAAAATTGGAGGCCAATTCCAGACGAAGATGGCCCCAGGAAGGTGACCGTCCAAGTATGGACGTTCTCCTTCATGGGGTGACCCTCGTCCAAAAATTGGAGGCCAATTCCAGACGGAGATGGCCCCAAGAAGGTGACCGTCCAAGTATGGACGTTCTCCTTCATTGGGTGACCCTCGTCCAAAAATTGGTAATCGTTCAAGCCCAGGATGGCAATCCCCTCGTTTTTGTGTTTGGCAAACCGCCCCTGACGAGCCTCTTTTGGTACTTGGATGCATATGCAATTATCAACGGCTCTAAATATTGTAGACCGTCCAATAATATCAGGACGAGTCACATTTTTACTTGTGCATTTCGGACAGAATTTTGTAATCTTCAGGAAAAGCAGATCGTCCGATAGTTCAGGACGGGTCGATTCTTGTGCTTTGTAAAATTATTGAAAAGTACGATCGTCTAAAGCCAAGCACGCTGCTCTCAAATTAAGCATCTGTGCTAGACGTCCAACGATCATGACGAAGGTAATATTATACTTAGTCAAAATTAGAATTCAGAAAGATAAAGGGCAGGCAATTGGCAAAAATTCTCTTTCATATATGATTGGTAAAGAATTACAACTTAAGAGCTGAAGAGTTAAAGATACAGCAGCGAACAAGCTAAGAAACATAAAAATAAACCTAAGCTTAGGCTTCGTCTTCAGAGCGGGTTTCTTGGTCCTCTTCTTGGGTCTCCACCTCAGCAGCAGCCTCGTCGTCTGACTCCTCAAACTCCGGAGGTTCCTCGGCGCATACCATAGCCCGATGGACGCTCTCTTGATACTCCAGACGACGGACAAAGCTGGGGACCTCAGCTTCCTCAGCTAGCATCCCAAAGGCTTTGACGGCCCAGTCCTTGGCCGTTCCGACGACTTGTTTCAACCCTTCCTTGGCATCGTCGAAGGCCTTGGCCGCCTCCCTTTCCAGACGGGCATTCTTTGCCCTTAGGAGAATGTTCTCTCTTCTTAGCTCAGCGGCAGCAATAAGAGCGACATCCCTTTCGCTTTTCAACTCAGCAGAGAGAGCGTCTATGATCATCTTTAGATGATCCTGCTCGGTATATAGCTGGTTGGTTTTAACAAGATGATTCTTGTTCTCAGACTCCAGGAGTGCCGATCTCTTCTCCAAGGCCTCCAGCGACTGGCGATGAAGGGTGTTAGCCATCTCGATGTCGTGAATGGCTTTGTCCCCTGCCGTTGTAGCTTGGTGGACGAGGTGCTTATTTTCCTTTCTAAGCTCCCTCGCCCACTCTTCAGTTAGCATGCTGCGAGCCAGAAGCTGGGGCAAAGAAAACAAGTCAAGTTATTAGACGATTTGCAAAGTGAAAATTTGTACAAGTATAAAACAAGGCAGTCATAAAGCAATACCTCGGCAGCAAGCTGAGACATGTAGCCCACATGCCCGGCGGACGCTCCCCTTAATCCCTTGATGTAGGATTCAGGGAAGCATTTGAAGAGCTCCTGCTTCAGCCGCTCTTTCTCCAGCCTTGACATTTTGGCGAAGGCAGGAGAGGACTCCTCGTCCGAATCAGCAGTGGGAGGAGTTGGGGGAATAGCAGGGCCTTTGCCCTTATCTGAAAGAGGGGGAGAGTCAGTTATCTTGATAGGGAATACGATGGCTTGTCTATTGGACGGACTCATGGACCGTCCACCGACCCGCATCGTCCTAACTATGTTGGGATAATACGACTCACCAGACGAAATTGATGTCGTCCTAACAGCTAGAGGCATCTATGGCACCAGCTTTGCCACCGAGCCGCTGAACCCTGGATAGTTCTCGGCAGCAGCATCAGATCCCGGTGCAACCAAAGCCAAGGCGGACTCTGGGTTGACCTCGGCAGAGTCGGCCGGCAAAACGCTAAGCGGCACAGCTGCGTGTGCATCCCTTCCCTCCTCGGCCGAACCGGCAGTCGAAGGCTCCCTTTTGCGAGCCTTGGCTTGTGGGGGAGGCATGCTTTTCTCCCCACTCTCGGCAGCAGGAGCCGCCTTATCCACCCTCTTCCTTGTAAAGCCCTTAGGCTTCTTTGCTGAAGGCTGGTCAGCAGCTGTAGTGGGCCTCTTCTTGGACGAGGACGACTTCCCAGGAGGAAGCTTGTTTGTAGGAGCATTTTTCTGCAAAAAGTAAAGGCATCAGATTGATCGCCCAAAAAAAAAAACTGCTATTGCAAAAATCCAGACGAGTACGGTCCCAAAGAGGTGACCGTCCAAGTCTGGACGATCTCTTTCCTTGGCTGACCTTCGTCCAAGATTTGGTGCAAAACTCTTGGACGAGCATGGCCCCAAGAAGGTGAACGTCCAAGTCCGGACGTTCTCCTTTTTTGGGTGACTCTCGTCCAAGAATTGGACACCAACTCCTGGACGAGCATGGCCCCAAGAAGGTGACCGTCCAAGTCTGGACGTTCTCCTTCTTTGGGTGACTCTCGTCCAAGAATTGGACACCAATTCTTGGACGAGCTTGGCCCCAAAGAGGTGACTGTCCAAGTCTGGACGTTCTCCTTCTTTGGGTGACTCTCGTCCAAGAATTGGATACCAATTCTTGGACGAGCATGGTCCCAAAGAGGTGACCGTCCAAGTCTGGACGTTCTCCTTCTTTGGGTGACTCTCGTCCAAGAATTGGACACCAATTCCTGGACGAGCATGGTCCCAAAGAGGTGACCGTCCAAGTCTGGACGTTCTCCTTCTTTGGGTGACTCTCGTCCAAGAATTGGACACCAATTCCTGGACGAGCATGGTCCCAAAGAGGTGACCGTCCAAGTCTGGACGTTCTCCTTCTTTGGGTGACTCTCGTCCAAGAATTGGACACCAATTCTTGGACGAGCGTGGGCCCAAGGAGGTGACCGTCCATGTCTGGACGCTCTCCTTCTTTGGGTGTCCCACGGCCCAGAATTGGATGCCAATTCCGGACGAGCTCATATGGTCCTCGTCAAAAAAAAAAAAAAAAAAATTTATATAAATACCAATGTTTCCGCCCTTTTTTCGGCGCTGCTCTTTGCATACTCCTTCCACAGATTATCTGTAAATTGGGACATGCTGATATCCCCCGTCCAAGATGGTTTGAGGCGTTGTCTGGCCGAGTCTGCAAACAAGAAAAAAAAAAATATGTGTGTTCGTCATATGAGTTATGGACGAAGAGTTTTACTTGGATGATTTTAAATATACCTTTATCCTCAGCCAACCGCAAGCCGGCAGCAACCAAGAAGTCGTCTTGGTAAAACATTTCCTTAAAGGGTATCCAGTTAGATGGCCCCTTAAAACATTTTTGGCCGGGCCGGGAGTACTCCTTCACTCTGAAGTACTCCACCACTTCCTCGTCAAAGTCGTCCTCCAACTCCAGCCAAGACCGCTTCCGTCCAGTATTAGTGACGGATATATTATAATATCTGTAGCTCTCTGTGACATAGTCGCTGGACGCCCGTAAAAAGATGAAATCGGCTTTCCAATCGTGCATCTTTGACGATTTCCCCCAAGCTGTCATGAAGCCTGGACGGTTGCAGATGCTGAGCCATGCTCCGTCCACAGCCCCAGGTACCTTAGACGCATAGTGGATATGGGTAAAGGCTTGAAGGGAAAAGGCTAGGCCGCGTAGCTCGCAAACGGCAATAAACGTCAGGATGTTGAGCCAAGCGTTTGGTGCCAGCTGGTTATGGCCGATGTGGTAATGCTGCAGCACTTGTTCTACAAAGTCGTGAAGAGGAAACCTCACTCCAGCATCTAAGGCCAGTTTATAGACGGCGAAATGGCTCCTGGGAGCACTCAAGATCGTCGCGTTGTTATTAGGAATGACAAAGGAGAAGCCCGGCATGGGCATGAAAGACGATAAGAAATTAGGGTCTGGTCCTAGTTTCTCTAACCACTTACGGTTAACTAAAATGAAGCCAGGATCAGAAAGGGGACCTAAACGTTTTCTAATCTCTGACGAGGTGGTAGAGGCCTCGTCTGATTCTTCGGCAGCCTCAGGATCGCTACCATTATTACCTTCGCCGATCTCCGCCGTATCGGCGTCCCGGCCAGAAGTACTGGTCTCAGCTTTTATTTCTGACGTTTCTGCATCATGGTCGAAAGGAGGCCTGTCCAAAGACTGAGCACTTTGGACCACTCTTGCCTCATCTGGCACTCGTCCAGTTGATTCCTCCATATTCGAGCTATTTGATGGAATTATTGCTTTTCGTCTTAGACGGGCCGTTTGCTTGACGCGCGCCAGATTACCCTGCACAGGTAAAGACTGGGTCGTCTGACTTTCTCGGCCAAAACTATGAAAAAATATGTACTCGGCCAGAAGAGGCCCAACTCTAGAATGTGCCGAAGAAGAAGTATCGGTTCTAGGGTCAAGACAAGCTCTTGGTCGGCTAGGATTATTTGACGAAGATGATTCCATTTTATTGATTTTCTAAGAAAAAATAAAGTATAAAGAAGAATGAAAGGATCAAAGAAATGATACCTGCTAAGAACGTCTGGGAAATTTGGTGAATGATGCTGAAGCCGGACGATCTCTCTCTCTCTCTAGAAAATTGCAGAGCTTCTCTCTCTAGAAAAATTTGTTCGGGGTGTTAAATGATTGAATGTTTTCACACCAAGGATATTTATAGAGGAATAAGAAACCTGCGCAGCCGGTCAAGAATGACCGAAAAGACAATCCCACGGTCTAATATGACCGGTATAACACAGGAGAAGGCGCGCCACTTCATTTCAAATTAAACTACCTTGAGTGTAAAAGGGCCTTAACCATCAGATGGGCCAACAGTAAAAGCCCTTTTAGGGGCAAATGTTGTAGTCTAACATCGATGGCTCTCTTTGAGACACTTGGGCTCATCAGGGCCGTACACGTGTCACCTTAGTAAAAGAAGAGAAAAGCCTTGAATCTCTGGGCTACACTCAGCTGAGTTAAAAGGATCAAATTCTGGCCCAACAGTCAGAGCCCAGCAGTGCCAAATGGCTGAAGGAGAGTGGTTAATAGACATCCCCCAGTCATTGTCTGCCATGTGTCATGATCTGATTCCTCAGCCAATCAGAGGCCACTATTGTAGGTCAGTTTTTAAGGTTAGCTGTCAATTTGCTATCACTATAAATACCCCTGAAATCAGGAGAAAACACATTCAATGCAAACAGTGCAAAGTTACTCTGATAAAATTCTCTCTCACTTTCTCTTTCTATCTCTACTTTCTCTTACTACTCCTGATAACTGACTTAAGCATCGGAGGGGGAACCACCACCCAAACCTCCAGGGTGGGTCCCTTGTGCAGGTTCGGGAGCGAAGCCAAGGCTAAGGATTAAGCTAATTCAGGCATTGTTGCACAAGTCTCCATCTGAAGAACACTCAAGATACTACTTTACTTGCTCGACAAGGAAGCTAAGCCTACAGCTTACTTGTTGGACAAGTGGATAAAACATAAAATATTTGAAGATAAAATGGAAGAAATTGAAGAGGAGGTGAGCCGTGAGAAATGGCGAGTGAGGAAGAGTGTAGGAGGAGCAATTGGGCAGCGAGTTTTATTTAATAGGAATTTAAATCAAACAATTTAACGAGGAGTAGGAGAACATGTTAGGAAGGTTGTGAGTATTTTATTTCATAGCTTCCACCTCTTGTTTTAATTAACCTTAATTATATAATTTATATTCTTATAATGGTTTTGGGACCTCACATGGTCCACCACTTCCCTTACATGAGGTTAGCGCTAAGCCCTTGCCTCAATAATTTGCCACTCTTGTCTCTAATAATTGTTCAAATATTTCTTAATCCCAAAATCACACACAACTAATAATACATAGAAGTTCTTAATACTCTATTATGCAAATTTCATTAGCTAATAAATCACACTGATAATCACACGCAAATGCGTGAATATAACAAAATAGAATACTTGTTTTATACAGAAACTTTTATAGATGAAAATCTTTATCACACGCTTATTAATAATTACTAATTAACACATTAATCACATAAGTTATGCTTCATCATTCACTATTTAGTTTCTAATATTTCCTAATTAAGTCCGGCTGTTACATCATTTGTGAGTTCATTCGCGAGTGCTTGTGAGTTCAAGTGCGAAGTAGCACACTAGAGTTAGTGCGGGGTATGTTGTTTCCCTATAGTAAGAAAAATAGGAGAGTGCGGGAGAATTTTTTTTCCAGAGTTGATTAATAAGAAAACTAGCGTAGGAGGACGTCGGCTCTTGTTTGGCTGAACCTCGTTAAATTTGGTGTGTTTATTACTGCTTTCAAGTTCTAGTGTTTCCACTATCAGGAACCAGCCCAACTAGCTCCCCCTTAAATCGAAAGAATTTGAATTTGTCACCAGATCATTTAAGTACTCAATTCACTCCCCTCTTGAGTACATTGCAAACCTTCAATTAGTATCAGAGCAGGTTCTTCTTAATAGGGTAACATTTAAAGAAGAAAATCATGAGTACTCAAGAAATGAATGCTATGGGATACGACAACAATACTCCTAGATTCAATGAAAAACCTATGCTTGGTGGAAAAATAGATTGAAGAACATCATCATTGGCATTGACTACGAATATTGGTTAAAGCTAATTAAGCTAATTAAACTAATAATATATAATTAAAGCCTTTAAAAAAACAATGTGATCACATAATTAAGTTAATTAAGCTAATTAAACTAATAGTATATAATTAAAGCCTTTCAAAAAAACAATGTGATCACATAATTAAGCTAATTAAGCCTTTCAAAAAAAAACAATGTGATCACAAAATTAAGCAAATTAAGCCTTTCAGAAAAAACAATGTGATCACATAATTAAGCTAATTAAATTAATAATATATAATCAAAGCCTTTCAAAAAAAGCTTTAAATTAAAGTTGCTTAAAGATAGGGCTATTACACCCTGAGTTTAGGGGAGGAGTGTCGCATATGGCCAAGTCAGAAGGGGGTCCAAAAGTTAAAACAACTGCTTTTGCCTCCCGGTTATATTGTGACACATTTTAAGTGAAGTAAAAGCCAACTTATTTCGACCAAAAAAAATTATATTAACCTAATGTATGTGTTTAGTTTAGTTTCAATTTTAGGGAAATAATAATAGTAATAATACTAATTGTTTAGATAATTCATAAGTCATAATAGTGAAACGCACGAGCCATAAGACAATTATAAATTGTTCTCAATCTAATATCAATAGAATATCAAGTCCATTTAATTATTTTGTTTCAAGGTCATAATTTTGATATTATTTTATCTTAATGTCGTGTAATATATATCTCAATTCATTACTTCGGTATAATTACAAAAAACATGATGATTAAATGTGTGAGCTCAAGACCCTAAGAAAGCAAAGAGAAAACATTAAAGAATGGAGCGAGGCACCTGTTCTTATCTAAATAAGTTAATAATCATCCAAGAATTTATTTTATGTTCACGACCATGTTTAGAAAAGTTGTTCATGGGTGTGATTCATTGTTTAATAACAATTTGAAATTTCATTTTTCAAACGTATATGGATTTACTTTTATATTTTTAACTTCTAAATCACCAATTCTATAGAACCATGAGCGTGGTTTTCCGCATGACTGGAGCCAATAGTAATGTGGATGCAGCCGCAATTAGTCAAGTAATTTTCTATAGAAAAACTCATTTTACAAAAGGATATTTTATACATGAGTTTTATGATCATAGCATACACCCTTGGTATATGATCCACAAACTTTCCATAATGGGTGAAATAAGCAACATATTGATGCTTTCTAACAAATAGAAATGAATAAAAATAAAAACAATAATTTAAATCTTTAACTGGAGAACATAATGTATATAAATTGAAAAATCACATAATGCAAGATTACCAAAAATACGATGAAAAGTCAAAAGTTACTTTGAGTATATGGATCCTTCTCACCAAAAAAGTGTAAATAAGATTATGAGACAAAATAAAATGAAAAGTGCAAGGATTGCTCTAGACAAAGGAAGTATTAAAAATCAATTTACATCAATTCTCAACGTACAAGACTATAAAACAAGTGAATATAACAGAAATAATATGATGAGACTTTTGTAACATGTCAATGAAGATTCTCAATTTTGTAATCACTCCCTTATAATGTAGATTCTGCCAAAATTTTCAATATAAATCATGTCTGCCAAAATTCCCCTGGGATCTGGTGGGTGGTGGGTAGTAGGCAGTGGGTGAGCGGGTCCAGTGTAGGATGGTACAAAACAACAAGAGAGAAAGGGGTGAGGGATACTGCGAAAAATCTGGAGCGGAAGTGGTTGCATGATTGAGCGCCAATAATGGTGCAAATTGTGATTGTATCCAAGCCTATCAGTGAAGCAATAGGTAGAAGGAATACCATTAAGTCAACTTTTTTTTTTTTAAAGATGGGTCACGTGTTCCATCACAATATTAACTACATTAGTCATTGAATGCACAGGTCATATACCAGTTTTAAAATATTCTTAATACACAATATGATTATAAAAATTTAAATCACGATTTAATATTCACACCATGATTATAGGATTAACATCCTAAAATCTTAAATTTATAAAACAAAAAACTTCCATGGTAATTACAATAATTGTAAGCATGATTGAAGCAATTAATCCTAATTTTTGCCATTTGCAAACCGTGATGTATAATAATTTTCTTTTTGAAGGGTTCCAAAATAGTGGGTCACGTTTTCCGCCATGACATTAACTATATCAGCCACTGAATACACGGGTCATAAGTCAGTTTTAAAATAATCTTAATACATGATTATAAAATTATAAATCACAAGTTAATATTCACCATCATGATTATAGAAGACACTTCTTAAAATTTTTAATTTATAAAACAGCAAACTTCCCGTGCAGTTTGCATGGTTCAAAAACCTAATAACTCAATAATCCAAAGAAAAAAAAAATATTGTTCTTGATTAATGTTTGAGTTCAGAATTTTGGGGTTCTTGATACCATATGAGAATAATTGGGCTGCAACTAACTTACCTTTCCTTAGAGTCGGTGCTCGTATATATATATGTAAAATATAATTACAAAATTACCAAAGTGTCCTTAGTTCTCTATTAAGTAGTATTGCAGCGAAGGTTAATATCAAACATTGAACTTCTTCTATTAAAGTTT
Organism: Beta lomatogona; assembly: GCA_947646795.1. Classification (NCBI taxonomy): domain Eukaryota; kingdom Viridiplantae; phylum Streptophyta; class Magnoliopsida; order Caryophyllales; family Amaranthaceae; genus Beta; species Beta lomatogona. The sequence goes on from CANSNZ010001138.1 coordinate 1,104,999, forward strand.
ATAGTTCTTTAGTCCACCATATGAAGGTCGTGTCTACATAATGTCTTGATTTTTCGAGATAGCTAAGACCATCATATAATGCCAAGAATGCAGCAACTCTAATGTAAGTGCTATAGGTCCAAAAATGAAATATGACACGAAGGTGTAACAAGTTTTGTTAGCTTAAGCTTAGATCTTAAGAGCGTCTAGCAACTCAAAAGCCAAATTTGATGTGCGTAAGAGGAGGAAGAAATTCAATTCGTAAAGGTAACACATCATACACTTTCTGCCCTTCTCAAAATGACGATTTTTCAGAGTGATTGCTCGTGTTTCGTACTATTTTGGGAGAATTCGTGGAGCTTTAGAATTACAAATGGGAGTGGGAGTTTATGTTGGTGTAGCAAGGTGTTGATACTATTTCTGTCAATTTTAGCCTAACGATGTCAATTGACTTGGGACAAAAGCGACGAAACTATATGTTGATGGTTGTAGTGCAAATGAAGGTAAAAGCAAATAAAGGCAAGAAAGAAAAGAAGATACAAGAAATGGTGACGCAGAAAAACCCAACTAAAGGTGGATTCGTGGATAACAACCGCGGGTATCAATGAGTCCATCAATCCAATGCTTTAGTCGCTAAGTACCATCACCAATATGCAGGAGGATTTTACTAAGGAAATATCTATCTATCTCTATTATATAAGGGAAGGGATGAGTCATGGTGTCCCCCTTTGAAGAGACTGTTTTACCCCCTTCCCTTTCTAAATTACAAAACCAATTTCAACCAAAGCGGGGCTTCAAAAAAAAACTACCGAAAATAAAATTGTAACAATCAATCACAAGTCAACTGAAATCAATAGAATTGCATAATTCACATTATACAAATCACTCAAATGAGGAAACTTTACAAAAACTAAAAAAAAATCAATTACAAACAATAACCCATTAAAAATTACATACCCCGTTCTCAAGAACCATTTACAATTACATCCTTAGAAAAATTAACAATACACTAAGACGTCAATACAAATTACAAACTAAGAAAAACATACGATTTCGACTGGGATATCACACATTTGTCCACTGGCGATTTACATACTTCTAAAAAAGGTACATAATTCTTTTTAATCTTGCAAGTTATTTCAAATTAGTTAAAAAAAAACTAGCGACTCTTATGTTCGAATGCATGTTCAATTGTAGTATCGATAATTACATTTATTAGAAAAAAAAATTACAATAAAAATGATACATAAATAATATAAGTCTGTATTGTATGGTATAAATCTTGAAATAATTATTAAAAAATCAGTAGTGTTTATAACAAAAAAAAAGGCATTATAAAATATAAATCAATCTGGAATATAATAACAATGACACGAAAATCAAACTGAAAAAGAAATTACATTAGTTTGCCCAAACAAATAGTGAAATTGAAAACCGATGAAAACTATTGATTTTCTCTTAGTAGTCCCAGGAACGAAATATAAAAAACCGGATCTGAATTTTGAAACAAAAAATAGTATTTCATAATTAAATAAAGTGTATAAAAATAACTTTTCGATAGCAATTTTTCGAAAAATAAATTATGCTTAAATTTAATAACTTTGCATACAAAGGGAAAGAAAATGGAAAGTGGGTGATTCAAGAACCGACAAGGACTGTAATAGGATTTTTGCAAATTCAAAATTCGGAACTTCAGCCACAAATTTTATTTTTAAAAAAACCATCTTCATAAATAAAATTTCAAACATAATGTGACTAGATCTTTGAGAAATATAGTTGACAATAATTAAAATTTTTGGGACAAAATCAAGAACATAAAACGTAAAGAATTACCTTTAAATTTGAGGCCCCTATTTAATTCGTCAACCAAATAAACCCCAATTTTAACCCCATTCCGACGAACGTTCTTCAACATTACCACCCAGATCGAAATGAAAACCCAAAAAGACCCACAAGAACAAAGACCAAAATTATCCTAAAAATTAATGGAGCATTGATGGGGTTAATTTTGACACCAGGATTAGCTTATTAATGTGGTGTTTGATGTGAAAATAACCATTAGATATGATTAAATCTCGATCTTTTTAAGTCAATATGAAAAGATAGTGAGGATAAGGAGATGAGTCGTTCTTATTTTTTGAGGGAAGAGAAGATGTAAGTTTGTAGGTCGGAAGATGAAAATGTGGAGGATTAGAGGAAAAAATACGTGAGATTCATCATTCATATGAGTATGTGGGGTGGATAGTTATATGGGTAGGAGGGATTGATAGTCATATGGGTAGGTGGGAAAAATTATGTGGGTTTGTTAATTGCATACAGGTGGCTTTTAATCTTTTTGACTATTAACAAACAACTAACGTTAATCAGTTAGTTATAAGTGAAACAACTATATTACATAAAATCATGAAGTATTTTTAAATATTATTTGTAAGTATTTCAATATTTCTTATTCACAAAATGAAGGTGAACTTAGATACGGATTTTCGTTTTTGGTTTGTTTTACTACTGAGTAATAGTTATGCCCAAAATGTCATCGCACGCATAAAAAGCTAGTACTAATATATTAAAAGGCGTTCCTAAACGAGGAACGGTGCCACGTGGTGCTCTCCCTAAAGCATTTTAGGCCATGTAATCCACATACAATAAAAAACTAGAAAATGCATAGTATAGGGTTTGATCCAATGACCTCAAGGTTATATATTAAAGTCTTCACCAATAGACCAAGTGACATTTAGTGCTATCATTTTAATGTATAATATTAATAAATGAAAATTTTTCTTATCCGGAGCATTCAGAAGTTGCTAAAGAATGAATAATTGACTCTCTATTGAATTGCTTCGTGCCCTTTTCTCTTCCTTTTCTTCTCCTTTTATAGCTGTGTTCCTAACGTCTCTTGATATCATGATCCCTTGATTCTTGGATTTATTGTTGCCTCCTTAACCATTTCCTCACCCAGTCAAATAGTGGAGATAAGCTCCCTTAATATCGGGAACAACCCTTGCTCAAGCTAATCCTTTGTAACAATAAACGTGCTCAAATATAAACATGTGCTTATTTCTCCATGATTATTGTTAGATTATAGAAAACTCCTTGAGTTTGGAGTGAACATTATTGATCAATATATAGGTTTACATAATCCGAGTCCTAATATGAATAGGAAACTAACAAAAGTATATCCTAATACAATGAGAAAATATTATCCTAATATTATTCTCTATCACACCCTCGCAGTCAGAGCGGGAGGAGGACGGACGCTGAGACTGGATTTAAAATCCATAAACAATTGCCTGGGAAGGCCTTTTGTGAAAATATATGCAAACTGATACCTAGTAGGCACATAACTTGTCCAAAAGCAACCTTTTCCCGAACAAAGTGAATATCCAACTCAACATGTTTGGTGCGCTGGTGTTGAACAGGATTGCTGGACAAAAAAATAGCACTGATATTATCACAGTAGACAAGTGTAGCCTGACGAAGTGGACAATGCAACTCTAGTAATAAGTTGCGCAACCAACAAGATTCAGCTACAACATTAGCGACGCCTCGATATTCAGCCTCTGCGCTGGATCTAGAAAGAGTAGCCTGACACTTAAAAGACCAGGAAATAAGTTGTCCCTTAAAAAACAACAATAGCCGGAAGTAGAACGGCGAGTGTCAGGGCACCTGCCCCAATCAGCATTAGTATACGTGACCAAACGCATGGAAGAAGAAGGATATAAGTGTAAACCATGAACAATAGTGCCCTGAATGTAGCCCATGATTCTTTTTAATGCATCAAAGTGTGAGACTCTAGGGTCGTGCATAAACAGACACACTTATTGAACATCATACGAAATATTAGGACAAGTAAAAGTGAGGTACTGAAGAGCACCTGCAAGACTGCGATATAAAGTGGGATCATGAAAATGTGGTCCAGCATCTGCACTAAGTTTAGACTTAGTGTCCACAGGAGTAGCTGCAGGCTTACAACTAGCATGCCTACATGCTCGAGAATTTCCTGTGCGTATTGATGTTGTGATAACAACATATAAGAAGGAGTCCAGGTAACAGCAATACCCAAAAAATAACTCAATGGACCTAAATCAGACATCAGGAACTCAGTCTGGAGCTGAGTGATGATCCGTGCCCGGAGAGTGTCAGAGGAAGTAACCAATAATATATCGTCAACATACAATAATAAATAGGCAGTGTCTGAGCCATGATGAAAGGTGAAGAGAGAATTATCACTCTTGGTAATAATGAACCCCATGTGCAAGAGAAAATTAGCAAACCGTTGATCAGGTGCCTGTTTAAGGCCATAAAGCTCCTTACGCAGGGACAAACATAATGAGGAGTGCGAGAATCAACAAATCCTGGAGGCTGATGCATATAAACAGTCTCACGGAGATCACCATGGAGAAAAGCATTTTTAACATCCAGTTGATGAATAGACCACTTGCGAGCAATAGCTAAACTCGATACAGTACGAATAGTCTGTGGTTTAACCACCAGACTAAACGTTTCATCACAATCAACACCAACCTCCCGAGACCTGCCATCACAAACAAGTCGAGCTTTGTGCCTTTCAAGGTCACCATTAGATTTCAATTTGTGTTTGAAAAGCCACATACAGTTAACTATATTCACCCTCGTAGGCCTAGGTACCAATTCCCAAGTCCCTGTTTTAATAAGAGCACTATATTCATCTTGCATGGCCGCATTCCAATTAGGGTCAGTTAGGGCCGGCTTGTGTTTTTTAGGCAAGGGAGATTTGTATATAGGAGGGCTGGAATTTTGAGTGAGGAGGTTATATTTGGGGTTGGGCTTAACAATTCCTCTTTAGGACCGAGTAACAGGGGGGGGGAGGGAGGAGGCTATGTGGGCTGTATGGGGGACTGGCCACGCATAGGAGGGGGGAGTAGGTATTGATAGGTTGGGCACGCATGGGGATAGGAGAAGTTTGCGTGTGGGCCTGGGTAGGGGGAACAGGCGTGTGGGCCTGGATAGATGATCCGTTAGGCGGGAAGTGGGGGAGCAGAGGTAGATGATTCTGCTGGGCCGCATCAGGTGAGGTTGGGGTAAAGACAACAGGGTTTGGGCCTGGCACATGTGGAATTTGTGGTTGGGCTGCAATTTGTGGGTAAATGTGCATTATTAGTGGAAATGGGTCGTCGGTAGTAAGAAAATGATAGTCATTATTTGAATATTGTGTGGTGGTCATGAAAGGGAAAGTAGTTTCATCAAAGGTGACATGACGAGACAAAATTATTTTATTTGTGGAGAGATCAAGGCACTTATTCCCACGATGATTGGCCGGATAACCCAAGAAAACACAAGGGGTAGACCTAGGAGCAAGTTTGTGAGGAGTGGTAGCAATCAAATTGGGATTACAGAGACAACCAAATACCCGTATGTGATCATATGATGGAGGTTTGCCAAACATGATTTCTGCAAGAGATTTGTGGTGATGAATCTTAGATGGCAAAATATTGAGGACATAGGTGACAGTTTCTAAAGCATGAATCCAATATGGTAAGGGAACGAAGGCATGGAAGAGAATGGTACGCATATCATTGTTAATGGTATGAATCATGCGTTCGGCTTTGCCATTTTGAGAGGAGGTGTGTGGACATGAGAACCTAAAAACAATTCCATGTTGTAGGCAAAATCGTTTGAAAGAGTCATTATCAAATTCATGACCATGATCACTTTGAAAAGATTTGGTAGGACGTTCAAATTGACTGTGCACATAAGCATGGAAATCAAGTAATGTTTGATAGGCTTGAAATTTAATCTTTAAGGGAATGGTCCACACATAATGAGTATAATCATCGACAAGCACCAAATAATATTTATGGACATTAGTACTACGAATAGGAGATGTCCATAAATCAGCATGAATTATATCAAAAGCAAAAGTAGTAAAACTAGTAGATAGGGTAAATGAAAGTCTAATATGTTTGCCATGTTGACATGAAATGCAAAACGTAGAGTCAAACTCTTTATTACATTTGATTAAGCTACGAGACTTTAAAAAATCAAAAATAGATGCTCCGGGGTGTCCTAGGCGACTGTGCCAAGTTTGAGAGGTGACAGCAGCTGAGGATGTGGCTAGGCATGTTGATGGAGTGGAGGTGGTGACAGGATAAAGGTCCCCCAAGCTATTGCATCTCGTGATAATATTCCCCGTTCGAAGGTCCTTCATAGAAAAACTAAAAGGGTCAAATTCGACAGAGACATTGTTGTCGGTGGTGAATTTTCGAACAGATATTAGGTTTTTAATGATTTGAGGGGCGAACAAGGCATGACGCAATTGAAGGGCGGGGGTGGTATTGGATAGGATAGTATGACCATAACCCTTAATAGGAATGCGAGAGCCATTACCAACTAGAATATGATTATTAGTGCTCATATTAAAAAGAGGCAAGAGAGTACCGGAATTTCTGGTCATGTGCGAGGTGGCGCCGGAGTCCATGTACCACGAGTCATCATGTGGTAGAAAGTTCATCTTTACAAACGCGTTTTCAAGTTTAGTGGGAGTCATTAACGGGTCGTGTTGTGTGTGCTGGGCCACATAAGATTGCTGGGAGGCAGTTGGGCCACGCTGGGGTTGGAAGAGTGGGCCGGCAGGCCCTTGTCGTTGCTGGAGGTATGGACAAGGTGGCTGGACCCAGATTTTTTGCGCTTGAGGAGCCCAATGCTGCTGGGTTGGAATTTGTTGTTGGGTTGGTTGGGGGGCCCAATTTGTAACATTAGTCCGGGGACCACTGTTGCCGCCACCGCACGACGTCTAACCCTGCCCAGAAGAAGGCGGCGCCGGAGCCGTAGTCTTAGGGGAATGACAAACTACTGGGCAGAAGTGGTAGGGTCATGGGCGCGACCTGATTCTTCCAGCAATAATCTGGATCGTGCCGTTTCAAAGGTGGGCAAAGGCTTCGTCTGCTGAATGAGAGATGCTACAGTGTCGAAGTCCGTATTGACCAAACCAGCTACCATCCTCAGAACGAGTTTTTGTTCATTGATGATTTGATCAATGTTTGCGAGTTGATCATCGAGAGCCTTTAACTTCTGACAATAGGAGGAGATGTCGGTGAAGTTTGACAGATGTAAGGCATTAAATTCATTCTCTAAGTAAACGGCGCCGGTATGTTTGTTATCTTGGAATATGGCTTTGAGGCGATTCCAAGTTTCGTGTGTCGTAGCTCCGCGGTAGAGGACTATTTGAAGAAGGTCCGACGAAATCATGCCATAGATCCACTTTTTGACGATGGAGTCAAGACGAGCCCAAAGTGCATCGGTAATGGCAGGTCTTGGGATGCTCGGGTCGATATGATCAAGTATGTTACACGCATGACAGTGAGTTCTACCGAATTGGAGTAGTGTGCGGTTTCTCGATCAAGAATGATGGGAATCTCGTTCTTGATGTTACTCACGGATTGAGCCGGGTGGTATTCCGCAGTAGGTGTAGGCGGAGGTGATGTCGGTGAGGAGGCATCAACATCACAGTCCTTGGCCATGAGGCAACAGTCAGTAGGCATGAAGGCTGTAGATGCAAAGCTACGTATGAAAGAGAAAAACTTTAGAGGAAGCGATGAAAAATAAATTTGCGGAAGCTATTAGGATCACCTATGTTGTGATACCATGTTAGATTATAGAAAATCCCTTGAGTTTGGAGTGAATATTATTGATCAATATATAGGTTTACATAATTCGAGTCCTAATATGAATAGGAAACTAACAAAAGTATATTATTCTCTATCAATTATAACAACTGCATTTTTGGTGACATCTTCTCTAGACATACCCTATAGACAAAATCTAAGGACAGAAAATTATGTCATAACAGATACCATATTTTTGGAGGGTTAACTCTGTGTAAAAAACATAGATATTTGAAGCCATGAATATGCTTAGTTGCTCAAGAAAATATG